>CM061038.1:33445050-34045050 GCA_030763125.1 Hippophae gyantsensis
CATTGTGAAACTGCTCATGAGATGTGAGAAGCCATCAAACATAGGTTTGGTGTCACTTCATTGGCTCAATTACGTGACTTGAAAATGAAATTTGATTCTTATGAGAAGAAGCCTAATAATACGATTAGGTAACACGTAGTAATCATTTTAGGCATAATTAGTGATCTTATTGCTATTGACCACCATCTTACAAATGAACAAATAAATTCAAGCTATAATTTACGCTCTTATACATACTTGGGAGCTAATGGAACAAAACATAGTACACTATAAAAGTAAAAAATATTTCAATGATATATCATGCCACTTAAAGCTTGAAGAAGATCGCAATGGTCATATTGATAGCTTTAATTTGCTTACTGATTCTGGTTATCATAAAACATCTGGGTCTAAAACGTAAGAGAATTAAATGTGCTTCATGAAAAAGAGGAAGAGGTGGTGGGAAATATGCTCCAAAATGAGATAAGCCAAAACACAAGAGAAATGGCAAAAAGAAAGACAAAGTAAAATTGATGTGTTAGAACTGTGACAAGTTGTGACAATTTGCTCGTGAGTACATTGAGCCAAAGGATGTATATCCTAACTTATTTTCTCGCTTTGAATGTTTTATATCTACCCAAGCATTAGTTATTAATTCTCATCATTTTTTGGTTGTAGACTTAGAAGTAACTGACCATATAATAAAAATAAGAGATGAATATGTATAGTATCATCAAGTTCCTCGTGGCAATAGAAGAATTTATATGGATAATGAATCCAGTGTAAGGTGCTTGGCATTGGCACTCATAAATTGGACATGAGTAGTGGACGCATTCTATATCTCTATGATGTTTTGTATGCTCTTAGAGTTCAAAAAAATCTACTTTTAATTACTAACATCTTAAGTTTGGGATTTATTTTTTAGTTTAATAAACATGATGTATATATTGAAAGTATTTATTATGGTTGTGGTTTTGTTTTTGATGATATGATTGTATTAAATATTAACTATTTTAACTATAATAATGTCAATGACTCTATTTATTTTTACTTTCCATTGTGATATTGATTGTATAACATGGCATGTTAAGTCATATTGGATAAGAAAGTATGGCTAGATTAGTTAAAGAAGGCTTCTAGGCCTACTTGTTAAGGTTAATTTGTCCACATGCAAAGATTGTCTTATAGGAAAGGCAACAAGGAAACCATTTGGGAAAACAAAAAAGGCATCCAAACCATTACAACTCATCCATTCTAATATATGTGGCCCAATGAATCTTAAGGCAAGACATGTTGCTTCCTATTTCATCACATTTATAGATGATTTTGCACATTTCAATCACATTTATTTGATATTTTATAAGTCTGAGCCATTAGATTACTTTAGATGTTATCTTATAGAAGTTAAGAATTGATTAGAAAAGAGCATTAAAGCTTTAAAATCTAAACGAGGTCGTGAGTATCTATCTAAGCTATTCAAAAAAATTTGTGAAGAAAATTTATCATAAGACAATTGACGATGTCTTATACTCCACAATAAAACGGTAGTAGAAAAGGAAGAGTCGCACAATGTTAGATATGGTTAGGTCGATGATAGCTCAATATAATCTTTGCCTCATATAGGGAGATTATTTATTAATAACTACTTACATCCTTAATCGAGTGCCTTTGAAATTGGTTCCTTCTACCTCATATGAATTATGAATTGATAAAAAACTTTATCTTAGTATTCTGTGACCATGAAGTTCGACATCTTACATGCACAATATTTCTTATAATTATGGGAAATTGGACCCTAGAGATAAAAAGAGTGTATTCATTCGGTACTTTGAACACTCAAAAGGCTATGTATTTATTAGTGAGCATGTAGAAGAAAAGTGTAATTGAAATTGAGTCACATGATGTAGTTTTATTAGAAGAATATTTTCTTACCATGGGTGAAGTAAACAATGGCTTAAAGTTATATGAACTTAAGTATCTACAAAATATTACTCTCAAATCGACGTTGAAGAAGAATATCTTCATGCTTCTGATACTAGTGGGTACGATATGCCTAATGATGAGCAAAATGATTTGGGTTCCTATAAACTAGAGTTGGGTAGAAGAAAATATGGAAATGTTTTCAGTCATTACTTTAAGATTGATGGAGAATGTATACGAGATTCCCAACATTTTTGCATGATAAAGTTGAGCCTAAGACAATATGTAAAGCATTTTCTTCCCCTGATAGTGAAAACCGGATTCTTGTAATTGATGAGAAGATGGAGTTTATGAGAAAAAAATAATTTATTCCTAATATTATCTCATGATGAAGCTGAGCCCAAGACAGTGTGTGAAGAGTTTTCTTTCCCTAATAGTGAAAAATAGATTGTTACAATTGATGATAAGATGGATTTTGTGAGAAAAAATCATATTTGGGATTTGGATAACCTTCTATCTGGTGTGACACTATTGAGAATAAATAAATATTCATAATTAAATACAAGGTAGATCATTATATTAATAAGCATAAAACTCGCTTGGTAGAAAAAGATTACACTTAAGAGAAAAGAATGGACTCTGAGAAAAAAAATTCACCAGTAGTTAAATTTACCTTAATTCTTCTTATGTTGGCTATTATTACATATCTTAATTTACAAATATATCAAATGAATTTTAAAACCACACTTCTTAACAGAGATCTATATTAGAAGATCTACATGGACAAAGAACAAGACATCAGAGTTTGTAGACTCTATCGATCCATATATGGCCTAAAATGAAATGGTATTTAAGATTTCATCATGATATTACTTCTTTTGAGTATATAATGATTGATGAAGACCATTTGTGAGTATGTTAAATGTTTTAAGGACAGCATCATTTTGTCATTATATGTTGATGACATACTGCTAACAAGTAATAATAAATAGATGATTATCACTACTAAACGATTCTTATCTTCAACTTTTTATATGAAAGACATGGATGAGATAAACTATAAGCTTAGAATTAAGATAGTTAAGGATCAAAATCAGAAGACCCTATATACATAAAATCCTTGAAAGACTTCAAATGCAAAATTACAAACCCGTTAACACTCATGTTGTTAAAGGTGAAAGCTTAAGTAGTGAGATAGGACCTAAGACTCCTGAAGAAAGAGACCGAATGGCTTGTGTACCATATTCTAATGTTGTTGGGAGTTTAATGTATGCCATGATAGGTACTCATCTTGAAATATGTTATATGATTGGATAGGTCAATAACTATCAGTCTAATCCTAGACCTATTCATTCGAAAGCAATCAATAGAATATTAAGATACCTTAAGGAAATTGTTGATTACAAACTTTTTTACCAAAGCTCTATCTATACATTGTTGACTATAGTGATACTAATTAGAGTGGTGACATAGATGAACATAAGTCTATATTTGGATGTGATTTCTTCCTCAATAGAGAAGCTATCTCTTAGAGTAGTAAAAAACAATCATATGTTACCTTAACTATTATAGAGGCAAAGTTTCTGGCTTGCATTGTTACAGTATAAGAAATTGTTTGTTTAATGAGATTTTTTCATCATATTGGAATTGTTGCTAATGTATTAGATTCTATAATGATTTATTGTGATAGTATGAATGTACTAGCATATATTAAGGATTCTAAATATCATTGCAAAACCAAACACAATGATATAAAATATCACTTATGAGAGACATTGTTGCAAATGGAGAAGTGACTTTGGAATATATACCTACTAATAGTATGGTTATAAATTCTATGACTAAACTTATAGTGAGAGGTTCTTTTATGGCTTAACTTATAAGACATTAGGACTGTGATTTATGTATTCCATATTATATGATTTGTTTGAAATGTTTTCAATATTTGATGCATGCTTATATAAATATTTCTTGATTTTTGGAAACATTAGTATAGTATGCACACATATATATGCTAGAGAAACATGTCAATAAGTTGGATTGATAGAATAATCACCTTATGACGATTCAATAAGAGAGAGCAAATATGAAACATTTTAAGCTATTATTGTTATAATAGCTAATTAAGTAAATAAATATCGCCTTGATTTTCTCATTGAGATCAAGATGATACTTATTTAGAAACGATCATAATGGTACCATTACCCATAAAACTTGTATTTATTGCCAGATGTGAGTTCCAAAAGCATTTGTTACCATAATGATATATTTGAAAAATCAAATTAGGTGCTATGAAAGTGTTAAAATAAAGATATGTATAATGTTATTGAGTATTAAGGTGATCCTATGTTAGTAGGATAATTTCACTATAACATGTATTTCATACTATATGTACTAGTGATTATATATAGAGGTGAACAAATGAATCCCTATTTTGTCACTATATGTGTTTTATAGATCATTATAAATTATCATTGTGTCATTTGTTACCTTTCACAATGTCACAGAGTAAGGAATTGATGTTAAGTTATTTTAACATGTTATCTAAGGTTATGTTTGGTTTGACTTTATTGAAAAAGTTTCTGATTGTAAACAAAGTGATACGAGGGCAATAAAAAGATTATTTGAAATCATATATGCATTTTATATTTATTGTTGATTACTTATATCACATCAAATAAGATGCAATATATATATATGAAATTAAACTTCAAAGATGTTAAGTACAATTTTTTCATTAGTGATCAGAGTTATTTGATATCCAAGTAATTTTTATTTAAAAAGAAAATTTAAATTTTTTTAGATAATTATAAAAAAAATTCTCAAATATTTATTTTTTTCTTCTTAAAAAAGGAGACACTCTACTCATAAAAGAAAGAAAAAAAACATGAAAAATAGAGACAAGGAAAGACATAACGTATATAACTATTTCTTTTCTCTATCAAAATAAAAGGAAGAATTTGATTGTGAAATACAAGTTCTAATTCATTTTCTTTATTAGAATTTTTATTGTCGACTCTATTGAGTTACTAGCACATAAAACATTCAATAAATGATCATATCTTTATTCGTTGGTGAAAGATATTCTACAATTATTGACATAATTATTGTTAATTATTATATAAAAATATCACTTAAAACTTATAACCATTAAAATAATACCTTCATCTTATATATTTTTACTACAAAAAAATAAGTCTAGCATAAATATTCTATATTTAGCGACGATCAATTAAAGTCTATTGAAGGTAAACTTTGTCCAGATAAACCCGATAACTCCAATCAAGTAGACTTATTTCAATGTTATCAAGTTCTTTGGTCATAAGAATTATGCTACCCAATAACTCTCGAGTATCATTCCCTTAAGGTTCATAGCTCATTTACAAGTCAAGAGAACGAATTAAGGAGTTTACCATCTCATAGACTTTTGGTTTAACCTGAAGTCCTTGCACCAACCAAAATGTCCCTATCTTAGCCCGTGGCATACCATCCATCTTGTTTCCACACTCATCACCCTTTAGATTGACCTTTCTAAAGCTCAACCCAATCTCACTCTCAATTTATCAATGCCTCATGTAACATCAATCCAAAAGTTTTAGGCATGTGCCAATCATCTTTCCTTTCATAACATGTACGACAAACACTTGGACTAATACATGTATTGACCCAAGTATATATGTGGACAATAAATGCATATTTTTGAGATTGATATCATAAATCCTTATGACCATTTGTATATACACTTTCTAAACATCGTGTTTATTATTATAAATTTCAAAGTTGTTAATTTATACAATTTTTTAAGTTAAATATTAATTGTAAACGAAATAGTATCTAAAATTACAAAATTGTGTAACTTTTATTTTAAATTTTTGTCAATAATTAAAATAGAACTTATAAGATAAAATAGGCTTACAAAATTCATAAATTTTACCATAAGTTAATAAAATTATCTTATCCTGATTATTCTCTGTTTTACTAAGTGATTATAAGTGTAGTTTCACAAAACTTACACCTTAGAACTTAAGTTAAAAAAAATCTACATAGAAATGTGTTTGGTTTTCTTCTTGTATTTGAAAGTTGATACATGTTTTTCACTTCTTTGGTACCTTCAATAAAAGGTTTAAGATTCAATTTTCAATTTTCACTTATACTCTCAAAATAAGTGCATCCTTTGTAGACAGAAAACTTTTGAAAACTTCATTATTTATTTATTTTGTTTTTATGCTACTTAGCCTATTTTATGATAGTATCTCATTAGTTATTTTTTTCTTTGAAATGTATACATAAGTTCAAATTTACACCCATACTGTTTATATGTAGTAAAATTATCTAAAAAACTAATCAAGATAATATATGTTTTATTATATAGATTGCAAAAATATGTTCAAATTTAATTATTCTTAATATTTCTTATTTTATTAAATAAGAACAATTATTATTATTAATTAAACACATACATGATAAAACACTAAAAAATTTAAATTGTATATACATTTTTCATAAAATAAGAGATTTAATAAGTAACATCTAAAAATAAATGAAATAAAATACATCATCACGTCTTAAATTTTTTTTTAAATAAATATTTAATACTTAATTATAAAAAATCAATCTAATTAATAATAAATATATCCTAAAAATAACCAATAATATCTCCTATTTTCACACATGGATTGGAACATCCAAACAAGATCTTCATGTGATTGTTCACAAGAAATTATGGAGCTCCAGATAAATAACACACAAACAACAAATACGATCATTAATTATAGATACTCTCGATTATTCAATCCTGAGATATAATTAAACAAACAAATTGCAAAGAAAATTAAAATTAAAACTTCGATTCTCGTGCATTTACAACACTTTATGACATATTTAATAAAAATAGAAGCAAAAGAACAAACCAGTTGATTTGATCAGGAAGAAAAAGAAAAAAAAAAGAAGAAGAAAAGAAATCTAGAGAGTAAAAACGGTAGAGCATAGAAAGCAACCCAAAAGCCTAGACCAAATAAGGCGGACACGTGGAGAAATGAGAGAGGTGTAGGTTCGGGACAAGCGAAGAGCATCTTCAATAGTTTCCATGAAAAGGTTTAAGCTTCTCAACGGTGGCAAATACAGTATCAGAGGCGCCGCTGAAAAGGCCACTGTCAAAAACAACTGCAACATCGCCGTAAACCAAACCAAACCAAAAGATCTCTCTCAGTAAGGATTTCAGATTCAGAATGAAATCAGTATGGGAAATTTAATATATAGATAGAGTCTTTGTTGGCGATGGTATCAAGTATCCAAATAAAGAGAGAGAGAGAGAGAGATAAAAAGAGAAGTTCTGGAAGAATACAGAGAAACGACTGTAGCAAATTGGATGCTAAAGTTGTAAACTGGTAGGTGGATCTGCGTGACCAGATGACTTTTGTGCGTTTTTGAGTTGTTTGAGTAGATTACACAAAAACTCTAACGACTCTATCCCAAAAATTAAAAAAATAAAAAGTTTAGCAGAGTATTTTTTTTAAATATACTTACATATACTTTTATTAAAAAAATTATTTTTAATTTAAAATTATTCTATATCCTAGCTTTCTCCACACAAATATTATTGAAAAAAAATATATATTTATAATAATTCTTAAAATTTGCAATAGTGAAAGTAGTATAGTTATGTTAAATTTATATATATTTTTTAAAAAAATTCAAAGTAAATTTTTTATATTAAATATTATTTTTAAGTTGAATTTGAATCTGTTATCATTTAGAGTTTAACTTAACTGATTAAATTTAATATTATAAATTTTTATTATCCATAAAAAATATATACTATTATACTATAATATAAATGATATATAACTTTAGATCAATTAAAATTCTACAGTAAATTGTATTTGTTATGTAATAAAATACATATCCATAAAATAATTATTTTTAAAAATAAATAAAAAAATTAGACCCACAAAATATTTATGAAATATATAATTTATTTTTAAATAAGTATACCATTGGATAAATTTATTGAAGATATATAAGATTTTTCAAAAATAATACAAGAGAAATGTACTAAAAATTGTTTAATTTTTCTATCATTTTTTAAAACATTTATGATTATGTAGCGAGACAAAACTAAGATGTAATGAGACAAAACTAAGGTTTAATTATATATGGTAATTCCTTTAAAAATAAAATTTATTTTTAATTTTCATCCATGCAATCTATATATTTTATATATAATGTAAATAATATATATTTTATTTAGTTTACTACTATAATAAAGGATATTTAGGTCGGTTTTTAAAGACGATTTTAAGTAAAAACTTACTTATAATAAGTTTTAATTCGATAAACTTATAAATTGATTTTAAAATTTAAAGTTAGTTTTTTATTAGAATCGATTTTAAATTTTAAGTCGATTTATAAATTTAACAACTTAAAATATAAAATCGATTATAGTAAAAAAAAAATACTTTAAATGGATTTAAAATTAAAAAATCATTTTATAGTGTCGATTATATACTTCAATCGACGTGACGCCACGTGTAGTTTCCGTTGACACATAAGACCAATATGTCATGTGTTTATTCTGAATAGTTTAATGGTTGTACCAAAATTGAGAATCTTACATATAAGTTTTTCTTAGATCGATCCAAATAAGTAATCTTATGTTACGTGAAAGTAATAAATTGTTTATTAATCGCACTCAATGGGAAAAAGAACACGAAATTATTTTGGCAATTAACAAAGAATCACAAACCTACATAGAGTAAGTAATGATAATGTCAACACCATCATTTACATATAAAATAAAATTATTATTTATTTAACTATTAATTACACGTAATTAATATATCTTTTATAATATCATAGAATGTATTTGAACTTATTAAAGACAAATCTTCCTTATAAAAAAAATGAAGAAAAAAATTATTATATGATGAGTATAAACAAGAACTTATTAATTTTTTTTTGCAACCATGTAAGTATCACATATAAGAATTAATTAGTACACCTAATTAATGTTTTACATTTTAAACACTTTCATGCTTTTATATATATAATTTCGAGTTGAACCCAACAAAATAAATCAACTTAACCATAAATTATGCGAACTCATGAATTCAATCCTTGAAATCCATGAATGCGAATTGGCTTGAGAATTTCAAGAGACAATGTCAAAGACCCAATGATAAATCTAAATTGACTCAGAAAACTAATACTCATATTATAGCACTCATCTTGATTCCATAGATATTACTCACCAAAGATTTGATAATGATAGGATGCTACAAGGTTTACAAATCTTTTAATAAGTTGGTTTATAAAGGACATACTATGGTATTATTTAAGAAACTTGGAAACTCGATTATGAGGTATTTTTTGAAATTGTATTTTTGTATGATTTGGTCGAAGGCATTGTAAAAATTGGACATAAAATAAATTATTTTAGATTTATTCTTGTAAACTTATCCAAGATAGACCGCATCGATAATCCTTTCATGTTAGCACTTCATGCAAAACAAATATTTTACGTGAACAATCAAATTAATACAAGATGGTCATTTATGTTAACGCCTATACAAAAGAGTTCTACCATTATAATTTTTTTGAATATTAATTTTTATTTCATCCTTGTTATAGGTATTTCATGGATCTTATGGATATCGATGTGCTAGAGATTATAAATCCAAATGGTTCATTAGGAAGGAATTGAGTTGATAAAAATGATGCTCTACTTAATCCAAATTATATAACATCTATTTAATTTGATGCAACTTAAAATTCATGGAGAGAAAACGACCAATGATTGAAATCTTCTATTGGTAGAATTATTATATAAGTATATCAATCAATATAAATGATAAGAAGGATATTTAAGTTTATGAAAAGTTTAAGATATGAAAAACTATTCAAGTAAATCTCTTTTTGCATATTATATCTTCTCTATAATGTGTTTTTGTTACACAATCATTTTAAATTCCTCGATATTTGGGTTAATAATTGTTATAAAATTTAAAACAAGGCATGAAAGAAATACAAAACTTCTAACTTGGTTTAAAGTTATATGTTTTCATACTTGGACACTTTAATGAAGAAGAATTGTATAGAATCCTTAAGGATCACTCGTGGATAACTTTCCAAGCATGAAAACAGTTTATAAATTATAGATGTATGGATAAAATTCAAATTATTAAAAAAGAACACCAAAATGTTCAAATACAAAATATTCTTCTTAATCGTACTGGGAGGTTATTAAATATTGAAGTAAAGCAAAGAATGGTAATAAATTTAATTTTTAACTATTTTTATATTTATATCATTATTAAATTAAGAAATTGGTTAATAAATTTATTTAATTTATGTACACAAGAAAATGAATGGGTTAGACCAATAACCCAAACTAAACTATACATACAAACAAAGGTACCAAAAAAAATCAAAATCATTGATTAAACAAGGAGAAAAACAACTAAATAAATTGATTATTAATTTAAAATGATATAACGTTCTTGTTATAATTGAATATATTCATGTAATAATGTATAATATTATTCATTATTTTATTATTTATAGAGAATAATCTAAGAACAAATAAATAAAGGGTGAAATAACTAAGCATTCGAAAAATGATTCCATATACTATGCATTTGGACCAAAACATCCAAGTCGATTTAGAGGGGGAAGCTAATATGATGGTGCCATGAAATTTTTCAATTTTTCAAAAAAAAAAAATGCTTAAATTTGTGAGTAATAATAGGTACAACAAATTGAAAATGAATTGAACTCTTTTAAGGCTATTGTATCGAACGAGGTTGTACCTTTCAAGAAATTTCAAAGTTACCAAGTTGGATCATTACAACACATGTCAGGCATGTCACTCATATATTTTGACATATAATCATCCTATTAGACCATGTAACCATGTATGCTAGGATTTTCTACGTGATCACATAATCATTCAATGTCTCTAATACAATCTGTGCATTCCATCCATCATTTATAATAATTTTTTTATTAGAATATTCTTCCAATAGTTATTCCACATTGAAGTTTTCCTTCATTTAATAAATCTTTCGTGGTAAGATTATATCAACCATATAACATAAATATTATGCTTATTTTTTATTGTATATTTAGTATTTTACAGAATATGAAATATCTGTTGAGAATTCATTATTCATCGACAATGTAACTATTAGAATAGTATAATATTTGATTAATGATTGAAAGATTCACAATTAATATTTATAAAATTGTTAATAAATAATAATTAATCAATAATTATTTCATCCTTTTTTACTATTAATACATTCTTATGTTACAAGAGTCTAATAAACTCTTGGTCAATATGTGCCATGGTTTTAGTTGAGTTAAATTTTAATACAATACTATTTATATGTTCTTAAAATAAAACTAGTATACTAGATTTATTTTATTATTCTATTTTTATTATTACTAATATAGTTATATTTTGAGTATATTATATCAAAGTTGATAAATGTCTTAAATTTAAGAGATAGAAAGGAAGTACCTAAGGGTATATGTGTATCTAATGGGCAATTTCTCAAGAAATAACCGATATTATCATTAGATAATTTTATATATTAGTCGAGTATATATTATAATTATTCGAGTTTTAAATTATCAATTTAAGTATAATTTAGATGTGGACAAAGTGAGTCATTAATTACTAATAGCTTTCATTTATATAGAACATATGATTACATTTATATTATCTAATTCATTTTATATATGAAATTTTATTATCAACTTGAAGTTAATCACCTGTCACATTTAGTGATATTTTATGGTTCATCTTTTATAAATGCTTATAAAGAGAAATCTACTAACATAAGAGTGATACACTTATACGATAGAGCATTAACACTTTAACAAAATCAAAAGTTGATAATTTCTTGAACACTAAAATTTGAACATGATAAAAATCATGTTTGATATTGTGACTCGACTTCTATACCATTGAATGAGGATTGTAAAACAGTTGTTGAAACGTAATATTTATAACTAATTATTTTTATTCCATTATTTCTTGTATTAAATAAACATGAAATTATCAAATCTTTTAAACTTTGATAGGGCATGAAAGATGTGGTATAAAAGTAAGGGCATTGTAAATAAAAATCAAAGAAACTTGTACGTGATAATGTTATGGTATGTACAAGTGAACATTAATGATGTATTTTATTAATTTGATGATTTGTATGATTGAATAATAAAGATATTCAAATTGATAAACATGTATACTTGTTTTTTTGTAGGTTTAACAACAACAAGATATAGTTATGTGTGGTTATTATGTCATAAAATTTACGAGCTAAATCATCTCAAATATCAACATGCGAGTTCAAGAAGTGAGTATATCTTCAACTAATATACGTTTTTGACATTTAAGTTATTTATAAATTTATGAGGTTAAATAATAACATATACAATAATGGATATATGTAATTGTATATTTAATATACCATACACATATATATTTACTTGTATTTAGTGATATTGTTATTAAGTTAGATTTTTATATATGCATAGTATGTAATTTATTTTTTATTATGAGTTAGGTTTGATGTCATTAATATTTAGTTCTTTAACTTTATAATGAATAAAAGGTTTTAAAAATTATTTTAAACATATTATGGTTGTTTTATGTTGCCATATGATTAAAATGTGCAAGGGTTATTAGAAAATAGCAAAAAATATTTTAAGAATTATGTCATTTTAAATTTATTTTACGTATCAATCGACTTAAAAAATTAAAGTGGATTGTCGAGTAAGATCGACTTAAAATGATTCAATCCCTAAACATATATTTTAGTTATTTTTTACTAGTACCAACACGTTTTAATCATATATTGTCAAGTAAGTCATACTTTAAATTTATAAGTAAGTTGATATATAATATCGACTTTAAATATTTAAATCGATTCAATAGTAAAACTAATTTAAAATTTTAAGTTGGTTTTACTGTATAATCGATTTAAAAATTTAAATAATTTATATTATATAAAAGACTTAAAAATTTAAGTTACTTTGTTTTAAATCAATTCATTAAAATTTGATTTAATCTACTTAAGAACCTTTTCTTTTAGTAGTGGTTCCTCCATCATTTCTTACGATACTTTTGATTATATGGTCGAATAAAAATTTGTTTTAGATAAATAACATAATTTTTTTATAGATATAGTTTTATTTTTAATTTTTTTTGTGGGGCAAATATAATTTTTTTATAATGTAAAAAATATATATTTTTATAAATGATTAAAAGTAAAAATTTTGTGGAAAAATGAATCATATAAAAATTATGTAAAACTAATCAAGTGAAATTAAATGCAGTTTTTAATAAAACGTTTCCCTACGAATAAAAACTATCACATTATTGTCGATAAAATGATGTTTCTTTTTCAATTTTTTTCTTATAACTAAATGCATAAAAAAATTGCATGTTATAATCTAAATGTTTTTTAGTAGTACGTAATTATTTTTTCTTCTTATATCACAAACTTTATATCCATCAATAATTAACATATTATTTTATACATATAACATTATTATTATTCTTTAACATGAAAATTAATTTTTTAACATTGATTGTGGATTAATATAGTAGTGATTTTGCAATAAAATCTATTTTGATTTTTTATTTTATTTAAAGGATTTGCTATTTTTAGAACAGTAAGTATTATTATAGAATAAATAATCTACTGTTAAAAATATAATTTTACTCTCATAATAATAATTATAACTTTTACAATAATACTAACTACCCTTATTTTATTAGTTTGTAAAGGTTTATACATCTTAAGCAAATAAAGGACGAAATCTTACCAGTGAGAATAGATGTTAAACTTATGTAATTATATATATATATAAAACAATCACGTTAATTATTATTATTATTATTTAAAAATACTGAATATTATTAAAAAGTCACAATAATTATAATTATATAATTTTTTGATATAGTATTATATATATATATATATATATATATATTAAATTATACTATATATCTCAAATTTGTACTATCACAATCCGATTGTCCGATTGTAGTTGGCTTTGCATCGTAAGGGTTCAAAATTCTCATAATATATATATATATATTAAATTAATAATTATATTATATAAGTATAAATTGAAATAAGATTAATTATTAATTTTTAAATTTATTATTTAACTTAATTTTTAATAAGATAATATAATAATAAAATATTATTAATTAAGATATCTAATTTGTCTGTAATAGATTCAAATGAGATAAGTAAAAATAAAAAATAATATAAATATGATATATAATTATTTATAATATAATTTTAATAAGAAAAATAATATAATATATGTTTAAAATTAATCCTATTAAGATTACAATCTAAATGAGATAAAATGTTATTTAAATTAAATAAAATTATATTGTATTATGAACTCATTAAAGACACTAGATTAGATATGAGATGAGATGAGAAAATATATTTTATATATCTATATGCATATATCTTACACGTATAAAATTAAGTTGATATTTAACATTGAATCAATTAGGTTTTATGCTCATAACATACATGTTAATTTACAAAATATCCAAAAGGTTTACTTTGTTATAATAATGCTCATAATATATGTGTTACGATAAAAATATGTCAAATTTTAGACATCATTGCATTATTATTCATATATTATAACTTTAAATATATATGTTGTTGGATATTTTTTTTACTATTATCTATACGTTTTCAACATAATTACAATAAAGTAATTATTTTTGTTATTTTTATAAATTATTTCATACATTATGAGTATAAAATATAATTAATCTTTTAACATTAGTTAACTTACGGTTAAAATATCATTTTTATTAATAAAAACGTTATGATATTAAAGTATTTTTATTAATGTAGTGGTATTAATTAAAGTAAATATAATTTAAAATTTATGGTAAGAGTAATTTTTTTTCCAAATATCAACTAGATGTCTAGTCTTAATCATGTATGCAAAGCCATGTTGTATAAAAAGGTAAGAAAATTTTATATATAATATATTGTATTATTTTTATTAATATTAATCATTAATTTCGTTTTTATTTTTAATATATTTTTATATGTTAATTATTGATTTGAGTATTTTAAAATTATATATTTATATATTTAAAATGATATTAAAATAAATAAAAAATTAAGTTTTAAAATTTATTTATTATAAAAATTATATATTGTAGTATTCCTGAAACTGACTCGTGGGCTTGTGGCCCAAACTTCCAATTATTATTCCTCTCTCTTTACTTTGCAACAAATCAATAAAACTTCTCTCCCCGAAACTGGCTGCTTTAGCCGCTTAGAAAGTTAGGGTTTTTATTTGCTTACAAAATGGCGTTTTCTGGCCGAATCAGATCGGGCATCCCTCTCGTTAACAAGCTTTCGAGATCGGATTTTCTCACCAATGTCCACAGAACCACCCTTCCTCCAGCTCTAATTTCTACCGTTTTCTCCAATTCCGAGGTAACTACCAATGGAGATTAAACCAATTAAATTAATGGGATTGTGAAAATAAAGATGATATTGTTTCATCTTTTGAATTCCCTTTTTCAATCTGCTAGTATCGATTTGATGAGTCGATTGGAGTTATAACATATCATAGCTCAACGACAGTAGAAGGAAAGGAATATTTTGCTACTTTTAGTGAGTTTGTGTTTTTGTATTTCATAAGGAAAATCAACAGTAGTATTTCATTTTATCGCCTGCATACATTGAGCATGGTGCAGAAGTGCTCTGGTGAATGTGTAAGAGTTATAATGAAACTTTTGCTTTTCGATATTGACAAGTGAGCATTGATAAAATATTTATTTATTTTATAGATTTATATGCTTTGAAGTTGTATCTTTTCTCGCATTTGTACTGAGCAAGCAGTCTTACCGACATTTCCAGCCTAACTATGCGTGATATCATTGTTTGAACCACCAAAGCGATTTCTTGCATTCTGTTTTATTAATTTAAATGTACCAACTTGGCATTTCTCAAAGTGCTTGGTATCACATTCTACCTTGTAGTGAATTGTTCCCTTTTAACTTCTAGATGGCTTTGTTTTAGTATCCTTAAACGATGATTATCTGTTATATGATTCATTTGGATTCCTCTTTCTCACTCTAATGAATAATAATGTTCACTCATGCTTTGCTAGTTTACCTATCTTATTTGAATTCTGTATAGACATTTATCCATCTTTATTTGCAGTTCGCAAGGAGTTATGCCTCTGCACCTAGGCAAAAAGAAGACAGGATTAAGGTAATTGAAACCCGACATTCTATGTGTTATAAAATGTGTATTTTTCTCCCTTTGAATCAATTACAAGAATCATTCAAATTTATGACATAAAAGATCAGTCAGGAAGAAACAATGTGCTGAAACCTTTTCATTTGTCTCTTTTCAATGTCTTTGGCAAATTGCCTGACTTATGTTTTGTGAGTGCAAATGTATTGAACTTTTAATCACCCCATATCTGATATTCATAAATTTAAGGCTATTGTCAGACTAGTCAAATGTACTTTTTGGAATTTAGATTATAAATAATGATTTACTAATATTGCTGAGAAAAGGTAGCATAAAAGGATAGGAAATAACTCCATATACAAGTGGACTAATTGTACAACCATTCAAAATGTTTTTGTCTTGGATGGTAGGAAACCTAATCCACTACAATTATGGTCAAGAAATTCAAAGAGAAATGTTGGATATAACATAGACTATATATAAACATGAGCAAAGAAAATAGAAATCTCATGACATTATTAGGAATAAAAGCATCTACATTACATAAATGATATGATGTATTGTAAATTTCTTTATATATAGAGAAACTAAACAATATATGAGACCAATTTAAAAGGTAGTTTATATTACTGCTAGGTACACGCAAAAGATTTATGCGGATTTCTTCTTTGAGACTTGAATTGAAACCCAGTTATAAAGCGAATAAAGTGCAAACAAAATTCACATATATATAAAGAAAAAGAGAAATTAAGAACATCTAACTATAAATCTTTATTTAATTTTTTATTATTCTTTTGTGGTTCTGTAATTCAAGTAGTATATCTGTTATAAGAATTTAGCGCGAAGGATTTATGAATAGTATACATAGAAAACAAAAACTACATTGTAATGAGAGTGTATATCACCTATTTAAGCAATTTTTATAGGCAACTATGAGATTGGTAATGAAAAGAAGAAGAAAAGAAAAAAAATACTGCCATAAAAATGAGATATATAGGGAAAAATAGCTTAAAAGTTGAGTTTCCATTCTCTACATCCGAATTAGTGAAGAATCTTTTAGTATAAGATATTGTTTTCTATCAGAAAATATATAGTGTACGGATCTTTTGCACATATCCTAATCTAAGAGAAAGTATTATGAAAGTATCCATATTTATCAAGGATGCTTATTTTATTCATACGTTGATAACTTATGAAAAATTCAATTGGAGATGGGAGCTGAAACAAACAATTTTTTTTACCTATTTATTTAAAAAAATGTAGACATTAAAATTATTGTTTGTGTAAAGACGAAATGAATAGAGTTCAAAGATAATCTCTAAACTAATACTAAAACGTATTATTCAAAAACCATTAACTAAAATGATATATTTTTTTTCTCAATTAAAGGAATAAGTGTATGAGAATTATATAGGATATTAACAAAAGGATATGGGAAAAAATTATATTGAATATTTACAAAATGATATATGAAGATGATTCAATTTCACTCATTATCTAAATGGGAAATGATATTGTCTTATATAATTAAAAAAAAACAAATATACACAAAAACTTCTATGGAAAATAGTCTATTGAAAAAGAAAGTAAAAAATAAATGGCATCGGTTGAAAATGTTTGGGAAGCTTTGATAAAATTGTCCAAAATTTATTTGCTGTCATTTCTGTGAATGTGCTTCTGAATAATAGTAATAAGAGTAAACTAAAGTAGTAAAAAATATTATAATTGATAACTAACACTTAGATCCTGGTTAAGTCCTGGTCAAAAACGTAAGTGAAAGGGCAATGTGAAGATAAATATGATTATTTTCTTCTTTTATTGAACTAATTAGTTTGTTTACAATTTTTTTTTCTCAAGAGTCTTGTTTATCCATATGGTTTTTTAATTATCTTCTGCATTTTTATTTCTCAGTAGATAGTTTTTTTGCTTGAATTGGATATATATCTCTTACGTGAAAAGAAATCCACTGACAGTGGAAGGTTAGGCGGAACGCTTCATAAATTCAGCTATGTTTGGGTAATAGTTGAAAACATTGTTTCATTATTGAAAAAACTAAACGAAAATGGAAATGTTTGTAAATAAATAAAAAACTTGGATGAAATTGTCCAAAATTTATCCGCTGCACATTTTCATCTATATAATATTTATAAGATGTTAACACTGTTTCATTTAGAATAGGTTTATCTACTTTTCTGCTTGTCAAAATTGTGATATACATCTCTCACGTAGGATATTTAGTCAGTAGTATCATATTTCTTTTGATTGAATGATAGTGTGTTTGCTACTCTGAAAAAAACAAGGATCTCGTTGTTAACTTTGCCTATAGATGTAAAGTGGGTTGTTTGTACTCATTTGGTATCTCTAATGGGTTCGTGGTACAATATTGTCTCATTTCATTTAAATACTTTTTCATCTCATTTTATCTCACTTAGATTGTAATTCTAATGAGCCTAATTTTTAAAATATGTTGCATCATTTTTCTTATTAAACTTAAATTATAAATAATCATGTATCATATTTTTTATTGTTTTTGTATTCTTACTTATCTTATTTAATTCTATTGGAGTTAAATGAGATATTTCAATTAGTACCATTTCATTGTCATCTCATCTTATTAAAAATTAAGTAAGACGAGATGAGATTGGTTTTAAAAATTAATGGATTATATGATGAATCTTATTAACATCTTATCTCAATTTACACCTCTATCTTTTGCTATTTTATATGTACATTTTGCAGGCATGTTCCTTTTGTTTTAGATATCGGTGGAATTTATCTAAATGTATCTTTCCATGTATTGGTTGTTTTGTTCTTTCCAGGTGCCTCTTGTATTGTTTGGGGGAACAGGAAACTATGCATCTGCCTTGTACCTGTCATCAGTAAAAGTCAATTCCTTGGATAAGGTTGAACATGAGCTTCTTGCCCTAGTTGAGGCTTCAAAGAATAGTCCTATTTTTTCTCAGTTCACCAAAGACTCCTCAGTGCCTGCTGCGACTAGAGTGAAAGCCATCAATGGCATTTGTGATGAAGCCAAATTCTCTGATGTTACAAAGAATTTCTTGGGTTAGTATCTCTTGCTGTTTTTTTAACCCAAATTACCTACTTTGTCTTCTTTTGCTGTGTTTTATACTTGTGAGTATCATCTTTTAGTTCCTTTATCATAATTTTTATGCTGTTGTAGTTATTCTTGCTATGAATGGGAGACTTAGGCACATAGAAAGTATAGCAAAAAGATTTGGAGAGTTGACTATGGCGCACAGAGGTGAAGTGAAAGCCACTGTGACATCTGTGATTGTAAGTTTTATATTCCTTTTCTTGGATTTTATGTTTCTTTGTTTCTGTTTCTTCATTTCTGTGGTCTTTAGTGTTTTTTTTTGGTGAGAGGGAAGTGTCAGTTTGGCACGCTGATGAGATGCAGCCTGTTAGGAAATTAGGCTTAGAAAGTTAACTTTGCTATGGTCAATTTTCTCTCTCTCTTGATTAGCATTATCCTCTATTTGGAATAGCAGTAGTCCTATTTTAAAGAAAAGTTCTTTTTGTCCCAACTTGATGCATGCACAATTCACATGTCATAATTTAAATGACTCCGGTTAGTTAGTGGTCCCACAATTATTTTAACATTTAACCTTTTTTAATTTAACATTCAATCCATCAGTAAAAGTCACTTGATGCATATAGCATTATTCATTTTTAGAAAGAGCAACACCTTGAAGCCTATTTATTGGACTCTTTATTTTTCATCAAGAAGCTTTGTACAAGCAACAGGATTGTAAATTAAAAAAAAACGAGATCATCTAACACTTCTATCCGTATCCAAAAGTTTATGACTTTCATTGTCTTTAAAAGACTTTATATAACATATTGAACCTGTGTCATGTTTTCACATGTTATCACTCTGGTACGACTGAATATGAAAGTTACTAGTTTTCTAAAGGCACTTATTGTGGGAACAGTAATTATAAAAGAGTAAAAAGAAAAAAAAAGGCTACTACGGAACGACCCTTTCCTCATTGTAATTTGAGATGAGATTAAAAAAGGTGTCAGCCATGAAGTATCTTTTTTTTGGTTCTCATAAGAGCCAAAACTTTCATAATAGAATGTTAGCTGCACCTAAATTTGCGCTCACACCAATCTAAGCTGCTACATGCTAATATATTCTTGAAAATTGAATATTTATGAGTTTAAGTGCGATATTACATGCATGCAGTGAATGGTGTGAGTGCAAATATGGGTATGGCTTCTCAACTTTCATAATTTGTATGTTGGAAAATGGAAACACATATTTTGTGACATCTGAGCACAAAGAGAAATGAATACCGAAAGATGGTGTCTTTTTAAATGAATTATTATCTAATCAATGTTGGTGATCCTAGCCCCTTCCCGCCGAGGAGGAGAAAGAACTGAGGGAGACTTTGCAGTATATACTTGGTCAGGGGAAGAAGGTTAAGCTTGAACAGAAGGTAGATATATTATCTGTCCAGTCTATTATTTTTTCAGTATACAGATAAAAAACTGTGTATAATAATAATAATAATAATAATGGACGAATTTATTGCTTGGTAGATTGATCCCAGTATCATGGGTGGGCTGGTGGTAGAATTTGGGCAGAAGGTGTTTGACATGTCGATCAAGAGCAGAGCTCTTCAGATGGAGAGGTTCTTGAGGCAACCGATTGACATCGGAAACCTCTAGATGTTATCGTCCTCTTGCACAAGGAAAGCCTTTTCTTCCCCCTTTCTTCCCTGGCACTTTGAGTTCCGAGCTTGGAGACAAAAACAAATAATTTTTTTTTTTATTTTGGTGTTCCAACACTATGTTGTCTTGTATATGATGGAAACTGGTTACGGCTGAATCCCATCCTATTGCCAATAAATTTTAAAACTTTATGCAAAAGACTCAGGCATTTGCAGATTCTTATGAAAGTGAAACTGAGTTTTTACCCTTCTTTTTAATTTAATACTAAAAAGGGATAAAGTATTGAATTTTTGTTCAAAAATGTACTTTAGTTATGATATTGTTGGATATAAACTTTAGTCCTAAAAGATGCCCTTCTAGTCACTTTATTTAGAATACATGTGCTCATTTTTTTTCATAACTAAGGTACTAAGTATTTATGTTTACATAATTGGGGGACTAGGACTAGAATTAACTAACCCAATAAGCATTTTTTTTTATAAAAGGATTTCTAGTGTTGTACCCGAAATAAAAGTATCTTTTGTTGATGGTTAAAGCACAGTAATATATATGTAGATATTGAAAACTGCTTAAAAGGTTTCGGACCATAACATCTGCCAACCAAAGAATAAAATAGCGCTACCTTCAAACCAGAAAATAAAAGCCACAATTTATCAACAGATGAATGCCTGAGCTTCAATCAATATCATTTTATTCAGAGGCACCAACATATTACCCATTTGTTTTGGATTCGAAATATTAAAACAAAATCTGGAATCAACTTTGTTGAACCTGTAATCGATTTTTTTTTTTGGAAATGAGTTGTGATGGATTAATATATCCTTAATCATATTTCTTTGATATTTTCGTAGAATTAAGTTGTTCATATATGTTAGCTTCCTATATTCTTATATTTTACTCTTCATAATGAGAGTCAATAATCTTAGAATAATAAACAAATTGAAATTCAAGGATTAATAATCATCACATGAGAATATCGTGGTATTAACTATTACCGTATCAGTAATATTACAGAGGTGAAAAAAAGAGAGAGACGGTATTGGTTTACCATTCGTTCCCATTGCTTTGGAATTTGGCAAGGAACGCGAAGCATAAACAAGATGCTAACAAATTTGATAATTAGTAGGTTACGCACTACTTTCACGATCAGATCTCCTTTCTCTTCATCTCGTTTTCGCTGCTGTTTTGCCTCCATATCGTCATCATCCGACGCCGTTTCGAGGACTGCCTCTGACGTTCCCGACATTGAAGATGGTGATGAAGATGATGGAAACTTTGTTTCTTCTGTATCGTCTTCTGCCGTGAAGCCCACCATACTGGCTCTCCTTCAGCCCCGCGTTATTATCTACGACGGCGTTTGCCATCTCTGTCACCGAGGTATTAGTTATAGCTAAATGTTATAACCCTATTTGGACCTTTTTTTTCACCATTCTTCGTTGTCTTACGACACGATCCTAAATTCAAATTATTAGTAATTTTTAATTTTAGTGGAAAATATGAACAGGTGTTAAATGGGTAATCGAAAAGGACAAGTACAAGAAGATCAAGTTCTGTTGCCTTCAGTCGGAGACTGCAGAGCCTTACTTGCGACTCTGTGGTCTTGATCGAGAAGACGTTCTTCGTCGCTTCTTGTTCGTCGAAGGCCCTGGTCTATACCATCAAGGCTCCACTGGTTTGCACTTTATTCTTTTAAATTTAACTTAACCATTTTCCACGTTCACACCTTTGTTATTATTAATTTTAACGTTTGCTTTGTGCACATTGCCAGATGATCGTATTAGAGTTATTAGCTCAGGTTTTCATTTGTAGTATTTGTTTTTTTTTAAACATTCAAGCGAGCTCAGTTAAATGATGATATGTGGAGGTTTTTTAAATTCAAATGGACTAATAATTTCACCAGTCATAACTCACAAATTGTATGCAAATAAATGTGTTTGCTTCTCTGGTCGCTTTTTGGAGAATCTCTTTGGTTGTGTTTCTTTTAGAAGTAGTTTGATCACAAGTTGTTTCAAGAAAAAAAATGTGTTCGGCATAAAATTCTTAGTAGTTTTGAGTGACATTCTTAGTAGTTCTTACTTTTTTGAAAAGTAATTATTTACATATTATTATTTGCTTTTATTCATTTGAATTCATTTTCAACCAAAAGAAGAAGCAGTTAGAAACGGACCCGGAGTGTTAATTTCTTGTTCCAACTTAATGTGAAATTAAGTGTAACACTTAAATACTTATGTTTTATACTGTATGTTTGAATGAATTAGTTCCTTTTTGAATAATGCAGCTGCGCTGAGAGTAGTATCATACTTGCCGCTGCCGTACTCAAGCTTAAGTGCACTGATGGTAGTTCCAACCCCGATTAGGGATGCTGTGTATGATTATGTAGCCAAGAGACGTTATGATTGGTTCGGAAAGGCTGACCATTGTCTAATTTTGAAAGATAAGGAGCTGCTTGAGCGTTTCATTGACAGAGAAGAGATGATAGAACAAGATTGATCAGATAATTCCTTACTTATTTCGTTACTATTCTTAAATGTCTAAATTTGCATTTCTTGATCTGCCAAAATTGAAGTAGCTGCTGAACAATCATCATGGTTTTTACACAACTTGAGCAGAAGAAATAGATTCAGCTCTATTTCGATATAGTATGTTCGTGATATCTGCACATATTTTCTTATCAATATATTTATTTGTTTACTTTATTTATTGGGGAAATAGAAAGCTCTACAGAAAATTTTAATGAAGTTTTATCAGTGGAGCTGTTAGGACGAGAATAATGTATGCTAAGTTGCTAACGACAAATCATTAGGGCTCGTCTGTGTATTTTATTATTATTTTTATTTTTTAAGTGGTTTGAGATGAAATTGATTGATCAAAAGTGGATTCAAGAGATATAGTGTTTGGCCTAAAATTAATAGTTCTTTCCTTTTTTGAATAAATTATTAAAAATGGTTTTGTTTAAGGTATAAGCTCTTTTTTTTTTCTTTTTGCAAAATTAAAAATAAAATGTACAGGGCATGTCAAGAGTTATTTTAAAATATAATAAATTTTTTATTTAAATATGATTCAAACAATTATATATAGTATAATATAGATTTGCATAGATTATTTCTGTTAGTCAGACAAGTATTCGAATAATTCTTATAATAATTAACAAGTCAACACATGAAAACTTTCACATACGATTTACAAATATAATGATTAGGCGTAAATTTAGTCTTTAATTTACACACAAGTTCTTAATTTTTTTTTTCAATAATACAATCTCTTATTTTTTTTTAATTTCTATATGTAGTTCCTCAGATTTTAATTTCTATCTGTAGTTTCTAAACTTTTTAATTTTTACACTTAGTCTTAAATTTTTAATTTTATCTTTAAATTAAAAATAGTGAGTTGATAATTAATTAGGAATAAAAATAAAAATTTAAAATCTAATAGTAGAAATTAAAAAAGTTAAGGACATAATTATTTAAAAAAAATTGAAGACTTAAAATAATGCAAAATAAAATTATGATATTCAAGAGAGCCAATCATTCAAGCTTCTAAGTTAAAAAGATACATCCCAAAAAAAAAAAAAAAAAACTTATCGCATATTCACACTGAATGATATAACAAAATAATTATTTATGATAACAGTGTATATTTGCATTATGCAAATTGTGGTACTAAAGGATGCATCACATAAGTAAGAAACTCTATTGTTTAATAAAATTGAATCAAGATTTATTTATTTTTTCTCGCATTTTTCATATACTCATGTTACATAGACAAAAATATTGAGAGTGAGATAAATCATATGTTTGTATGTATTGTATAAATTAACATAAATATGCAAATGTATATCATTCTCAAATACACACAAATAACTAGAAACGAAACACATGCATTTAACTTTTTTCCCCAAGAGATAGTATAAGATATGAAGAGTTTGAACAAATTGTTAATTCGAAGGGTGAGGATGAGGTGCGGTGGTAGTGACTGGACATTTCAATGAAATGTTAATCTCTAATGAGAAGGAATGAGGGAGGAGCTTTGGTTTTAATAGATTAAGGAAGTTTAACTACTTTGTGACCAATCGTGAGCTCAATGATATGAAGGCCAATGGACTTTCTTCACTTGGAGGAATGGTCATGATGTGCAAGATTTCATTCAAGAACATTTGGATCGTGTGCTTGTAAATCAAGCTCCTCTAGGTAAGTTCCCTCACCTGAAAATCTATGTGCCACTAAATATGGGAACTGATCACAATATGCTGGTGTTAAGCCTTGATGCTAAAGGTTTGTTTGGGCATATATGTTTTTAAGTATGAACTAACATGGCAAGAGGAGGAAGGGTATGAGGAAGCTGTTAATGATAGATGAGGCCATGAATCAAATCATCCCTGTTTGAGGGGCACAATGAAGAAGCTAGGAACGTGTACAAGTAAGCTAAAAATTTGGAGCAAGCAACTTTGTGGCGACCCTAGGAAGCTATTTAAACAGTTGAAAGAGAAACTTGAAATTGCTAAGCATAGTGGTTCAATCTCTTGGGAAGAGCTAAAAATATTGAAAAAAAAAATATTATGAAATAAGGAGGAAAGATGAGGTGTATTGGGGCCAGAGATCTAGACTTATGTGGCTCAAGTTTGGTGATAGAAATTCAAGGTTCTTCCATAGAACTGTTCAATTAAGAAGAGCTTATAACAAGATCACAACACCTTCTTTGGTGATGAATTTCATTCAAGAGCATTTTGAGAAAGCCTTTTCTTCTGTGCAATGTGTCGGGATTGAGGAAGTGTTGGATATTGTTGATACTATCATTACTGGGGAGATGAACAGAAAGTTGTTGAGATTAGTGATTTTTGAGGAGGTTAGGAAGGCTACATTAAACTTGGGAAGCCTCAAAGCCCCAGGACTCATGGGTTTCTAGGAATAATTTTTAAAAAACATTGGAATGTAGTGGGAGAGAATGTGTTTCATGCTGTGAAGGAATTCTTTGAGTCTGGGATCTGGCCTGCTTCTGTCAATGAGACTCATATAGCCTTGGTTCTTAAAATCCCTAAACCTGAAATACCTGTGCTGCATTTCAGACCCATTTCTCTTTGTAATTTCATATACAAAATCATTTCTAAAGTCATTGTGAATAAGTTCAAGGTGATTATGCCTTCTATCATTTTAGAGGAACAAGGTGTCTTTGTAAGTAGTAGGGCTATTCAGGACAACCTGCTTGTTGCTCAAGGAGCTGTTTTACTTCTTGAAAAGGAAGAAAGGTAAGAAGGTTTTTTTTGCTGTTAAGACAGATATGATCAAAGCCTATGATCGTATGGATTGGGGTTTTCTTGAAGCTTTACTATTAAGAATGGGATTTGATCAAGTATGGGTCCAAAGGATTTTGGTTTATGTATGATCTATTTCTTATAAAATTCTAGTAAATGGATGCCATAAAACAGTTTTACCCCCCAAAGAGGCTTAAGACAGGGTTATCCCCTCTTTCCCTATCTCTTTATCATAGTGGTTCATGTCTTACCAAAAATTGTTAGACACAGAAGCATCCCCTAAGAAGGTGTGCAAGAAACTATCCTCAATAATGCTACAGTTCTGGTGGTCAGGGAGTGGGGAAAAAAGGGGTATACATTAGTGCTCTCAAAGTAAACTTACAAGAAGGAAGGAATAGGGTGGACTTGACTTTAGGGATTTTGAGGTTGTTAGCTTGGCTATGCTTACTAAACAGGCATGGAATTTGTTAGTTAGACCAAACAATTTGTGTGCTAGAGTGCTCAGAAGTCTATACTTTCCTTATACTGATGTGTGCCTTGCAAAATGCTCTTTTGTTGGTTAATGGGCCTGGAAGAGTGTTTTCAAGGGTGTGGAAGTGCTAAAGGAGAATTGTGTGTGGAGTATAGGTGATGGGAGGAAAATCTGTATTTGGGAAGATATATGGCTGCCTGAGGCAGGATGTTCTACAGGATTATAAGGTGGATGGGTTTGATTATGTTTGGCAGCTTATTGATCAGATGAATGGGTGTTCGAAGGAAGATGTGGTAGAATGTTTAATGCCTCCTTGTATTGTAGAAGATGTCCTTATAATCCCTTTATCAAAATCCCCTTGCAAGGATAGGTTAGAATGGATGCATAATAAGTCAGGAAAGTTTTTTGTATAATCATGCTACCATATTCTGCATGAGCTTAAGGAAGTTATAGCTCGAGGGCTGCTTCTTTCTCATCTCAAATCCAGCCTTGGTTTTGGAAGGCTATAGGGAATCATCTACCTTCTAAGGCTAAACTGCAGAATAGAAAAATTATTACTGAGAGTATGTGTCCTATTTGTGAAAATGGGCCGAAACTATAGGATTTGTGTTACTTGGGTGCCTTTGGAGCATGAGAACCTGGTTTCTTATTGGCATGTTTTTTTAACCATGAGCACTCAAGTGTTCAAAATTTCAGTGCATGGTTTCAGGAGAGAGTTTAAGAGCTTATGAACTATCCTGATGGGGATAAGGAAGCTTTGGCTAGTTTGTGCTATCTAGTTTGGGGTATCTGGTTGGGAAGGAATCGTTGTATGTTTTCTTGCAAAGCTCTTAAACCAGTGGAGAAGGTGTTTTATGCAAAAGTTTGGCGAAGGAATTTTGTACTGCTTTAAACTGCTCAACTGGTGTGCGAGGTGGAAGTATTAAAATTCCTGTAAAATGAAAACCTCCTGATGATGGCATTTTGAAGTTGAATTGTGATGCAGCTTCCAAAAATGGCTTGCCTCTTAGAAATGTAATTGTTTTTGCTTCTTAATAAAATTCTCTTTTCTTGACCAAAAAAATAAAAATAAAATACACACAATAAATACAAATCAACCTAAATACAATATAAAAGTATTATATCAATATAGAGCTAAATGAAAGTAAATAAGTAAAAACTATGACCTTGGAAGTATAAGAAAAACAACTACTTTCCATAAATTTAAACAAACAAAAGGATGAACATAAATAAACAAGATGATTATTGTAATAAGATAAATTGTTGTTACTAAATTCTTTAATTTTTTTTAAATACCAAAACATTTAGAGTTTGTTTGTTCAGATAACTCAAACTATTTTCAAAAATTGTTTTCACATCGTAACTCCAAAATAATTTTTTTTTATAGTTTTTAGAAATATTTAGATGTTTGGCTGGTATTTTAAAAAAATCATTTATAGAAACAAAAAGCAAAAAAAATAAAAAAATGACTTGTTATTTGCCCAAATTGTTTTGAAAACTTTTTTTATGGTATATTTTTCAATATTAAATCTAATATTTTTAAGATAATTTAAACTTTGTAATTAGATTTAGATAATCAAAACTTTTACCTAATTCTTATTATTTTTGAACATATTTATAAATATATTTTTTATACATTTAAAAATATAATGGTCATCGTGTGTTAAATTGAATTTTATTTTTAAATACGAGTTTAATTATAAATATAAATTAATTAGAAGTAGTTAGGATAAAAATAACAAGTAGTTAAGATAAGTTTAGTTAAAAAATAATTTTATATAAATATTTAGTAAATAAAAAAAATCTTATATAAATATTTAGAAAAAAAAATATATGTAGAAGAAAATAGAAATACTTCCTGTCAGGGAAAAAACGAAGAAGAGGCAAGTTTAGTAAGAGTCACATCTTGCCGTCTTTAGATATGATTTTTATTTGAGTCCAATCATCTTATATTATTATTTTTTATTGTTTATTATATATATCATAAATATATTATAAATACGTAATAAAATTGATTAAAAATATAGATAATATTATATAAATATATAAATATTTTATTTATATAATTATCAATTAGTGATGTCATGCTAAAAATATAATAAGTGAATTGCTTATTTTCCATTTTTTAATTAAGTCCTGAACTAACAGTAAGATAAGAATCCCCGTAAATAACATTTGCAATTTGCAAGTAATTATCTTTCTTCATTATTGCTTTTTTGGTCTAATTTTTGCTCTCTAATAAAGTTTGAAAATTTTCAATAATAATAATTATGCAAAAGTCCATTATTTTTCAATAACTTGAACTTAAATAAGGAATGAAAATATTAATTCATAGAATTTTTTACGAATTATATAACATTTCGGTTAAATATACCTCATAATGAATTAAATAATTAATATAATAGAAATATAAAAACATGTTCAAAACAACGTACAACAAAAATAATCAACATATAGAAAAATAACAATATGTAGAATATATACGATTAATAGTATCTCATAGGCTCCTTTTTAGACTAATAACATACATATTTGACAAACAATATACAACTTTTGATACAAGTATGCATGTCAAAAAGCTAAAAAGATTTTTAATTACTTTAATAACTCATATATTAAAACATATTTGGTAAATAATGATTTTATTTTCACACGTAATCAAATATAAATAACAAACTCTAATAAAGAGTCTACACCTGATACACTTTCAAGGTAAAAAGATATAAAATTTTTAGAAACTTACACCAAACTAGTACGTAGATAAAAGTACAAATTATACTAACACACAATCTAATAATGTATGATTACAAAGAAGAAGTCCAAGACCCGATACATTAGGTTAAGGAGATACTGAATTCTTAAAAACTTAACCCTAACAAGAAAACAATAGAGAGATAAATTCCTGACAAATAATCACAATTATAATCAAAATAATCACAGATAGATAGTATAAAACAGAAGTAATATTCAATAATGAGAAAGCTAGTAATAAATAATAAAAAATTTCTAATAAGAGTTCAAACTCTAATATGTAGAAACATACATTATTTAAATTTTGATTGTATTAACACATATTAGAGCATGCACTAACACCAGATATAACGAGGACATAAAGATCTTATCTATGTGGTAACATCCTCGGGTTACTTAAGGCGATTACTTATTAGGAAATAATTTACTAAACAATAAAACAATTACAACTTTGAAAGAAACAAAACCATTATTACCTTTTTTAGTCGTGACATCTGTTTGAACTGTCTATTGTTGCTTTTACAATGACCTAGTTTGACTCACAAACTCGGATATCCTCCAAAGCCTACACCACCTAATGTGATGTGATCAATAAATATAGATTAACAACCACAAGTATAACGACCCACACTCTTAAAGACTACCTATTATTACACATATCAATAGATATGAGAACTCAAAACATTTAACTTAACTTATTCTCACAAAGAAGTTTTTACAACATCGATAAAATAGTCTTAAGCACTCACAACTTAAGAACATTATTTTACTCCATTAGCAAATACCGTCTCGAGTACCCATAACTTACAAGTACGATTTTACTCACACAATCACAAATTACTAAATCGAATGACACTCAATGTATTAATCATTTAGAAATCAAAAAATGAGATGTTAATTTGACAAAATATAGTTGTATTTTTCTGAATAAAAAAACAAGAGAAGGTGGGCATTTATAAATTTTTACAACATTTGGCCACCTCACTAACCACCTCGCCAATGGTGGTAGCGAGGTGTTAAAAAAAATCTCATTTTTTGTTTTAAAAAATTACAGAGTAAATTTCACAAGTATATGTACTCGAGATTAATCAAAAATACAAGTGACAACGTCAATTCGCTCGCTCACTCTCTCGCTGAAAATCACAACTCTCAATCTATCATGCACACTACGACAACCAACCCCCCAAGGTGTGTGTAAACATATTTGTATGTAAAGTGTATCTAACTATATGCGTGTATGTATTACTAATTTGAAGTATAAATACCAATACCAATGTAAAAAAAGAAAAAGAAAAAAGTAATAATTGAGTAGAGAGAAAAAATAAGAATGGTGACCGAACAAAGAGCAAGACTTTAAGCTCTTGCATAAATAGCTTATCCTTACCAAAAATTTCCAAGTTTCGATAAATTAAAAACCCATTTCTTCAAAGTAGAGAAGTATATGGAGACTTTTGGTACTAAAAATGACGTTGAAGATGATGAAAATGTTTTTAATATGGGAACTAAGTAACAAAGCTTCATAGTTATCACAAAAGAATTGTGAGTTTGAAACTTTCTCTTCTCAAATTTTAGGATTGTATAATTTATCTAGTTTTATGTTTGATATCATATCCTGTTGATAAGTTCATTTTTAAACCATTATAACTAATAATGAATTGATTTATTTAATACAAGAACCTATTATAGGTTCTATTTTTTTTCTACATGTGATTATTTTCTTTTCACATAATATTTAAAAATCGTATTTGTTTTAATATTTGTGAAAGTTTTAGATTGAAAAGATGAACACCTAACTGGATGAGACGAGCAAAATAGAGTGGGTGTTAAGAAATAAAATAAAAAACGACTGTAATATCAATGGAGAAAGAGTTAAGATGATTTCAATTTTATATCCAATCATAATATTGTCCTTTTATAATTACTAAATAACTATTATGTATGTATAAAACTCTATTTTAAACTCATGGATATAGGTTAAATATGTGTTACCAAATGGACAAAACTCTTTGAAATTATTTATCACTTCATTATCTTGTTTTTATCTTAATAATTATAAAATAAATTGTATTATATATTTTATTATCTTAATATAATATAATATTGTTTAAAAAAATACCAATATCAATACCCCTTGTTACATTCAAAGAGTGAGGTGATTATTTATTTATTTATTTTTGGTGAGCTAGCTGACTATAAAAGGTGACATTTAATGTTAGTTTTGTCAATGTTATGAACAAGCAATTTTTATAGGCCTTAAATAAAAACAGTTAAAATAGACCTGGGATAAAACAATGTTTATACAAATAATCAATGAACAACTTCGACTAATGATTATAAGAATGATGGAAAAAGATCGTAATCATCTACCCTATGAACCATAACAAGTAGTAAGTGTGAAAATCTATAAAAACTTTGAAATTTTTAATTATAAAAATTTAATTCAATAGATAAAAACCCTCTTAATATTTATAAAAGATATCATAATATTATATTTAATTAATATAAAATATTATTAAGATATGGATATTACTTATCATTTTATATTTTTTATACTTTATGAGATGAGATTTAAAATTTTTAATCTAATCAATTTAAGTTATGATACATGTAAAATTCTATAAGAACTATAAACTTTTGAGAATGAGTAAAAATACTAATAATTTTTATAAATTTTATTATAATATTATACCTAATCAATGTTATATATTCCTTTTATGACTAAAATATTATTTGATAACAAAGAAAAAAGCTTACATACTTCAACACTTATTATTTTGTGATGAATATATGTTAGCCGTTTCAATCATGCAACATTTTTAATTTTTCACTCCTTCATGTCATTTTATAATGGTTTTACAAGTTATTATTCTCAAAATAACATAATATAATGTTAAGCATTGTTTTTTATTGTATTTAAGAAGCGTAACAATTAACATTTATGGGAGACGAAGACCATAATCTTTTCTATATTAACCCTAATATAATGTATATTAATACATATACGTATTGAAAGAGAAGAAGATACATTACTAGGAGGAATTTGTTGAGAGTTAATTACAAAAAGGTATTAAACATTATATACAATAATTAAGTCTACTAGGTCTCCAATTTATATATAATTCTTTACATAATTTAATTATTTAATTAATTATATTTTTTTAACTATTTAAAAAAAATAAAGATTTTTAAGTTATTAAAAGAAATACACACCACTTATATTTTTTGAATATGTTTTAAAATATATTTTTACGTTATAAGTAAATTACGAAAGTTTATAAATAAAAATTCTTCATGAAAATGTTACAAGTAGTAAAGATATAATAGGTGCTCATCTCAAATCTCATTAACTCATCCGATTAGATATTAATTTTTTTTAAAAATACATCTCATTTAATTATGGGTCATTTAGTCTCAGTTAACAAATATGTGCTTATAATTCTCACATGAGTTTTTACGAAGTTACAATTAACTTATTATTTTAACAATTAAAAAAACTTATTATCCTAACAATTTAGGTAACAATTAGCTTTTAAAATTAGCATTTTTTATAAGGCCATCAATGGTAGAATTGCATGTTACCACATCCCAAAGTTGACATTTTGTGAAGTAATATCATTTTGCAATATCACAGACTTATAGTCCCCAATTTTCTATCACCTTCAGCGACTAAATACATAGAAACCAAACCCTATCCGGATTAAAAATTCGATCAAGCAGTTGGCAATTTTCAAACATGCAAGACAAGTAACTTTGTTTTCTCATTTGCGCTAATGTAATTCCTGGCAAAAAAAAAAAAATTAAAACATTTCTTGCCCACAAAAGCAGGGATTTCTAAACTCATTAAAAGACTATAAACAAAAATATTAAGAATAATAAAATTATACAAAAAATCCAGAGTTGAACCAAGAAACATCAATGAAGAAAACATTATCAACAATTAGTTCGGAGATTAATTGACACACAAATTGTGTATAATAAATACGCAAGTATACGTATCACAATAAGTAATATAACGATAAGAAAAAATTGTTCATACGGAGATTATGTTATTACAAACTAATTTTTAAAACAAAAAAAATCAATTTTTTTGTATTTTTATGTTTTAAGAAAGAAAAATTAAAAGAACTAAAAATAAATAACAATAATTAATTAAATCAGATTTGACAACTAAGAAGATATATGAAAAAATATTTAAAAATAATTAATCCTCTAATTTTCTAAACATGTGAATTACTAAAATCTCCTAATATAATTATTAATCAATTACATGATCAATTGAATCTAATCTAGCATGTCTTCTTTTCTTAAGTAAACTACACAACATGTAGTAATTAACTTAATCACACTCTTATGTCAATTAAATTACATACTACTTATTAAGTTCATCAATGATGAATCACATATATAAGAATCATACATCTCTACCTAGAAACTATGCATGTTATTTAATCAAGGCAAATAATTAAATAATTATCTTAAATCTATTTAATTACCTCTATAGATTAATTATTGGCCAAACAATTAATAACATTAAAATCATATTAAATAATATAATTAAATTGAAATCATAATTAGAGTAAAATATTATATCATCACATGGTGAAAATTGGGTTCATGAAGCTCATTTTTCATAAAAAGACATAAAAATTGATAAAAAAAAATGAAAAAATACAATCAATCCCTTGAATTGTAGTACCAATCTCTTCTTGAATCTTCACCAAAATAATATCTCTTTTTGTATTTTTCTATATATTTTTCTCTTCTTAACTCAAAAAACTGATAAAACTTATGGAGAAATTAGGGAATTAAATATAACTCAGGTGAAATATGGATCGTCAGATCAAGAGATGAGATGAAAAAAAAAATTAATAACGTCATCCAATAGAAACACGACATGTGGCACATGAGAATTATTGAGCGAATCAAAAAGCGACACGTGGTATGGGAGAATTGGTTTAGTCAAAACATGCTGAGTTAGTGCCACATCGTGAGACATAATTTGCTATTATGAATGTCGTGGTGTGACAGTGGAAGGAGTGGACGAATCATCTGAAGACACGTGACAAGACCTTTGATAGCATGAGTCGAAATGAACACCATGGTGACATGTGGCATAGCTCTCCATCACACTACATACGCAGTGATCTGCAATTGGGTCTTTCTACTTGTGTGACATTCGTCTGACTTCCTTAATCAGCTCTTATACTTGCGTGACATCTACATGACGTCTTTTGATTGGTCTTGCTTTATTCATAAAAAATCTCAAAAAATTTAAAAATAAATAAATATTAATTAAAAAATATATTAATAAATCTATTTTCATAGAGCGATCAAAATGAAGAAAACAAACGACTTGGTGACTCGGTGACGAAGAAAATAGTAAAGAAGAAAGCGACGCTCAGCTAAGAAAGAAGCGGCACCGAAGGAAACAATGAAGAGAGCATCTCGTTTTGTTCTTCTTTTTAATTTTAATTATTCTTTTATTTAGAAAAAAATGTTCATTAGAATCCAATCCCTAATGTGAGATTAAAATAACTGAGATTATACATGGGCCTAGTTGATAAACACGATCAATTGACAAGTCTATTATATATATAAATGACTATTTTAATTATAAATTTTAAATGGTAATCAATTAAAGTTAAAGATGTTATTTTCATGGGATAACCTATTGAATCAATGGGAAGCTTAGTAATTGTAATTTAAGTTAAATTAGCTCCACTGTGTAAGATCATTGATTTTTTTAAAATAAAAAAATAGATAACATATTGCACCAAAGATTGTAATATTACAATTTACAATGGGCATGCATTGAGAAAAGTGGGCGGCACCAAATCTATGGGTTATCATCCTTGATAGTAATTATAAGAATATATCTTGTGGACGACAAACAATTAGGGGAATTAATATTTATTAGCCAAGAGAGAGAGAGGGAGAGGGAGAGGGAGAGGGAGAGTAGGAATTAATATTATTCATTATTGGATATTAGTAAATTAAAAGGAAATGATATATAGTAGTCGTTATATAAGTGAAGTGAATGTCCTAATAAATAAAGAATTATAAAGGGTTGTATTTTAAGTAGTTATGATAGGAAAGAGTAGAATAGTGGCGTCAAACTTTATGCACACCAAATTTATCAAACAGGGTCTTGAATAAAATAAAAACAACAAACAAACAAACAATAATAATAAAAAATAAAATAGCATTTTCGGATCAAATCAAATGTTAACCAGTGTGCTGCATTATGCATTGAGGATAACAATATCGATAATCCGCATGCACTTATCGTATTAATATAAATATATATATATATGACCACATTCCTTTGTAATTTAATTTATGTATTAGTATTATATATTATTTCCTTTTAATATTATGTATTAGTATTATATAATCCAGTCTATGACCACATTCCTTTGTAATTTACACTTTAATCAAAAGAACGAGTGAATCTTGCACCCACACACATATATATATATATAGTCTATCCTTTATAATTTACACTTTAATCAAAAGAACGAGTGAATCTTGATTAATTAAAAAGTTTAGTTATTTAAAAAAATTGTTCTTTAATTTATGTTCACTGATAAATTTAACACTACCTAAAAAATAAAAATAAAGTGTTAATATTATTTAATTAAATAATTTTTATAATATTTAAAATAATTTTAATACATATTACGATATAATTAAATCACATGAATATAAAAATGAGTATAAAAATAAATAATATTAACATTTTTCTTAAATTAATTAATATAAAAAATTGCTATTTTCTTAATAGATAATACTAACAACAAAACAATTTAAAATTTTATCTAATAACTTCTCCTTGTTTGGTTGAAGGGAATGAAATGGAATCATAATTGATTCTTTCCATTTTATGTGTTTGGTTGGACGGAATAAAGGGCGAAATGAAATCAGATTATTAAAAGAGTGATTCCTTCTCCCCTCCTTGGTAATCATAATTTCATTCCCATCTAAACTTTTTTTTCCCGATTTTACCCTCACCTAAAATATAACCTTAAACTCAAATCCCAAATTCTCAAACCCAAAATTCCAAAACCCTAAATCTAAAATTTCAAAACCCTAAACCCTAAACCCTAAATCTCTAAACCCCAAATCCCTAAACCCTAAACCCCAAATCCCTAAACCCTAAAACCCTAAATCTTAAAACATAAATCCCAAAACCCAAAACCCTAAAACATAAATCCCAAAACCCTAAACCCTAAACCCCAAATTCGAAATGCTAAAATCCTAAACCCCAAATCCCTAAACCCTAAACCTCAAATCCCCAAATCCCTAAACCCTAAACCTTAAAACATAAATCCCAAAACCCAACACCCAAAACCCTAAACCCCAAATCCCCAAATCCCTAACCACTAAACCCTAAAACATAAATCCTAAAACTCAAAACCCTAAACCCCAAATTCCAAATCATAAAACCCTAAACCCCAAATCCAAAATTCTAAAACCCTAAACCATTTTTAGAAAAATAATAATTTTAACCCTAAACCTTAACCTACAAATATAACCCTAAATCCTAAATCCCTAAACCCTAAATTCCACATCCCAAACCTCAAAACCCTAAACCCTATTTAGAAAAATAATAATTTTAATAATATATTTCTTTTTAATTAAGTAATAATTATTTAGAAAAATAATGATTTTAATAATGTATTTTGTCTGACGAAAAAATAGTAATTAAATGACATTATTTGAACTTTACAGTATATAGGGGTATTAAGGTCATTTATAGTTTGACCATTTCATTCTGATTCTAATTCTGATTCCGATTCTATTTCACGAACCAAACGCCACCTAAAACTTTAACATTTTTACAAATAAAAACATTGCTATAGGATTAACAAAATTTACAAGAGTCACCCTGAATATATGAGTAAATTAGGTCATGCTATATTCTGAGGGCTAGGCTTCCGGCGAAAGTGCACGGTACACTTTATTTCATTTTGAAAATATTTTTTATAATAATTTAATACATATATTATTATAATTCGTCTCAATATAATTTATTCTTAATAATAAAAATATTTTCATAATTACTTTTACATCTAGTATTTTTAATTTAATATTTAATTACATTACTTTTATATAACAAATTTAATTATATTGAAAGTGTGGCATCCACGCGAAAGTGCACTCAGTATTGTTTGTTTACTCCAGACAAAATGTGCCTTCCACACGTTCTTGAGGATTTTAATTGATCCGATACTTTATTTTATAATTTTATTACATTATTGCCTGTCACTTTCATCATCACAATTTCTTTCTTTATATTATATTTGGTTGAAACTTTGTAAAGCTTGAATGACAAAAGCGATTGCTGAAATTTTCAAATTAAGGATTAAGTTAATTACTCAACTTTATTTTCGTGACATGATCAGGTCATTATATTAATTCACTTATTAAAACAATTAAAAATTTAATGTTCTTAATTACTACTTGTGTTTTAGCTTATTCGTTGGGTGGCGTTATTTAATTTAAAACTTTTTTTTATTGCTTTCGTATTATATTTAGTATTAAAGTTTTAAATTAATAAAAATATCTATATGTTTTTATTATACATTTATTCTATACCAATTCAATTAAACTTAAGAAATTTTTTATCCATTATTAAAATTTACACTAAATATAATATATAACCAACAATATAAAATGTAAGAATAACTCCAATATTTTATATATTTGTTATAAAGTTTTTTAATTTCTTACTCATGAAATATAATCAGACAAGTGAAATCATGATATTAAGAAAATACAAATATAATGTAACATTTTTATACGTACCTACCTTCTTCGTATTGTAATATATGTTAGATTTATTATAAAATTAAATTATTTTTTTAATTTTTAAAATAATTTTTACATATAATACATTATAGAAAGTATGGATTTAAAAATGTGTTTTAACTTATGTAATATTAGCATAGAGAGTTGACATTTTTAAAATAATAAACACTAACATTAATGTAATTTAAAAAATTTCTTAGTATAAACTTCATTCTGATATATATATCAGAAAGAAGTTTTTATTATTTTTTTTAAATTTTTATATATAATATGTCTAGCAAATATTAAATTTATATATATATAATATATATATATAAACAACTGGTGCTTCCCCTTTAGACACGCATGATTTGAAGTTGAAAAGCTAGCACCAGCGACAACCCTTTCATTTGGATTTCTGGGTTATGTATTATGTAATAATGTCACTCTTGCATAATTAATCATCTCAGCTACTTAATTAATTGGTTTTCCCCTCTTTTTGTTTTGCAAACCTACTTTCGTATAATTGGATAAAAAAACATACAATAGATTTTAGGCTGAAAAGCACCGATAGATCGAACAATTTCTTTTTTGGTACATAAATAGTAATTCAACTCAACATAGTTGATTTAATGTTACTTTAATGAGATGATAAATTAAAAAAATACATATTTAATTGACAATAAACATTATTATCATAGCTAATTATATCTATTTTTTAAAAATATTTATTTTAAAAAATTAAATTTTTGTTAAGATAACGGGATTAGTCTTAACAAAATTTCTTTATTAAAAAATAATTATTGTATTTCCCCTATAAAAAAATGATTAAAAGAGTTATTTTTAAATAAAGATAATATTTTATCTGATTTATATTGAAACCGATATGTGTTGAATTTAACTTACACAAAATTTAGACAAATTTAATTGACTTGAATTATAACACACATAAAATAAACTGAATTTAATTAAATTAACTCAATTAAATTCACAAAACAATAAAAAACAATAGCTATACAATAACATTTTATCGTTATTTTACAATTTACCTCAACAATATGGCATGTCATCACAATCCACGAGTTGTTGTAGTTGAACCACTTATTTTCACTAATTAATTTTGTGAATAATTTAATTCACTAATTTTAAAAAATTAAAAATATAGAAATAAACAATGAATTTTTTATTATTGTATGACATATGCAACAATATATAATCAAGTATGTCATAAGGCTAAATTTCATTAAAATATAGTACAATAATCCACAAAAATAAAAAATACTTCATACCATGCATTGAATCAATAGGTAAAGGTCCTCGTAACTTCACGTAGACAACATTAAAAGGATGTAAAATCTATTATCAACATGAGTCGTAGATAGTCCATGGGATTTAGCCTACATACAAAATTACAAGGATCAAAACTATTGTACGGTGTAATGTCTTTATTCACACTATGAACAAATTGTTTTAATGTTAGAGTAATGGATGACCTAGGGAATCATACCATAGTATATCATCAAGAGTAACTTGATTACAAGAAATAGAGGAAAAACCATGCAAATAAATATGATTATCTCTAAGTTGAGCAATAAAATACAATTCATCTTTAGTTTAGTTGTCTTTACTAAAATAGTAGTCATAAATGGGATCATCATTATGTGTAATTGGAATTTTAGAACCATCACTAAGTAAGACAAAAATAGTACCTGTATTAGCACTTAGTTAAGAAAGCATGTCTATCTCTAAGACAAGATGATATATAGTCCTAGTATCCATATACCATGTTCAAGTATCAACTACAGTAGTTATGAGTATCTATGGTGAAAAATAAGATTTAATATAAGGATAAGTTGACAAAGAATTAATATGAAACAAGATAAGAAAAGAGAAATTTGTTTAATTTGTTTAGGGTTTTTTGTATAAAACTCTACTAAAGTAATAGCTTCTTTTATTTAAAGTTCTTTTTTTTTATCCCACATGGAAATTTTATGAACCATTCTAGAGAATTTTCAACTATAAATAACTAGGTTCTATGCTTATATAAGTCATCCTAGAAAATAATAAATTTAGTTATATTAAAGAAGTTTCCCTCTTTCTCTTATTCCTAATTTTTAGGAATAGTTTTTCTTTCTTCCTTTTGGAAATTGAAGTCCTCTCATTCGTGAGATAGAAGAATATCTTTAGGTTAGTCCTACTCTAGAGTTGCTAGAGTTCTTATCTAAAGATAGATAACATAGCTAGGGTTGTCCCATTCTAGATTTTCTAGAGTGCTTTCCTAGATAATAGTTTCATTCTATTTGTTTTATAACACAAATACGATGACCTTTTACTAGAGAGTGAGTCTGGTTAGTATAAAATTTTCTCCTATCTTTCTTATTTCCTAAGTGCATTTATATTATTGGCGTATTCATGCTTCCGTCCTACATCAGGTGGTATCAGAGCAAGGTTCGGCTTGAGAGAATGAAGCATATTCAAGTGATGCGAGAAGAATATCAACAATTTTGTGAGGAGATTTGACACTAAATAGAGGAGCTTGTTGTAACCATTACTCAACTGATTAATAATGAAAATAGACCTCAAGTCCAAGCCCAAAAAGTAAAGGATGCATATGGAGATAGGATCGATCCAATACCACCCAGAAGATAAGGTGAAAGATTACCTCTAAGGAGACTTGTTGATCCAATATCCTCAAGAAGATATGATGCCCTTACTAATAGTTCTAGTGATGAAGAATTAGAAGAATAATATTTCGGAGGTCGAGCTAGAGGAGGACGTTATCGAAGAGACTAAGAACCATAAAACTATCATTTATTTGTTGATGAGATAAGTACATCATTTATGTTGACAAACATTGATTACCTCTCTTGTGCATATTGTTTTTCCTACAAATTACATAGGTAAATATATCATGCTAAAGTCAAGAGAAAATATATATCATTTATATAAGGTATTAAAAGGATACAAATATATATCATAATTAATACTTACTAATTTTTGGCAATCTTTTCTTGAATTTTTTATTACATCTCTGGCATAATATAAAATCTATAATCAATATCATTAAGTTGTATTGAAACTTATGAAACAAATTATTAGTTATTTTTATTAAAAAATGATTAATGAGTAATATATTTGTAACAAATATTTACTTTGTTAGGTCGAATATTAAGGGGTGGTTTAAATGGATGTGTGATGATTGTGTATCATTGAGAGATAGTACTACAAGAACATACATTCATGTTATGATACTCATATATGTTTCTTAAATATATAATAAATGTGATCTAAAGGTGTGTGTTTATTACGCAAACACTAATTGCACAAATTTATGTGGTCTATTACCAAGTGAGTCAAATCATTCAATTACACCAGTATAACTCTATTCAAAACATAACAATAAAAATAAATAAATAAAATGTACGTACATAAACACAACTTTAACAAGTTAAGTGGAGGATCCATAATTGGAGGAGAAGGAATATAAAAGTTACTCCCTTGTGTAATACTAGGACTTTCGCTTCCCAATTTAAGGATTGATTTTCTTCCAAAAACTTATAAACTTGTTCTCTAATTCATTTTTTTCCCTAAATTCTCTTCTTCATCTATTTCATCATCTATTCCTTTATGTTCTCTTTCTTTCTTTCATGGAACTGCTTGCTTACAAAATTACTTAAGTAATGTCGCTCCAAAGCTAGTTCCTTTAACACCTATGGGGTTATCTGTTATCCTTAATGCCATAGTCAATATGTCATGAGGACCATTTATAACCAATTACATGATTTCACCTATTTATATATTTCTTTCAATAACTATACTTACTACTCAATGAATTGTGTGAATTAAAACCATCAGATGCAAATGCAAGTGTAAGATTTATTTTTTCTTGATGCAAACTCTGGTCAATTTTTATTGACTAGGTTCCAAGAGCACGCATGTGATGGATTTCCATTTTTTCATCCATCATTTGTTATGAAACATGTCACAATAAGTTATTTGATGTCTCAATGCTTTCGTACATCTGTTTAAATCTTGAAATAAGTGAAAATACCACAACACCTTAGCAATTTTTTTATTCTAATAATTTACAATAGTATAATCCTTCTACCTTGATTCCTTACAAATTGGACATACACTTGCATTCACATGCTCTTTATTGTAGAGTATGCAATCATTTGGACATACTTTTTATTTTCTTGTATCCCATTTCGAGCTCATTTAGTGTCTTTTTTTTTCTCATATGTGGAATTAGGAAGTCGTTGGTCATTAGAAAAAAATTTACCAAATACACTTAAAACCTCATTGAAGCTTTCATCAAAAAATCAAAACTTTACATTCATATTGTACATTGTTACAAACTTCGATAGCTTAGTAAACCCAATACAACTATCACATAATGGTTTCTCAACATCCTGCAAAATATCACCAAATTATTTACCATCAACACTCTTGTGCACATCATCTACCATTTCTATGATGTTAACAAAAGTGTCATCATCACACTTTCTCTTTAGGGTAGAAGATGAACATGATAATTTATTATGTTTTCTAATATCCTCTCCATGCCAAACCCAATTTTTATAGCTTTTGTCCATACTATTCTCAAATACATGATTATGAATTTCATTGACATTAAGTCTATTTTTGTTCTCACAATTAAGACAAAGTCACCTCATTTTGTTTTCTAAATTTTCTATTTTCTTAGGTAAAATTTCAATAGTTTTCAAGTCATTCGTTAAATTCAGTAGATCTCTTGTCCATATGTTTTCAAGATTTATTCTTCATAATACCTAGTTTCATATATACATAATAATATCAGTAGTTAATTCTAAAAGTTTATTCTTAAATATAAATTAAAAATAGTTACAATGAAAAGGAATATCATACCAATTACTAAACTATATAAATTACCTCCTTATATATCCATACTTAAGTGGTTTAAGTATTCTTTTTTAAACTTTTAGATTCTTTTATTTTGTTATGTTATTTTAGTGTGTTTAAAATAATTTAAAATTCTCTTATAGACTTTAAAGCTCATACAAGAAAATCAAAACGCATTTTTATATAATAATAAAACACACATTGAATGCTCATATATAACAACATGAATTAAAAACAAGTTCATGCATATTATCACTTTACACTTTAGTTTTAACAATTATGGCAAAATATTGGAATAATAAAATGAAATCAACATATCTTTTTATGTATTATCCTCGATAATTTTTCATTTATTAAATATTAGTCTTCATTTAAAAAAATATCTCAAAAAATTTCAAGTTCATATGTACATATACAAATATATTTAGCCAATTAATGTTGTGAAAATCTATTTTTATGTATATATCTACATATAAAGATTAACACAAAAATATATGAGAATAATGAAACCAAATAAATAAATATATGATAAAATATGTTTAGCATAAAACAAAAACAAAAACAAAAATACAAGATCTGAAAAATAACCTCGCACTTAACTAGAGTACAAGCTGATAAGAGATGCTTTAGGTTAGAGGCATCATTGGTGGCATCGTTGATGGGGTTGCGTATAATTGGTGAAGAAATTTCCCAACCTTCAACTTGCGTGTATTAGGATGGAAAGGACTCAGCTATGCATTGGTGGATGTACGATTAAGCACTAGTGGGTATTGTTGGTGGTCTTGACCGACAAATGTGATTCGTTCACGATGGTTGATGAGAAATGTGACTAGAGGATGTGTAAATGGTACTAGTGGTGTAATATAATAGTTAGGAAAAATGTGAGAGAAAATGGAGAGAGTTAAATGTTTAAGTGTGTAAAAGCGTCAAGGACGGTTCTTAACCATCACAAAAGAGTTCAATAAACTCTTTTGAGACAGTTAATAATCGTCCCAAAAATGAACTTTTAGGAACAATTATTTCATAAGTATCAATCATCAATTATCCCAAAAGCTCAAGCTTTTAAGAGATCGGCCTAACAATTCATTTTTACTCTTTTACATTTCCCCTCAAGTATGAGCTATTTTATCTTTGTAAAGGCACATAAGTTGAACTTTCATTAAGAATAGATTTTCTTGTCTTTTGTAGGGTCTATCAAACTTGGAATCTTTAATTGACATTGGGGGTTGCTACAAGGATTTGATCATAGGATCTTACTATTATGATACCACATGTAGAAGTTTCATGCATTGATTTTAATAAAAGGTCAAACTTGTTGAAGGTGGACATAACAACTCATTTAGACTCTTTAACACCTTTTAAGTGTGGGTTAATTTATCTTTACAAAGGCTCATCACTTAAAATTTTCTCAGGAGTGAGTTTCCTTATCTTTTTTCAAGGCCTATAAAGCTTGAAATTTTAATTGATTTTGGAGGTTGTAATATGGATTCAATCCTAAGACCTCGTTGCTCTTATACCATGTAAAAGTTTCAGGTATAAATTCTCTTAAAAGCTCAAGCTTTTAGGAAGTTGGGAGGTGATCCTAATAATTTATTTATAATCTTTTATATTTATTAACCATCCTTAATTTTTTTTCGTATAACCATTCCTAATTTTTTCACAAATTTACACTTTCATCCATCTCCAAATCACCTATTTAGGGATGATTGAGAGTTTTTTTTTATATTTAAAACAGTCCTTTAATCCATTTTTTATTGTAGTGATTATTAAGATAAGAGACTCAGTGTTCAAAACTCTATCAGATGCATAGGACGTATTGACAAACACAATATGCATGATTATACCTTTGATATTTGAATGTCACGTATGATGCTTTAATAATTTGTTATTTTTTTAATACATGTTAGGTAAAGAAATGAGACTAATAAACTCTTGAAAAGAAATATTAAAATTTTTATTTGTAATATAATTATAGAATGAGAGAACAAAACAAGAATAAGATGTAAAGTAATTTACGTGGTTCAACACTCAAGACGAATGATTAGTCTATAAGAGAGGCCAAACCTTGCCTATTCACTATGATCTTCGTTGATTACACCCTCTCGATAACACTTTTGGTTGTTGCACGACTCCCATACAAGAAGCACTCGTTTATGAAGATGGCTACCTCAAATTATTGAGAAAATCCTCTTAGAAATAAGGTTATAGAATAGTGAAAAAGAACTATATTTTCTCTGGTAATCATCTCTATTTATATAGATAGAGTGATCCCTTATAGATATGTATTATCCCATATGAAACCCTTACATAAGTTCATATGCATACTACACTATACCCCAGTTAAAATAGTCATATTAACACTTCACGCGTTTTTAACTAATAAGAGGATAAACATGCCTTTATGAGAAAACTCTCTTAGAAAGAAGGCTATATAATAGCGCAAAAGAACTAACTTTTTCTTTGGTGATCATCTCTATTTATACATATATAATAATCTCTTACGTACATGTATTATCCCTTAAGACACACTTATATATATACATATGCATACTACACTCTATATTAGTTTAAAAAGTCACATTAACACTTCAAGCTTCTTCAACTAAATCATACGATAAACACGTCTTTATGAATCATTTCTCACGTAAATAATCCAAGATATATTTTCGCGAGTAAATAATTATTTAAGATTATTAATGAGTTGCGACTCAACGCATGATATCCAATTGAATACTTTGAAAGTCTAGATTGTTAAAGTGCTATGACTCAACTACTGTGGTTGTCGAAGTGAAGGAAATAATCAGCCAACACAATTGAGGTGCGGTATATATTTGATATATAGCCGGTAAATATTAGGTAAAGGGTGATTACTTTGGGAAATATTAGTGCACTGTATATGCGTTGATGGATTAATGGGAATCCTACGTAGCCCATCTTTGAAAAAGAGCCCATTGGAAAAGACTGTTGCACTAATTTTTGTTCTTTTTTTCGTTTTTCAAGCAATTCAAAATTCACATAGAAAATATATAAATTTACATGGATTAATGACTGGTATTGTATGTGGAAGCTCCACATATATGAAGATATATATTAATAGTATTGTTGTTTTACGAGATTCAATTGGTTGCAATTAACTAGAGTTTATATAGCCACTTATCTTTTTCAATTAATTTATCGTTAATATGTTGGCTCGATAAGCTGCCTTTGGGACCCTATGTATCGCGTACTGTATCAAATAAAACAAGTATAGTATAGTAGATTGAATTATATAGGATAAAATATTATTTTCAAAAAGAAAAAATCAATAAGTTATATATATAAAAAATAAAAAAAGAGACGAATTAAGTTAATTAAGTGTTCTTATAGTGGGTTAAAATTTCTACACATATATAATTTTTAACTTGTAAAATACATAATTTCACGATTAAACATATAATATAATCACATAAAAATTGTACAATAATTTAGTGCCCTATATAATTATTTGAGCATAGACTATGATGGTAATGCGTTATTTATTAATTTGAATAAAATATTTTAATTATTTTTATATATAAAAAAAAAGGTTTTGGAAGGCAGTATGTGAGAAAGGGAAAAAAGGAGGTACAATGCAGGTAGTTATAAAAAGGGAAGTGATACAGGTAGGATTTGCATGTGTGATAGCTAGTGTGAGCAAAAACAAATTTAAGTTGGTAGCTACCTTCAAATTAATGAAGATAACAGCAGCTTTTCATTTTTCTCAGTTCTCTCTATCTCTTTCCTTCTAGCTAGCTTGCTTGTAATTAGTGCAAGTTACATTTGAAGACTAAAGGTACGCCATTTCTCTCCTCCTCATATATATATATATAGTTAGTTAGATTTAATATTTCATTCATCATGAGCTACAATCTTAATTGCTACTATTATCTCTCTCTCTCTTTCTATATTTATATATATATATGAGGAGTAATTCCATGTTAACTAGCTGTTCGCTCTATATTAATATATATTGCTTACCACTTCAATGTTAATTAGCTGACCAAATATATATAATTAAGCTAAAAAAAATTATTATCTCTAGACTCTTGGATGAATAATTGAAGGGAAAATTAATGAACACCAAATAACAAAACCATATATACTTTTTTCTATACAAAATTTTGCTAGTCGATGAGACCAAAATGAGAGAGAAGACTCACTATATACTAGTTTAATTTTCTATACAAAATACGAAATAGCAGTTTATGTTTATTTATCAGTTGCAGCGAGATTAGGCAATTAAAAGCATTAAGATTATCAGTTTTTGCTTACTACTTACCAACTTTCTTCCACTATTACATCTTTAATAATTATCATGATAACTTCACTATGTATATATAACTTCACTATGATAACTTCGGTATATGTATCGTTTCAAAATATATTATTATATTGAAAAATATAACATTAATATAATTATATTCTAAATTTCCTTCAATTTTTATGTAAATTTATTGCCATAAATTATGTAATTAATGTAGTACCGATGCCGTAAATTATGTGATGATCGTGTCAAAACCCACTATCGTTTTTTTTTCTTTTTTCTTTTTTGGTATTAAAGACATTTTTCTTTCTTTCTTATTTTATTTAGTATTATTTGTATGTGTTTCAAACTTTTAATTAATGCATGAAGGGTTGGTGATATGCTTACTCAAATTCCACTTACATGCATGTCTTTGTTATTTTCTTATTTCGACATTACTTTAAAACAATTATTTAAAGACTAAATTGACTAATCATAAAGCTAAAAAGCTTGCTTCTCATTTATGTATGTGCTAAACTTAAAAGTTGTATTTCAAGTCTCTATTCTACTTTAGAAGAAAAGCTTAAAACCAAATGTACTGCATTAATTTATTAGTGTACTAGACAATCGTCACAAAACTTAAAAAAAAAAAGGTCTCAATTAAGGTCTAATAGGATATCCTCAATTGCATTCTCAAGTGCTGTTTATTTGAACAATAATTTGAACAAAGTGGCCCAATGAATTTAGACCGTGCGTCATGCTCGTGTAAAGTAGCCGGTTGCAATAAGATAATACATTTATAATGCCTTATTTTCTTTTTTCTTTTTTAATAATTTATTCGCTATAATATTTTATGTAAGTATAAAAGTAATTTTATTCATTTTTTTAATAACTTAAGTTTTTATTTCTAATAAATTCTAACATAATATCATAGTTATAATTATGTGTATTAAATTACAAGTATTTATTATACATTGTGCATAAAGTTAATATTTATACGTAATGATAAATATATAAAAATAATATTAATAATTCTCTTAATAAATTAAATTTATATAATAGTTGATTTCCAATAAATTATAACATATTTTGTAATATGTTTTATAAGGATGTTTGTTATTATTATTATTTCTCCCAATTTTTATATAGATCATTTACACATACTTGTATAGAGTCATAAATGGGTGTAAAATTGTTAAATGTGAAAATTTTACATACCTACGTAAATATTTTTACTATCCCATTTCCAACAGCCATAGAACTCATGTTTTAAAAAACGAAACTACTGAAATTCACTTATCTTAATCGCTTTTTGTGAATTTTTCAATTTGAAGCCTATTTTTGGGATTTTCCTGTTTTTTTTTTCCTGTCGGTGTGGCTAAAGTAGACAAATGATACAAGTTCGTAGATAAATTTGAAAAAAAATTCATTTCATTATTTTACTTATGTATATATATGTATGCATAAGAACTTTTTAGTCAAACACTTAATTCTATTTTTCTTATTTTTATATAAAAAAAACAATAAGATATTTGAATAAATAGAAAATTGGCATAAAGATATGGACAGAGGATGCTTCTACTCTGGTTTCCTGGATGCCTGGAATTTCTGTAAAAGAAACATATATAAGATAATTAGAAGGTGGATGAATTTATAAGTACATTAATTTGAGAATGTGTTGATATATGTACCAGTCAATACACTAATTTAACTATATTGTATTCTTTCTTTTTTGATATATTTATAATTTAGTCTCTGTTGCAAAATATGATGTATCAGGGGATCATACAACCTAGGAAGGTTAGTTTCATGCATACTTTATAAATTAATAATTTTGTTTGTATTTATTTAAGGAATAGTTTAGTGTATATTTATGATTGTCTTGGTATGTGTGCCTTTGCACGAAGAAAGAGTCACCTTCATATTCAGCTTATGCATTGCGACAAATGCTAAAAACACTCTATTAATTGTACATATAGCATTGGAATATCTACAATATTGAATAATTTTTTATTTTTTTTAAGTAATTCTAACACGCGATACATTATATAATTTTCTCTCTTTCTTGATTAGACACACAAGTCAAATTAATGTTTTCGATAGGCGTATAGTTAATTATCTTGCCGCTTCTAAACCCTATACGTAGCTTGTCTATTTATCCAATAACTTCCATCCATGGTTGTTTCTTGTGAGCTCAATATAAAGAGAAAAAGATCCATTGCATCCAAAAATTGATCCGATTCCAACATAAAATGCCAAGATCACATCTAAATTACGTCACACTAATTATTTGGATATGTAACTGAGTATTAGATAAACTTTTTTTTATTTATTTTCTAAAACATTTCTACAAACTTATAACTTCGATTATTGTTAAAAATTATTTAAAAATTAATTTTCACGAAAACTAAGATCATTTTGAAGAAAGTTTTAAGTATATTTTTATATATCCATTACTTCTTTTTCATCAAATATTAGTTTTATATATTATACATATTAAATACTCGTAATTAAATAATTATGATTACTTAACTTTAAATATAATATCTTTAGTTATATATCAAGTTAAAAGTTGTTAGAAAAATAAATTCTCATTGAGAGAACAATAAATTATACCTTATACATCTATTAATCGGAGATACTATGTGCGTGATGTGTGTGAACAATGGTGTTTCAGGAAAATAAAGAAATCCATGTAACACAATGTCTAATTATAAGAAAAGTAACTTATATGTGTATTATTGGTTGGCACAATGAACTGTATTGTATCTTAAGCAGTATCTAATGAACATGTATAGTATTAATTGAAACTGGGATAGATTTGTACAATATATAAGTAAATCTTAATTAAATTAAAATGTCTGGAAATCCTTTTTTTTTTTAATAGAAAAAGTAAAAGAATTAAAATTCAGTACAATTGTGGTAATTAAGTTTAAGCAATGAAATCATTATCTAATTAAAGAATATATTAAAATTAATAAGGAAAAAGCAAATTAAGAAAGTTTCGGGTGGAATCAATTAGATATATGAAAGAATAACAATGTGAACTGATCATATCATATTCTTCAAAGAATCCAGACTTGTAGTCAATAAATGTTTGAAGTTTGTCGTGTTATTGTTATTCTTGAAAAAAAAATTAATTTTGAATCATTCCTAGATAAAAACAAGCAACTGGGGAAGGTAGTATAATAGAGCATGACAGAGTTGGTATTAACTTCTCTGTTTTAACTATTATTATATATACACTTATAGTGCAGTATTGTGTAGCTTAATTAGAGGATCATCAGCAGCTAATACTAAGACTCAGGGTTTCATATTTGCTGAGAGAGAGTGATATCATGGAGGAAAGCAAAGACATTAATAGCAGATACTGGAAGTTACCACTTGGTGTTTTCTTCAAAGATGCAAGGTAAGATAATTAGCAGCTGTTCAAATCTCTGTATAATTTCGAGTATGTTTTTGTCCTGTCTGAAGCGCTTTTATGGGAAATCACTTTTCGTTTGTAAAAGGCGCTTTTCATGTAACATATATTTATATGCAGGCTGGTATTTAAATGGGATACACTTGGTAAGGAGGTATTAAGGATAGCATTACCAGCTGCACTTGCTGTAGCTGCCGATCCCATTGCTTCTCTAATTGACACCATCTTCATTGGCCATATTGGTAATTAATTATTTATTAGTTTTCATATTTTTCCAATGTGAGACTCTCGCATATATACTAAACAGAGTGAATGATGACAATTACAGGAGCAGTAGAGCTAGCAGCAGCAGGAATCTCAATAGCAATATTCAATCAAGCATCAAGAATCACGATATTCCCATTAGTCAGCATTACTACTTCCTTTGTTGCTGAAGAAGATACTGTTTCTATGATGAACATCTTAACCGATCATAATGACGATAATACCCTTTGTGACAAACCTGAATCAAAAGATGATGCTACTACAATATTGAAACCAAATAATATTGTTAATAATGTTACTGTACTTGAGAACAACAATATTGATGCTTCAACAGTTGTAGTGGTAGAGTTAAGTAAAAATACAACCAGTAATAGCAACAACAAAGGGAAGCAAAAGAAGCATATAGCATCAGCATCAACAGCACTAATATTTGGAATGATACTTGGTCTTTTTCAAGCCATTTTTCTTATGTTTTCTGCTAAATTTCTCCTTGGTGTTATGGGTGTCAAATCTGTGAGTTTCATCTGCTAATATATTCTTCTTCTCTTTATTATCTCTAACTTAATAATTTAATTTTTCTTATTTTTAATAATAATAATAATAATAATAATTTTATTTTTCTATGTAAATTAATGAAAAAGGACTCACCAATGTTGGCCCCAGCACACAAGTACTTGGTGACAAGATCATTTGGTGCTCCAGCAGTTCTTTTAACATTGGCAATGCAGGGCATCTTTAGAGGGTTTAAGGATACTACTACTCCATTATATGTCATTTGTATGTATTTTATTATTATTATTATTATTATTTAGAAATTATAAATATAATTTGGTTTTACTTTATATTTATATAATTTAATTAATAATGAATTTGTAAAATTGTATTAATATGCAGTAATTGGGTATGGGATAAATATAGCATTGGACCCACTTCTCATCTTTGTAGTTGGTATGGGAATCAGAGGGGCAGCTCTTGCACATGTTTTTTCACAGTGAGTAATACAAGTCCTAATTAATTACTTTAATTAATTAAATAATAGAAATAATAATAAAAATTCATAATTGTTTGTTTGTTTGTTTGTTTCAGATACATGATGGCATTGACACTGTTTGTAATACTAATGAGAAAAGTGGATCTGTTAGCACCAAATGTAAAAGCTTTGCAAATGGGTAGATTTATGAAAAATGGAACGTTGTTATTAGCAAGAGTAATAGCAGTGACATTCTGTGTGACATTAGCAGCTTCATTGGCAGCAAGAATGGGTTCAATACCAATGGCTGCTTTTCAAACCTGCTTACAAGTCTGGCTTACCTCCTCTCTTCTTGCTGATGGTTTAGCTGTTGCTGTTCAGGTCTTTTTTCTTTTAGTATTTATTTAATATTTTAATTTATTATCATCTCATTTTCTCCTAATTTATGTATATTTCTGTATATCTTTAGGCAATATTAGCATGTGCATTTGCTGAGAAAGACTACAACAAAGCAAAAGATGCTGCTACTCGTGTACTACAGGTATATATATATATATATACACTCCCTTTTTCTTCAGATATTTTCAGTATTTAGAGTTAGACTCGAAAAATAAATTTTTATTTGTAATATTTATAAAATTAATGATAAATTATATACATAAATTAAAATTTTAAGTTTTTAATATTCGATATCTCAAAAAAAATTAAATTTATTTGTTTTAAAATGTATAACATATTTTTCAATTAACACACTTGAAAAGTAATAAATATTATTTTTTATTGTTTATATAATAGAATATAATTTAATTAATTGGTTTTGTTTTGTTTGCAGATGAGCTTTGTACTGGGTTTAGGACTGTCCTTTGTTGTTGGACTTGGTTTGTATTTTGGAGCCGGAGTGTTCTCTAGAGATGTTCATGTTTTGCACCTTATAAAAATCGGCTTACCGGTTTGTATTCATCTCTTTTTGTCATATAATTATTATATAAACATCGATCATTCATGCATTAACAATTTCTTTTCCTTTTTTTAATCTCTCTTCGATCGATCCATATTCAAAAATACAGTTCGTTGCAGCTACTCAACCAATCAATTCATTATCATTTGTATTTGATGGAGTGAACTTTGGGGCTTCTGATTTTGCATACTCTGCCTACTCCTTGGTAATTTAATTATTATTTTATTAAAATTTATATATATATATATAGGAATGAAATTAATTAATGAAAAGTTAAAAAATAATTAAATAGGTAATGGTGGCCATAGCAAGTATAGTATCATTAATAATGCTATCAAGAAGTCATGGTTTCGTTGGGATATGGATTGCTCTAACCATTTATATGGGACTTCGTACTTTTGCTGGAATTTGGAGGTACCTACCTAACCTATCTTACCTACTTCTTTCAACTCTCTTAATAATAGAATTACATGAACCTCAAATACTACATCGATCAGATTTCATGACTCCGTTACATTTATAATTATACTTTGCAATCCTTTCTTTGCGTCGTCTTTTGAGGTGGAGTTAATCCATGGATTTCTATCATAATTGATTAATTTGCAGGATGGGAACTGGGACTGGACCGTGGCGTTTTCTTAGGACTCCATTGCCACCACAGTTACAGGCCTCTGCTGTGTGATCGATTGCTAGATTGCTGTACGAAATATTGTTATAATATATAATATAATATATGTGTTATAATTAGCTATAGCTAGCTAGTGCCATTTATTTCTTTATTTTATCATTTGTTTTTTTTCTTTCTATATAATAAAAAGCTTCTTGTAGTAATAGCCAGCTCTGCTATTCCTATACATGTTTGTTAACGTACATTTATATATTTAATTATTAATTATATATTGACACGCTATCTTCTTTTTCTATCATTTTCTTGCCCCTTTAATTAAAAATGTAAATTTTAATGGATCTTTATAAAAACCATCTTTATCTATCGTTTTCTTGCCCGTTTACATAAGGGATCTTTATAATACAATTTTTAAACTTTTTAAAGGAAATTTTCACACTTCATTTCTTGCTATATTTATGTTATTGTTCAGTATATAACTATAGAGCTTCTTTCGAGCTATTTTTAAAGATGCCCTTGTATTTTCAACCCTAATTGATATAAACATATATATGCAACAAGTGCAACGTTTGATGTCAAGACCTGGAAGCAGCTAGCCCCACGTGGTGAACCAAATTTCTCTAGTTCATGATGAACGTTGGCTGACAAGTTCATAAGGAGACCAAGATCAATAATCCACTAATCGACTCACTTTATTATTTTCATAATAATTTTTATTACTAAAAAAAGGGAATTTGATTAACTACACTTTACTATAAAGTGAGGAAGGTTCAAGTCTCACTAATCACATTTATACTATATCTAAAACGTTGAGAATAATTCGATTTATAAAAAAAAATTATATGAGAATGTGTGATTCTTTAATGTATCAATAATAATTTAAATTAACTGTATTATATATGATAAAAACAACATAAAAAGAAAATTAACCAAAAAACTTACAAATAATATATGATAATAATAGTGATTATCGATCATTAACATGACTGTTAGTAATTATTAATTGCTAATTGCGAACACATTGCTTCACAAGTTTGTTAATTAATCCCTTTTTCTTGTTATTTTTCTTCTTCTTCTGAAGATTCTCAGCATTCAGTTCATAATCTTTTCTTCTCTGAGTCACCAATTCCTCCTCCAACTGCAAACACAGCTGATCCACTTCACATTAGTTTACACTAGCTACTTCATATATCATTTATAATTTTATATCTTCTATTTAATTTAATTTAATAATTTAACAGTTCCTCACCTTAAGGACACGATCCTCAACATGATGGAGCCTCTCGATCAACGTTCCCTTCATCTCAGTCTCCGTAACCACATGCTCAATCGGACGGCACTGCTTCTCTATGCTCTTTGGCGATAACTCAACCGACGTTAGCGTCCCGCTTGACCATGTTGATGAACAAGACGAATATCTGTTGCACCCTCTTACCTCCTCCAATTGCCTCAACTATACAAATCAAATTTTTTTAAAAAAAATCATTATTATTATATCAAACTTGTCATATACAACGGGAAGTTAAATTAAATAATTACCATATTGTCCAATCGATCAAGCTTAGAGAGAATAGGGTCTTGAGAGAGACACGTAGTCGTCGCCATTCTTAATTAAAAGAATATATATTATTTCTTTAACTAACTAATATAATGGTGTACCAAGGTGACACACACATATATATATACGAAGAAGATAAGACTAGTTGTTTAATTGATATAATACGTAGAGTGAGTTAAAATATATAAATAAATAATCAAAGTGTGCATGCGTCAAACAACTAAGGTGGTTATAGGAGTAATAGTACCTACGTGTGTGGCTGAAAAGGTTTATAAAATGATACAGGACGACACGTTAACAGTAAACATGCATGAGCTACTCAATGGATCCACGTGTCCGACATCTAATCCATTCGTCACTTCATCCATATTTTATAAAACCATATCTTCTAAAATATCACGAAAATTTTATATTGGGCATAATTGGTCAGTTTTTTTTTAAATATATTTATTTATTTAATTTTTATAAAAAAAATTTACTTTTATTAAAGAAATTAAAAATAAAACTTTATATATAATAAAAATTATATCATACAATTAACATATAGAATTCTTTCTTTATTTTTATTTTTTTAGAATATTAAGCTTCCATTTACACTTATGCAACTAATAAATAAAGAAAGCTTCATACATTAATCGAATTCATCTAATTCAATTAAATGATTAGTTTGATTCATGTAGCGTTCAGTTAATAGTCAAAGATTGACCAACACCGACTCAAGATATGCTATTGTGTTATTATTTCCGTAATAATTCAAGATATGCTATTGTAATAGTTTTGGAAAAATATAACTTTTAATCTATTAATTACAATTTAATTTGTTATTAGTTAGCTTTGAGAAAATACATTTATTAATAATTATGGGATATGCCCTTAAGTCGATTATGACCTAAAAGTCTAGTGAAATAATTATTGGAATTTTCTGGGAAATTAAGCTACCCAACTTATATAAATTTTTAAATTGTCTTTTTTTAATGTTACGTAAGATGTAATAAAATTATAAATTGTTGTTGAAAGCCTTGAAGATTAAAAAATAAAGTGAATATAATAGAATAAAAGGCCTTGTTAAACTCTAATTGAATAAAAAAATGATTATCAAACGATTTTTTCAGAGTAAAAATCATTTCTCCACTATATTCATTATATTCATCAATAGTATAAGTGGGGGTTTAAAGCTAGAACAAAGGATAGCACCCAAATGAAGGCATGCATTATCTTATGAATTCTAGCTCGGAGTTCGAATTTAAAATATGCTTTCTAATTTAGCAAGATAAGGAGAACAAACGGATATTTGAGAAAAGAGAGCATAGGAAAAATTAATTAAGCTAAAAAATTCAATAATCATATCACAATACCTACCTCACATAGGAGAGAGAAGAAACACATGCTTAGAGAGAGAAACTCTCGTCTTTAAACAAATGTACTTTGGAAATTTGAACTCCTAGATCAATTAATTGAGTGGTTCCATCACCATGTAATTACTTATACATAACAAAATTCAATATGTTTTAACCAAAACAACAAAATGAATGGGCATCCTTTTTCACCTGACCTATCTACACAGAATAAGATTTCAATCTTTTAACATTGACATGCCAAACCCTGTTAAAATGAGATTCAACAAAATTAATTTTAAAAGAAAAAATAACTTATGCTTGTTTCATCTTTCTTTCCTCTTCAATTTAACAGTTGATTCTTTCATCCCAACATCAACAACAACAAAATATTAACAGTTGATTCCACACTGCTCAACATCTGGACCGGTGACTCGGGTGGTAAAGGGATCAACTCGCACCCACAGCAAAGAGAAAATGGACGCAAGCAGGATAGACCACACAACAACAATTGTTGGCGTCCGGTTCTGGCGTCCCATAAGACCCTTAAGGAAGGGATACAAGTGGATAATCACCCAGAACGCAAAGAACAGCTTACCAAACAGGGGACCCCATGACTGATACCCGCTGTTGATCGCATAGGATATCCCGGCTACAACCCCAACCAAGTTGATGATGAGCAGAGTTGTTGGTGGGATGAGCAGGGTTGTCCATTTGAACATGTACAGTTCAGTAAAGTCCCCATCTTCATCTGAGGCCTTGGAGGTGACAGTGAAGTTGGTGTCAATTCCGGCAAGTACTTTGAGCAGACCTTGGAAGACGGCAAAGAGATGGGCTGACACACCACCAATAACCCAAAACTGTTCATTCCTCCACCACTCATCAATTCCAACACCACTCCACCTCATTTCCAATATACCAGTTGCAAAAATGGAAAGAAAGAGAGAGATAAACCATATACTTGCTATGTTGCTAATCTGCAATAAATAAAATAATAATCTGAAGAAATTTAGTTATAGTTCCCATAACTGTGCTGACTGAATCATACTTTTGGTCTTGAGAACCAAGTTATCAAAAATGTGGATTTGTTTCACTCTAGATGAAACATGTAACAGCATAAAAATGGACAAATGATCCACAAAATGTGGTCTACCCTGCTACTAATCCAATAACAAATGGATGCCAATTATTTCACAAGTGAGTTCCTGGTGGACCATTTTCTCCCTTATAATCTTAATTTTTAAACACTAATACTGTCTTAAAAAGTAACAGAAACCAGTTGCTAAAAACAGGACATAAGCATCTTATAGCCACATAAACATATTTCGGAACATCATTATGCTTAAATCAGAAGGGGGAGACTGACATTAATAAAACTCGAGAAGACAATTTTTCGAGTACAAACCTGTGGAATGATGAATTTATTGGTAAGAAGACACACAGCTGGCAATGTACAGTACATGAGAAGAGGAATGGAAGTGATTGGATAAATCGTGGTATTCACATATGCAAACCTCTCAAGCCACTTTAGCCTACCACTATAACCATACCAAATAGGGCAATGCCGGCTAAGAAGAATTTCCACAGATCCTAGGGCCCACCGGAGCACTTGGTTCAGACGATCTGAAAGGTTGATGGGAGCAGACCCTTTAAAGGCTGGGCGCTTAGGCATGCAGTAAATTGACCTCCACCCACGAGCATGCATCTTGAATCCAGTAAGAATATCTTCAGTGACGGAGCCATAAATCCATCCAATCTGCAGAGCAGGAAACAAATATGATCCTCCCAGGAATAGTGCAAAAAAAATTATTACCCAATCCAAGGTTGATTGTAAATATAAAAACTTCAATGTAGAAAATATGCACTGTAATTAATTGCACGTCCATGAGAGAATAAAAGGTAAAATACATATTCTAAGCTCTAATTTCTCAAGTGCTTTAAAGAAAAGAACGTGATAAATCATAAGAGTCCAATAAAGCAGATAATAACATGATCCTAATTTTTTTCACGCACAATGAGCTGGAAAAGATCAAAGTTTTCAAATCAAGATGATGTTTCTTTTGGCTCAAATTCAGAATTACACAATATGTCACAATGTTAATGAAACCCATAGCTTGGCCTAAGCAATGGAACTAAAAGAGAGATATTTAGCACATGTTACACGTGAAAATAACATACCTCAGCTCCCCAGTCAGTTTTGTCCTCATACCCACAGCTGATAACATGAATGGCCTCCTTGAGAAGAGTTTCTGGTGTTGCAGACTGAGGAACACCACCATTTTCCATAAGTGTGGAGGCAACAAAAACAGCAGACTGACCAAACCTTTTCTCCAGGCTCATTTGAGACATAAGCAAGGTCTTCTCATCATCAAATCCGGCTCCTAATTTGAACATGTGAGAAAGGGTGAGACATGCACATCACTTACCTGTTTATTCTTTCAATTAAAGAATTGCATGAAATAATACCTTCCACTCCCTCTTCTATATCTTCTAGACTAAAAATTGGAACAGTGGAATCAATATGCTTGCTAGATTTCTTCTTATCTGAGCCCTTATTACTTGATTTCAAACTCTTCTTTCGTGATCCACCACAGAGCGAAGAAAAAACCCCAGCTTTTTTGTGCTTAGGCTTAAGAGGTGGTTCATAACCATATAAGGCTGTTCTGTTGAAAACACATCCAGTACCCACATAAACAGGGCCTTGGACTCCATCCAAACCTCTCAAATTAATCTGAAATTCATAAGTGAGCAAGTGAGTAGAGAAGCAGAAACAAACTATGTAAGAAAACAAGTGCTCACAAAAATGGATTAAGTGGATAAACTCACATCAAAGAAAACAGTATTGCGATTGGCATATCGATCATTTTTGTCAATACCATCGAATCTCTGAGGAAACTGTACATAGCAAACATGTTTCCCAAGGTTGGGATCCATTAGAAAACACATGGCTTCCCTTAAGGCCTTGCTATTATTGATGTAGTGATCACAATCAAGATTTAACATGAAAGGTCCATTAGTCAGAACTGCTGACACTCGAACCTGCAAGGGTCAAATTGCCAAAAGTTCAATTAAAAATGAAAAAAATGAGATACATAATAAACTCTGAACATTTTTTTTCTCAACTACATACAAGAGCATTCATAGCACCAGCTTTCTTGTGATGTTGGAACCCTGGACGCTTTTCACGAGAAACATAAACTAAACGAGGGAGTTCATTACCCTCATCATCAAGACCTCCACTTTGGCCCAAGAAAACCTACATATATTAAATAAAAACATGAGCATAAAAATAATGACTCCCCTTCGGCAAACTCAACAAGTTCCCCAGTACAGACCCTATTCCCAAAAATAAGCAATCAGCCACCCACAGCATAAACATCCCACAAAATTTGAAGATGGTTTACCTGAATCATTCCTGGATGGTCTCTGGTGTTATTTCCAGGCCACGGGGTACCATCTTGCATAATCCATCCTTCTTCTGGAATTTTTTGTGCCTTTGCAACAAGTCCATTGATTCGAATTTTGAATTCTTCATACTCTCTCTGGAAAACAAAAGAAGAAAAGAATAATGTAAGAATAATTACTTTTACAGGCAAGGAAAAAGAATTTCCTATAATGTCACGATAAATTATACCTTCATAGCTCTACGATCTTTGACAAATGATGGCTGAACCTTATCCTTTAAGTAGTCAATTTTTTGTGTGAAGTACCATTCCGGAGCACGAGGCTCAATGTTATATTTCTTGGAGAAAGGAACCCATTTTCTAGCAAACTCTGATGTTTCAGACAGAGCTTCAAATGTCAACATAGCAGCTCCATCATCAGATAAATAGCATGAAACCTTGTCTACTGGGTAATCAACTGCAAGAATGGACAGCACAGTATTGGCTGTCACGAGAGGAGGCTCCTTCAATGGGTCAACAGTACTGACAAAAATATCAACAGCAGCCAATTGTGATGGTTCACCTTCTTGGTCATACCTGTATATCACATAAGTAGGAATATAACTCCAGAAAACAAGGAAAATATCAAAGCTGTAAAAATCATACTAGAGATGTGAAGTGAGTTTAACCACCCCTTAAGAATGAGTTTAGGCTTGGAAAGAAATTAACTTACCTTAAGGCAAGCCTGTCAAGATATGTTTCACGATTTACTGGGAGCCACTTTGGGAACTGATCAAGTATCCAAGATATTGCAAACCAAATCTCACATATCACAGATATCAACCACAGAGCATAGGCATTTGGCACAGGATTTGTTATTCGGTAATGCAAGAAAATACAAAGTATAACAAGCCGCAGGACAATGACCATTCTGTATGGATTTATTCTGGATGAAGGAACAGAGACCTTCCTAGAAAGAGGCTGCCTAGCTTCATCATTCCTGAAAAATAAAAGAGCAGTCACAAGAAGCATTTCAATTGTGTAATGATGTTGTATAAAAAATACAATAAAATAATAAAAGAAAACAAAGAAATCAACCACAAGAACAAGCAAATCAGTTGTTATGCAATGTGTGACTGAATAACTAGAACCAATGACCAATTGACCATGACATCTCACAATAAAATGAATTCATACATATCCTCCCCATAGAGCATATCAGGAATATTTTATAACCTTGAAAAAGAAAAGATAAATAAACTCTACAGCAAGGAAACTTACAGTATTGAATCATCCATAAGAACATCAGTACTGGCATCAATATCACCAGCACCCCTCTCAGAAGTAGCTTGACCAGTACTCATTGGAACAACATGATTCTTCTCCTGCTTCATCTTCCAGCCGTCCACTCTCTCTTTCCAAGCTACATTGCCCAACCCAGGTGAACCAAAATCCCTCACAGGATCCGCAACCCTGATATTAGCTGAAAACAAATTGGGCCAAATTATATGAGAAACTCTGAACAAGCATTTCTAGGATTTGTAAACCAAGCCAGAGGGAAAGGAGGAATAAATATTTTAAAACTGTGATTGGGTGTACTTTTGTGTATGTGTGAGAGAGAGAGAGAGAGTTACGCGATTGATTCACATCAGATGCATAGGGAAGGGCATGGATGCGCTTTCCACCAGTAACTCCTGCAGATGACATAGAAAGGCGATCTGGTGATGCAGCAGATAGTTCTCCAGAGACCTAAACAAAGGCACACAAAGAAATAAAATTTTCTTCAAATTATATGTGTGTGTGTGTGTAAATATATAGTAAAAGCAAATAGCATAGCAAAAAAAATATTGACCAACCTGACCACTGGTAAGCAAGGGAATGTGATTGTGAGAAACCTCTTTATCATACTTTGAGGCTCCAATATCTTCTCCACGTCCATAAGTCATCTGCCAGGTCAACATGCGTTCAGCAATTTTTTGCTTCTGATTTTGATTTTCTGAAGTGTAATTGATATCACTTGCAACATCATCGGCATCAGTATCCTCTTCTCTATCACCAAGAATAGCAGGACTTCCTAAAAGCAAGTAGAAGAGAAAATGATATTATATACAAAAATGGAAACACAAATCAGAATGACAGGATATATTCACTGCTTCGTAATTAAAGTAATCCAGGAAGGTATGATGACAGTAAGGGAGTGTATGGTAGGAAGGAACAATGTAAAGCAGCAAGTTAAATTTGTGCAGTAACATAAGTAATAAAACATTAGTTCATATTAACATGGGCACAATACAATGCTCTGAAATGCGAATATATTCACATAATTTCCATGTTGTAATTTTAATGATCCTACACAATTCCAAGTCTCCATAATTTGCAAAAATCCGCAGATTTTTTTTTTAACCAGGACATTACAGAAACACAAATAAAATCTTTCTGACAAATGTTAAAATTCCATTTAAATAACGTTTCAACATACCTTTGTGCCTCCTGTATCTTGTTTTGCATTGTGGACAAGACTGAGTTCCATCCTTTCTCTCATACTCATAACATGGCCTGCAAACAGGAAATCCACAAACATCGCATGCAATGAACGGCTCACCATCCACAGTCTTTCCAACATTATCACCACAGATCTGGCAGACTTGACTGCCCAGATTCTTAGCTGACTTGGCCTGAGTAATTCACACATTGTGAAAACATCAAGTTAAAAGAGGTGCAAGGATTATGATGTCTAAAACATTCATCTAGAGTTAATATTTGATCCAAAACTCTACAAATTACTTCGGAGTAACATAAAAAAATCCCTAGCACCCTAGTGTCTGACAGATTCTAATGATCCATTTATTCACTGGGTGGAAATGTCAGAGAAAGTAAGAGAAACTAATAAGATATCATGCATTTCATTTTCTCTGAGGATGTTTATAATTTCGATCAAATATTAGCTAATTAAAATTTCACTAAACAGTCCATATTTGAGCACATTATTAAATTTCTACTCATTATCTTCCATGTTCCCAATAAACGTAACTGAGAGAAAATAAAAATGGTACTTACAACAGTATCTACTTCTGATTCCATTAGCAACAGCTTAACGTTGATCCGATTTTAAGGGTGGATAAAAGTGGTAGGCCAATCTCAACAAGATCTGTGTCTGTTTTATTGCTGGGGGTTCCAAAAAACAACGTGCTTCAATCAATAAAAAGCAGACACTTCAAAGGCCCAGATCTGAGCGAAATAACCAAAAAGAAAGAAAAAGGCAGATTCAGAAACAAATTTTACTCATCGATTACTTCTTAACATGAAACTTTTATAGTACACTATCAGCAATATGAGGATATCTAAGGAAAAAAGGACCCAATTATGATCCATATAAAAGAAACGCAAAAAATAGACCTCCAATTGAACAGTTTAAAGTAAAGCAAGCAAATAAATTTCCCTTGAATTACATCGATCATTATATATAAATTCGAATCAAACTTTCTAAAGCCGAAGCCTCACTAGGAAAGGAAGACTTACCTCGAAGATTCAGTCTTTAACACCTATTCTTCGATTCCGATTCCAAAGGCAGAGGAACCAAAATGAGTCCCAGGGGAAACAATTGAAGCCAAAATGATCGGATTGATAAGATCCAAGGAAAGACGAACAAAATCCGAAATCAAAGAGCAGAAGAACAGCTAGAATTAAAGATGAAGAGCTTGCCTGAGAGAGGGTGAATGAGAAGGATCTCACATACCCATGTAAACTCAGACCCAATCTCTCTCTGTCCTTTTCACTTTCTTCACTTGTAGATAGCTGTAATTATAAAGATTTTTTTATAGGGAGAGATTAATTAAAACTTAATACGAAAAATGGCTCCTTAGGGACGAAAGTGACAAGGCAACTAAGAAGACTGGACGGGCTGGCCTACGACTCCACCGACAGTCGTTTTAAGTGTTTATGTGTGTGAGAGAGAGAACTAAAAAACAATTTGTAGGAAAATAGATTAAACTAAAGGACCCACAATTATAATTTGTAAGAAATAAGACAAAACTTCAGACATACCCCATTGCCCTTCAATCATTTATCCAACCGCCGATATCTCTTGATTCCGTTCTGTTTATATGATTATATGCGACACATAAGGGTTGTAATAATTTAAACTGTTATTGTAATATAAAATAAGGTAACGTAGTTGGGATAATAAAAATAATATTTTTAATTTTTAATAATATTAAGTATGATTAAATTAATTAAAATTTAAAATTAAATTACATATCATTAGATTATATTTAATATAAAAAAATTTATTGAATTTTTTTAATAAAAATATATAAATGAGACATAAAATTATTATTATTATAATTATAAGTTTTAAAATATATTATAAATATTATTTTATCTTAAAATAATTTATTAATGATAATTTTATATAATAATAATGCATTCAAATTGTAAATAATTATAATGGTATATATCACACCCAAATCATGTATTCTAGTTGTAATAATAAAAAAACAAATTGTAATAATATCATTATTTTTATAATATTAAGAATATTAAATATACATATTTATATTATGATATATGTCAAATAATATAATTTTTTTTTAAAATAATTTAATCATTTCTAGATTTATTTTTTCAAACACACATTTTAATTAATAGTATAAATATATTTTTTTATCACCAAATTTTGAAATTGTTATAAAAATATATCGAATTTTAATTTATTATTTCTATACCATTAAACTTTAATTTATTTTTTCATATCATTAAACTTTATAATGTTACAAAAATGTCATCAAATTATTTTATTATTTCCATACAATTAAATTTTACAAAATGTTATAAAAATATCATCGAAGTTAATCAGTTAATAGAAATAAATTAAAGTTTAATAGTATAAAAATAACAAATTAAAATTTGATGATATTTTTATAAAATCTGTTAAATTTAATGATATAAAAGTAATAAATCAAAATTTGATGGCACTTTTGTAATAACCTTAAATTTTTGGTGGTAAAAAAATCTATTTATTCTAATTAATATTAAGATAAACTAATAAATATACCATCGAAATATCGTAAAAGTTACTAACGTATCATCTATATGTCGAGTAATAAAAATAACACTTAATTATAATTAATAATTTAAATATATCACTACATTATTTTTTGGTGTTATGTTATATTTTTAGTATTAAATTTTTACAATTAATAAAGAATTTGATGATAAATTTATATCATTAATAAGAAATTTGATGGTAAATTTGTATCAATAATAAAAAATTTATTGATACTTTTGTCAATGATAAATTTATATAACTGATAATATTTAAATTTTATTTTTATAATTTAATAAAACTATATGATATGTTTATAATTTTTATATTATCTCAATATATTTTATTAATTAAATATTAATATATCGTGCTTTAGGCTTTAACGGATTATACAAAAAAAGATGTTTATTAAATTTTTATTTTATTCTCTTTTTTTTTCTCTTAAGGAACATGTAAAAAGGACCTATGAATATGAATAAGAGATTTAAATTAGTGAAGCTAAAGGATTATATGTGACTCTAGAAGATCTCTTTTCTTAACAATGATTTAGAAAGTAGTTTTAAAATAAAGTAATTTAAATTTTTAAAAAATTAATAAAATTTGAAATAATAAAAATAATATTATTTATATTAAAATATATTTTTTAAAAAATTATAAAAAAAATTATTTTTTTAATTTAAAGTTTTAGATGGCTATTTATATCTTTAGATGAGTGAATCATATATGACTTCATACAAAAATTAAACATAAATATTTATTTTTAGTTGATTTTTTTTAATAAAAGTAACTCGCTCACACACATATAATAATAAAGTTGAAACTCATGTCTCTAAATAATTAAATAGTACAATAAGCTCTTTTACCCATAAAAAAAAGAATTAATGTTAAAGGAATTGTTGGCTAGGCGTATTTGTTTATCATACAAATACATAAATATTATATTAATAATTATTTAAGAATAGTTCTTATTGTTGTACGATTAGATTACATATTATTATTAAATATCTATTTTTTTCTACTATTATCAGACAGATTCATATAAGGTGGCAAAGTGTTTTTTTCTTTTCTTTTCTTTTTTTCCCAATAAGATGGTAAGTTAAGTCCTGCTTATATTATTGTCTATCGAAGAAGTTGTGATTAATTGATAATTTTCAATAAATATCAACTCTCTTTAGTATTTCATTATTAAATAATTTTTTATTAAAATTTTAAAATAATAATATTAATAGGTAAATTAATATTGTTTTTGTTGCCCTTAATACTTAAAATATAATATTTTTAATAATTATAAAAAATTTTAATAATTTTTATGAGTAATTATTAATGAACACGTATATGTTTAGTATAAGAGAATTCAAATTAATTAAGTTAGTTCCATCTCTTGTGAGTCATTCTTAAGAGAATTTTTTATATCATAAAAGTTTGTAAAGAGTTTATATAAGCTATAGATAATTGTGATAAAAGAGATAAATTTAACCTATTATAAGTCCTTTCGGGTTTTCGGGTTAGTGTTGGTGTTCTTGTATATAAAATATAATGTCTTTAATTTATTGAATAAATTAATAAATATACCATCGAATTATATATCATGAAAATTACAAATATATTATCTAATTTTATTGAATAATAAAAATAGCATTCAAGTATTTTGGTTATATAAATTTATCGTCGTTGTGACAAATCTACTATCAAAATTTTTATTATTAGTACAAATCTATCACCAAACTTCTTATTAATAGTACAAATTTACCATTAAACTCCATATTAGTTATACAAATCCACCACACAAAACAACGTAATGATAAATTTGCATTACTAATTATAATTGAATGTTATTTTTGTCACTCAATAAAGTTAGATGATATGTTTGCAACTTTAGCATTAATTTAATGATATATTTGTTAAGTTATCCTATTTTATTTGATATTTATGTATGTCATTTATAAGTTTGGTTACTAGCGGTTTAATATCATTTAGGATATTGTTTCGTGTTTGTCTATTACACACACTCACTCTTTTAGATTACATATAACTTGCATTGTTGGTTTTTTTGTTGTTGCATTATCTTTTTAGGAACTTTGTTTATTATTGTGTTATCCTGTTGGGAACTCGACGAATCTATGTGTCTGGAATGTTTTTTTATGTGAGTTTTGATAATCTAGCCAACATTCGTCGATATACTTACTGACGTGGTTAATGAGGTAACCATCGAGGTGATTGGGATGTTGTAATGGCTATTACCCTAATTATACTGGTTGTTACCCTCATCAATATGGTTATCTCATTGATGCAATCGACAAGGGTCCGAATTTCATTAATTAAAAACCTCAACAAAACTACTACATATGTATTCTCAAATCTTTGTATAGAAAACATGATCTTTTCAAACCTTTTGACTATATTCTGTTAGGAAATTTGGATTAAATGGTATAATCACAAATTTCTTCTCCCAAGATCTTCTTTAACAAAATATCAAAAAATATAAACATAAAAAATACACAACTCAAGAATTATAATGGAAACTCCAAATTGGAGAAAAACCATTTTTGTTGTCAAAATACAATTAGAGAAAAAATTCACTATGTGAAAAATTGTTACAACCACACTCTCAATAATTTTCTCACACACCCAAAAAACAAAAGTAATTACATGCCCAAGAGAATTTTCTCACAAAATTCTCTCACTCAAAAACTTCTCACACAAGTTTTTTTTTTCTATCTTTAGGATAATTAACAATGAATAAATGAAGCCATATTTATAATCTTCAAGTTTTCATTTCATATGCCAAACATTTCTTCATTCATAAAAATTAGGCTACCTAATTTTCTCATTCTTCATTCAAATAAGGTTAGGCACCTCCATATTTGACAATATGGAAAGCCACTTTTCATAAATTTTCTTCTAAATTAGACACCTTCTAATTTTGACTAAGAAAATCAATATTATTTTTAATCAATCACAACATATTCCACACTCCCAAAAACAATGTGAGACATCTTCATAACTCCCATTACAAGGCAGACACCAAGCAACCCCAATGATCTCCTTCTTAAAAAAATTTCCATAGAGGAAGAATGTTATTACAGACCCTCTATAGGAAAATATTCACCTTATTAGGCACACACAAACCTTAAAATTTGAGACAATCATCCCTACATATCCCCATTACTAGCCTTACATGATTACATTTAATCTATTAAAACCTTAAACTCTGAAATCCCCAAGACTACGATATTATGTACTTATATTAATTCGATATCTATTTCTAGATAGAATTGTAGAAAAGACTTGGCACTTTTTTTGAAGCTTAGTAGTTAGTACCATATGTCACCTTCAAACTGATTGACTAATAAAGATGATCAATAGAACTCATAAAAACATGCTTCGTTGCAAAAATATTGGGATTTGGCATTTTCTTAAGTAGAATTTGCTTTTAACATCATGGTTCATATATCTACCTTTGTTGTGGTGTACACAAAGATTCTTAACTTCACCACTAACAATATATTTTGAATTTATTCAGTCAACTAGAAGTCAAAATTGCTGAAGAAATTGTTGTAAGTAAAGGAACATTTGAAGGGGAACAAACAACCAATATGAAAAGATGAGGTGGGTGAGTTAGTGATAGTTCACTTTAATTAAGGACATAACTCCAACTAATTCTTACTCCAAGTTACAAGATCGAAAGCTTAGGGTGGTAATTCACGTTATTTATGTGTATTCGTGTCGTGTTTCTTTGTGTTGTGATCGGACATAAATTGTGTTCAATGAATAAGCAAATATATGTATTGTAACGAGTAATATAATGATAAAAAAAAATCGTTCACACAGAGATTATATTATTAGAAACTAAATTTTAAAACTAGAAGAACTAAAAATAAATAGCAATAACTAATTACCTCAGATTTGGAATACCTAATCCCCCAATTTCCTAAACATGTAAATAACTAAAATCTTCCAATATAATTATCAATTAATTACATGATCAATTGAATCTAATCTAACATGTATTCCTTTCTTAAGTAAACTAAAAATCATATAGTAATTAACTTAATCATACGCTCATGTCAATTAAATTACATATTATTCATTAAGTTTATCAATTATAGATCACAAACATAAGAATCATACATCTTCATCTAGAAATTATGTATGTTATTTAATCAAAACAAATAATTAAATAATTCCTTAAAATCTATTTAATTATCTTCATAGATCAATTGTTAACCAAATAAATAATAGCATAAAAATCAAATTAAATAATATAATTAAATTGAAATCATAATTGGGATAAAAAATTAAATCATCACATAGTAAAAATTGGGTTCATAAGACCCCTAGATTAATAAATTAACTAGACATAATTTTGTTCATAAAGCTCATATTTTTCATAAATAAAGACATAAAAATTAATAAAGAAATGAGAAGAAAAAGAAATACAATCAATCTCTTGAATCATAGTATCAACCTCTTGAATCATAATATCAATCTCCTCTTAAATCTCCAAAATTGTATCTCTTTTTAAATTTTTTTGTGGTTTTCTCTCTTATTGGTTTTAAAAACTAATAAAAATTATGTTAATTTCAACTCTTTAGGGTTCATAAGGCAATTAGAAGGTTAAATTAAACTCAAGTAGAATCTAAACCGTCAAATCAATTTTAGATCAATGACTGAGATGAAAAAAGAAAAATTAACAATGCCAGCCAATATGAGCGTGACACTTGTCACATGGGTTTTACTGGATGAATCAGAGCGCAACATGTGGCACAAAAGGATTCATTTGGTCAACACATGCTAAGTCAGAGTCATGTGTTGGGACATGATTCTCGATTACAAATGGTGGCACAATGGTGAAATGAATGGATGAATCAATTTACGACACAGGGCAAAAACTTTGACCGTGAGACCAACTCGGAATGAAAGCCATGCTAACATATGGCATGGTGTTGCATCACTGGGAACACACGTCGTTACGTGATTCGCTCTCTTCGCTTGCATTATATCCACGTGGCTTGCTCGATCAATTCACTTGCTTATGTGGCGTCCACGTAGTAGCTTCTGATTGATCCTACATTAAAAATTCATAAAAATCCAAAAAGTTCCCAAAAAGTTTTAAAAATTATATTTTATCCTTTTTCATTAAAAAGTTCTTATTTTAATATTTTTAACCCCAAAAATAGTACTTGTTGAATAAAATGAGCAAATATTAAATAGAAAAGTATATTGATGACTATACTTTCATATAGTCATCATGTTGTGTGTGTTTATGTTGGTTGGTCCAAATTCACACATTTTTTAACATTATAAAAAATTAAAATTATTTTTAGGCAATTTATTTATTTATAACTAAATACAAAATAATTAATAGTTAATTATAACTAAGAAATAATTTGTATTGTGTTAATTTGGGTTCGTATTTTGTGTTAGAATTATTACCCCTAATTTCAAGTTGTACACAAGATTGGTTCTAATGCTTTATAACTTCTATCTAATTTACAAATATCTTCTACTTTTAATGTGAAATACTTTTAAAAGTATCACCTTCCATATAAAGGAAAAGTATTATGTGAAGATTTCCCTAATAGACGAGGAAGACATTCATCTCTTTCAAGAAGGGGAATAAAGTACAAGAATATGAGTCATTTTATATACTTTTTAAAGTTTATGATATTCCTTTTATTATTGTTTTGATGTAAAATGTGAACTTATAGATATTGTATAGGTTCAAGAATCCAAGTAAGAATAGAAATTTCTCATGCAATAACACTCAATGAAGCAATATTCAATAACCAAACATCAAACCCTATAAATGATATATCAAAAGCAATAAGAATAATGCAAGGAAAAATTAAAAGAAAAGAACACACCAAGTTTATAGTGGTTCAACCCAATCAATGTGGTAAGTCTACTTTACTTCTTCACCCCTTCTAAATGAATATGCTTTTCACTAGCTTCTTTTGAAGATTACAAGTTACATTGGAGATATCTTGAATAGAGATATAGATTCAAGATATAATAACACTCAAAGAACCCTTACAAAGCTTCCACACACAACAATGGTGGAAAACCTTAACTCTTTCTCTTTTCTAGCTCTTATTAACCTCTTTAGTGCTTATACACACCCATAATGGGCTATTACAATAATGTTTATCAAAAAATAGCTTATTACCATAAAACATATGTCCTTTTTTGTCATTTGCTCTGTTTTAGTGAACTTGTTTGATCGATAAATTCTAGTCTAGATCGACTGAGTCATTAAAATTTGGAACCAAATTTTATGCACAAACTCCCCAATATATGCACTTATTTCTCAATAAATCAACTAACTCGATCAATCAACTAGTACTAGAAACCATTTTCAGCTCTATGCAATGCTCCTAGTCTAAATTTTTATGGTTGATTAATTCTCAAGCGTCCTCCATGGATTAACATCACGTTATCAAAATTCTCCACCTTGATGCTAATCTTTAGAACTCATTCTCTTGGGTGAAGAGCCACATTTTTCACCTTTACCAAGGGAACCAATTTTGCTACCATATCCATCGAGTTATCATTAGTGTGAATTTTCACCAACTCTACCTCACTTTATTATGTCATCTCTCATATGAAGTGTAGCTTCACATCTACTTGCTTCATACGGCCATGAAATTAAGGATTTTTGGTTAAGTAAATTTTACATTAATTGTCACAATGAACCATCACTTTTTTTTTTCTCAAACTCGAGTTTACTAGCCAAACCCTTCAACCACATAGCTTCTTTCATTGCTTCCCTTGCAGCGACATATTTCGCCTCTATAGAAGACAAAGTCACTATAGCTTGTAAGTTGGCCTTCCAACTCACTAAGTTTCCTCTAAAACTAAAACAAGTAATATGTGATTGACTGCCTCTTCTCACAATCACCGACAAAGTCAAAATCTACATAGCCCATCACACCAATACTTAACTCCTCGAAGTAAGCGTAGAGAAGATCAAATCTCGTTGTACCTCGTAGATACCTTATCACCCATTCCATAGCCTCCCAATGATTTCTACGTAGATTATCCATGTAGTGGCTCATCAAAATGGAACCAAATGCAATATCCAGTATTGTACAAATCATCAAATACATTAAACTATCCACTACGCTTACATAGGGGACCTTTTTCATTTCTTTCTTCTTCTCATCTATCGTAGGAGAGTTTTAGGCCAACAACCTGAAATGTGATGCTATTGGAGTTATAGTTGGTTTAGCATTAACCATATTAAATTGTTTTAGAACTTTCTCATAGTACCCCTCTTGAGTAATGAACAACCTATCTTTTTCTCTGTCTCTTCTAATTTCCATCCCCAAAATCTTCTTGGCACACTCAAGATCCTTCATCTTAAACTCAAAATTAAGTTGGCTATTTAACTTGATAATTTGAGACCAGTCACAACTAGCTATCAACATGTTGTCGACATATAGAAATAAAAACACACTATTTGAACTAGTTATACCTTTCAAATATACACAATTGTCATGCTTACTCCATTTAAAGCCAATCTTCAACAAAAATTGTCGAATCTTTTGTACAAATACTTCTTCAATAGACATGTCATGTCACCCTTGTTCTTTTTAACAAATCCATGGGGTTTATCCATGAAAACCTCCTCATTAAGGCATCCATGTAAAAAAGAAGATTTCACATCCAATTGATCAAGTTTCATATCATTATGCACAATAATAGACAATAATAATCTAATAGAACTATGTTTTACAACATGTGAGAAAATTTCAATAAATTCAATACCTTCTCTTTTGGCAAACCCCATTGCAATAACTCTAGCTTTATAGCGGGCTAGTTTGACATTAGGAACACCTTCCTTTAGCTTGTAGATCCATCTTTTGCCCACAAATTTTTGAGTGTTGGGTCAAGAAACTAGTATTAATGTCTTGTTTTCATATAAAGAATTCATTTCATCCTTCATGGCCTTCCGTCATTTATTGGCATCCTTTCTACTTGTGGATTTTTCATAGGACCTTAGCTCAAGTCTCGAGATCTCTGATTCTATACTCAATGCATAATCTATGAGGTTTAATCTCTAAAGAGCTTTAGTCATGCGTCAACCTTGATCTATAACTAGCAAGTAATCATTTCTCGATCAAGGTGACTTGAGTTCAATGGTGTCTTCTTCCTCTATCTCTATACCTTGATTGTCATCATTAGGAAGTTTTGTGTATAATAAATTCTTATGGTTGCTTATGTTCTCCCCTAGGATTGTTATACACCAATGGCTCCACCTCAAAGTTAACACATTTGCGTCCAAACTCTTGTGATGAGTCATTAGTTTCTTTAGAAGCTCTACTCATATACATCTCATCCTTCTTGAAGCTCACATCTCTACTAGTAATGAATTTCTTAACATTACCATACCATAAGTTTTAACCCGTTACACCACTAGGATACCCTAAAAACATACACTTCAATGCTTTAGGCTCCAACTTCCCTTGTCTCACATATACATATGCAACACATTCAAAAACACATAAATGATCATATTTAACAGGTTTACCGAACCATACCTCCTTAGGCATCTTGAAGTTAAGTAGTACAGAAGAACATGTATTGATAAGGTATCTAGCCATCACAACAGCTTCTCCCCAAAATATTTTAAGCATGTTTGCATCGAAAAGTATACATCTCACTCTCTCCAAGAGTGTTCTATTCATTCTCTCTGTCAAACCATTATGTTTAGGATTCCTAAGAATAGTTCAGTTCCTTGTTATACCATTGTCCCTACAAAAACTCATGAAAGCCTCATTATAAAACGTCAAGCCATTATCAATTCTTAAACACTTGACTTTCTTTCCAGCTTGAGTTTCAACAAGTGTCTTCCATTCAACAAATTTCTCAAAAGTTTCATCTTTGCTTTTCAACAAATAAACCCATAATTGTTTTTGAGAAATCATCAATTATAGTAAGAATATACCTTGCATTACCTATTGATGGTGTTCTTTTCGACCCCCACAAATCTGAATGCATATAGTAAATTATGTCACATTCCTTTAACTTTTCCAGTGTGAACTTTACTTTCTTCATCTTGACAAAGATGCAATGATCACAAAAAGAAAAGCTTGTCTAGCTTATCGTCACTAAGAATCTTTTTCTTGAAAAGTCCCTCCAATCCTCTCTCACTTATGTGACCCAACCTTCTATGCCAAAAGTTGACATTCTCTTCATCGTGGCTCATCGTAGTAATATGTTTTTCAACAACGACATCGAAGTAATAGAGATCATTTATCAATACACCTTTAAAGTATACTAAAGAACCTCTACACACCTTTAATTGACCATATTCTCCCTTGTAATTATATCCTCTTGTAATAAAAAAAACCATTCCTAATAAGGTGTCATGTGAAAGGTGTACCCCGAGTCCAAGACCCAAGCACCATTAAACTGCTTGAAGAAACTGCCAATGCCTCAACACTATCATAACCCATCTCATCGGCCACCACTGATGTATCTCTTCTACTAGACTCTCCCTTGGTTGTCTTTCCTTTCTCTGGACAATCCCTCTTGAACTGCTCATTTTTATTACATAGGTAGCATCTCACTGTCTTTTAGACCATAGGATTTTGATTGGTGTTTTTCTTTACCTCTACTTTGACTTCTTTCTCCACCTCTTCTTGTGAATACATGGCATCACCACCCCTCTCACCCATGTGAAGCCTCTCTATTCTCAATTCTAGTTCTCTAGTTCTCAAGTGAAAGATAACTAGTTCCAAAGAGATATCATCTTTTCATATTTAAGACCCACCTTCACTTTTTTATAGGCATCCAGTAGGTTATGTAATAGAAAATGATCGAGATTCTCATCACTAAAACCCTCTCCAATATTTGACAAGTTATAGGATATTTTTTGAAACTCCACCAAGTTAGCCTCCAAGCCCTTTGACATATCCATTCAAAACCCGAACAATTGTTATTACAAATGGAACCTCTAAAATACAGTCTTTTGCATGTATATCTCATCCAACTTCTTCCATAATGACTTCGTGATCTTTGCACTTTGAACCTTACAAATCATGTTATCATGCAAGTGCAAGAAAATAGAGGTGTAAGCCATCAACACAATTCCTTCTTTTGAAATTCAATGAAATCATCTTGATGCTTCAGAGTATCATCTAGAGCTTGAGCTACCTTTTGTTGAACCAATGAACCCTTCATCTTACAATTCCAAATATGAAAGTCCATAGCTCCATCCCACTTCTCTACTTCTATTCGACTCATTTTCAACACACCAAAGTTACTTCAAGACACAACTATAAGCCATAATATCAACCATAAAAAATTCACACACATAATAACCAAGGAATATCCCTAAGTTAAACAAAGCTCTGATACCACTTGTTATGTAAAATGTGAACTTCTAGATATTATATAAGTATACGAATCCAAGTAAGAATAGAAATTTCTAATGCAATAACACCCAATGAAGCCATATTCAACAACCAAATATCAAACCCTATAAATTATTTATCAAAAGCAATAGGAATAATGCAAGAAAAAATTAAAAGAAAAGAACATACCAAGTTTATAGCGATTCAACCCAATCAATATGGTAAGTCTACTCCATTTCTTTACCCCTTCCCAATATAGATGAGTTTCACTAGCTTATTTTAGAGATTACAAATTATAATGGAGATATCTTGAAGAGAAATACACACCCAAAAGATAATAACACTCAGAGAGACCGCACAAAGCTTCCGCACACAACAATGGTGAAAAATTCTAACTCTTTGTCTTTTCTAGCTCTTCTTCCTCTCTCAAATGACCTTATTTCTCTTTTCTTACTCTCACACATTAATAAAACACACATTTTGGCTAATAGGGAACTATTTAGTGCTTATACACACCCAAAATGGGCTATTACAATAATGCCTCTAAAAAATAGCTTCTTTCAATAAAAAACGTGTCCCTTTTTTATAATTTGCTCTATTTTTCTGAACTTGTTCAATCGGTCGTGTTATTAAAACTGGGAACCAAATTTTACATAAATACTCTTCGTTCAATGCAAGCTCGTTGCTCGATTAATCGATCAACTAGTACCATAAACCATTTTTAACTCCATGCAATACTCATAATCCAACGATGCTTAATTTGGCTCTCAAGCATCCCTATATAGATTTATATCACAATATTATAATTGTATTAGTAAATACGTACATGAGTACATACATTTTTAAAAAATATACAAGTAATTAAAAACTTTTCATGTTTTTACGTAAATGTTATTTTGTACATTTTAAAGCTTAAAAATTATATTATTATGATTATTTTCATTTCAATGCTTTAAATATCTCACAATTATTATTATACTTTATAAACTCTTGAAATCGAATTTAATTAATAGATTAAATCTATTATAAGTTACAAATTTGTATACATTGGTTAGAAAATACCTACATTACTTATAATGATAACAATATAATACTATGTGAGTTTTGCTTTTGGGGCAAATAAATTAAGAGAGTAATACAATATCAGTATAATTTTATAATGTTATACGACATTAATTCAATTTTAAATAATAATAAAATTTTACTTTTAAAAGTTTTTTACATAAAATAATTACTAAATTATGTAATTAAATGAAGCTACAACTTTATTAACTAGTATTGGATAAAAAGTAAAGACAAAATCACAAACTTGCATAACAAAAATACATATAATCTTTTGTGTGAATTTAAGTCTGTATATTCTTAAAGTTATTAAAAATCTTCAAAATAAAGGATGCATTATATTGTATTATTATCAATCCAATAATTAAAAAAAATTTATTACATCAAAATCCTAATTTAAATGAAAAAAATAAAAAATAAAGCAAATTAGTTTATACAACTAAAATTTTGTACTACATAATAGTAGTGCATAAAAGTAAAGTGATTAATAATTTAAGGGGATGAAAAATAAAAAAATATAAATAAAATCATATATTAAAATTTATTAATTATCATTTTATGTGTTGCTTTGCTAGCTCTATTTCTATTCGATTCAACTAATTGAGAAAGTAGTTACTCCAATAAATTATGAGAAAATATGAAAATATTAGTAATAATTGTATGCAAATATAAATAAAAAATGAAGATATATATTAAAATTAGAGTCAGTGTATTGAACAAAATAGAATCATAAGAATAATAAGAGCTAGAGATAATTATTCATCCATAGTCATTTATTAATATTTAGAGAGTCATAATTTACAATAATTTTTTTCATTAAATAGTATTTTTTTTACTAAATATCATGTATAAATAAAAAGAATATAATTATTTATCGTGATAATAGATAATAAATAATTATTAGCATATTACCATCGTTGTAAACTCTAAAATAAAAAATTTATTATATTTGGTTTTTATTTTGCACACATAAATTTATAAATGATTAATATGAAAACTTAAGAGTTTTAAAAAATTGTGTAGCTTGTGTAATCAAAATTTTGATATAGTAAAAGTATATTTAGTCTTTATACTCAACTTAATTTTATAATAAAAATATATTGAATTATTCTAACTTTATTTTTATCTTTCCCTAAAGCTTTAAAAATAACCTTTAATTTCAAAATGAAAAGTAATATAGCAAATTCTTTTCAAAGTCTTGAAAGAATATCAACAGCAACAAACCCACCAGAACCTCTGTTGACAACTATAATAATTACATTAAAGTAAATAAATCAAAAAATCAAAAGAGTGACTAACCTTATATCAAATTTTCTCATTATAATAATTTATTTCTTGGTAAACCCTTATGAAATTCCTGCATCAAAGAAGTTGAGCAATAATTACAAAGATAAAGCTAAAAAAAATGTAATACCACACCATGCTATTTGTAGAGCAAAAGAGGTAGAGGAAAAAAAATGGTAACTACCATCCAACTCCATCTTAAATTTCATTTCCTTTTTAAAGATGTCCAAATACTTATTAACCATTAATGTAATATTGAAAACACAAGTTGATTGTTTATCTCATATTTTTATTAAATTTATTTCGAATGGATACTAAGAGCATAGAAATTTTTAAATAAATATTTTGAATTACATTTAGTTAAAAGCTTTTAAACATCCATTATTTATATGACTTATTGAGAGCAATTACTTAAAAGAAAATAATTATAGACTCTAAATCGTATTGATAATTTAAATTTAAATTTTTAAAATTTATTAAAGGTAAAAAGTGAATTAATAACTTCTTTAAAAAAAATTATTGATCCGACATATACCCATCATTTAATTAACATTTAAGTATAGCATAAAAGATAGCATTTATTTATTATTGCTAAAGACTAAACCACAAGTTATACGGAAATGTAGAAGCTAAAGAGTTTTTTTAATTGAATAATTAAATAATTATATGTTACATGAACTAAATGATATGAATTAAATATTATAACTCAAAGAATTCACAATTTAAACAAGTTATAAAGTGATGTAAAAGTCAGAGTTTTTTCTAATGGAAGAATTAAATAATTTAGTTATAAAGTGATGTAAAAATCAAGAGTTTTTTTTATAATGGAAGAATTAAATGATTATATATTGCATAAATTAAATATTAAAATTCAAATAGCTACAAATTTAATTAATTTTTATTATTGTAATAATTTTAAGAGTAAAAATCAAACTAATTTATTGTAGTCATAATTAATACAATTTTAATAATTTATTTAAATGTAAAATTAAAAACATAATAATAGAAAGTAATATGATACTGAGTTAGTTATGTTTTATATTTACAGTATATAAAAATTAATTATAAATATACCAATAATATTTAAATAAATAAATAAAAAATACTCAATCAATTTTAGATATATTTTTATCATTATATGTACGTTATGAACATACTTGTAACTATAAATATGTCAACATTAAGTATGTTTTTATTGTTACATTGAATATATTTTGATCGCTATACAAAGATATAATTATAATTAAGGAAATATTTTAGATATATTTGCAACTAATTTATAAAACATGATAATGCGTTAATCATGACAGTCAGTCTCTTAACAACATTAAAATAACCAGACAAGTCAATTTAAAGACATTCAGTTCAAGCTAAACATATTATCATTTCCCAGACACGCACATGTTACAACAGTGAACGTTCAACAGAAAAATAGCAAATATTGATATTAAATACAAATTATATCCAGTCTGTCAATTCCAAATTAACTTCTCCTTTTACCCTTTTAAAAAACCATGAAACCACTAGAGCTCGAAAGCACGATGTGGTTCTCTACCTGCATCTCAACAACTCAGAAAGTCCTGGAGTATTTCTTAATTTCATACATTATAGAAGATATGGACACTAGATCTTTGTTTAGAGCAGACCCCCCATTTATTCTCTTTATGGAATCTGAGAGCCTAGTATAGTAAAGCAGCAACTGGGTCAATGCAGCCCTCAAAATTTCCATTCCACACAAAAAATTGCTGAATGAAGTGATGACATCTTTGTGCATTAGCTCTATCGCAGCTTTCCACCTACTTCCAAAGTCCTTCACTAGTGGCTCCACTTCTGCAACAGTTAGAGGCTTCTCGGCACTACCACTTGGGTCCTCCGCTAACAAGTAGGAGATTACAATAAGTCCACTTGTTTTTAATAATATAACAAAACGTAGCATAGACCATAGAGCTTGTTTTCAACTTACAAGCTCGGGTTTTAACAAATTTGATTAAATCAGCAAAATGCTCAAGCAGTAGTTCCTCCTGCAAGAGTGAATAAAGAGTTTAGGACCAAAAGCAAAAAAATAAGACTAAAGGGAGGTGGAGAAGCAAAAAGGCCCATAAATTACAACACGTTCCCTTTTTCCCTTAAATTAAATATTATACCACATGTCACTGATTGTTTACACTCAACAGACCTTTCGTGTCTGCAGTAAAAAAGCTATTTGAGAGAAGGATGGTGAGTATGTTACCACAAATAGTGCTGTGTTGCTTTTGAGCAATTCCTCAAAGTGAATTTGAATTTTCCCACCTTCATGACCAGCTTCCTAACATAACATGACAAATGTATTCAAAACAGCCATGGCCAATGAACAATCAATGTTGAGATTATTACTTAAACAGAAAAATAAACTCTGTCCATCACAAAATATTTTATACTCTCTGAAAAGAGCAACAAAAAAAATTGGTTTCTTTAATCTATGGAGATAGTATATAGTGTTTGTTACCTTCAACACTGCAATTGTCATATCGTAGTTGTTAATCAAAAACACTGTTTGTTGTTTTGGTTTAGGAAACATTTTTGCAAGCTTGATAAGCAAGTCATCAACAGCCATCCGGAGACGTTCTAAATTTAATTCTAGCTGCACATGTAGAGAAGGTTACATACTTGAGTAAATAAGTATAAATTTTACAGTATACACACACAAACTTCATTGTTGAAATCTGACCTGCCCCTCTCCATATTCAACATTAAGGAGGAAAAGTGAAGCAGTGAACTCAGCATAACGTCTCATTACGTAGTGAGGGTGAACATCATCTTCCCACAATGTCTTCACATTGGCATTTCGTACACTATTGAGGTGCATGTCAAATACCATCTTGAATCGAGGCCATAGTGCAATGTTAACCTGCTCAGAGTAAGACATAATTAATCTAAGAAGTTATAACTTATTTTGTTTATAAATGATCACGCCTGCAAAACCAAAATTGAAACTTGGGCAAAGGGAACTTTTTGTCCCTACACTTCTTGCCTAGTAGCAAACATGTCCTTGAACTAAAAAGAGAAAAAGAAAAAGGGGGAAATATATATATATATATATATATCAACTCATTATTAGTGTAACAATTGTACTTTTAACAGTTTTTGGGTTAAAGCGTAGCTTCCCTACCCAAATTAGAACATTTTGTACTTGGAACTTTATACCTAGTTGCAAACATGCCTTGAACTCAAAAATGTTTACAAATGTCCTTTATAATTGTGTCCTAAAACTATGTGATTCATTTATTTAGTCTAAAACTATAACAATTTCGGTGCTATTGGTAATTAAAAAAGATTTGGTGCAAAATGAACTACAAATATGATGCACAATGACAACAACAAAAAACATAAAGGAAAGAAAAAAAAGATGAAAAATTGTGCATTCGAAATTTCTCATACATAATACCAGTAGAATAATAACATTAATGTCAATAATAAATCTCATTTTTTTAAAAAAATAGCATGTCGAACAAATGGCTCAGTATGTTCTAATAACTAAACAACTATTAATTCCAAAATACATATAACTAAACGAAAGAAGCAATAGTACTGAAATAAACGATAATATTTTATAGTAAAATCATGTTTGTAGAACCAAACCAGCTAGTCAATATAACTTTCACACAGGGAGATAAAAAAAATGTAACATGGTTGTTGCATAAGCTTACATACACAGGTGGTAGGCCATTTGTGCACAACACACTCCTTTCCCTCAGTGATTTTGTTAATAACAAAAAAGTAGTGAACTAGATTGAAACCATGAAGAATAGGAGGTTAAGAATAACTAATTTCGTGGGATAATATTGAGTATTGAAACTCTAATTTTGTGAATGGAAATTTAGGTATTTCAATCGTTAGGTATTTACCTTGTAAGGAAGTTACATTTTTTACCATTAACCGTGAAAGAAGAAATGGCGTTAATTAAAAGGACATGATTGTAGCACTAGAAATTAATTGAGGGACATTTTTTTAACTACTTGAGTTTGACATGTTTGCAACTAGGTGCAAAGTTTAGGGACAACAAGTTCAATTTGCCCTTGAAACTTTATGTGGCAAAGACTAAATGAATTTTTCAAGTGATCATTTGAGATCCACTAATTGTTGCTTTCCCTTTATACGCACGAACAAACTTGCAATTTGAAAGACTGAATCCTACATTGAGCAGTAGAACATCCTATAAGGCCTATACGTCTGCATCACTTAATACTCTAAAGAATACTACAGCAAAATTAGGTGGATTTGGCTTATGTTTTCATTAACAACAAAGCAGCCTAGATATTGACCCAACAAGAGAGAAAGCAGCTTAGGATGTTAGCAATGCAAATTAAAGATGCAATAAATTGTCCCCTGAACACTCTACTAGGTGCTAATTTAATTTTAAGGCACAACAAACTGAAATATAAACAGCAAACGTAGGAGTCAACCCTCTTTTCAAGGAGCAATTTTGTCCTTTATCCTTGTGCATCTAAAAAAGAGAATGCAGTGATACAGATGCATTCCTTTGTAAGATAAAATTTTGCATACGCGTATGGCAGGATCAATTTCACATCTGGAACAGATTATACTTGAAGTGCTTTCAAAATGAGATCTTGGAGTTGCCACAGGTAATGACAAAGTCAAGATCAATTATCAATAAGTACAAACCTTGTCTAGATATGAATCAAGGCATGGAATCCTCCGTCTCGACATAACAAGCTGCATGAAAATAATGTTAAAATTAGATCAACAGCATGAGGGTCCAGAAAACACAGTTGAAAGGCTTAATTACAAAGATATATGTGTTGGTCAACTGCTCCATGACTGTAAAACCAAGTGAAGAGAAGGTACAAATATTTCATGAAGCTTAGTGAAATTTACCACACATTTTATGGAAGGACTATAAATGGAATTAGATACAGAACAATCCAACTGGGACAGGACTAAACTATTAGAACTGTTAAACAAATGCAAAAGAAAACTTGAAAGTAACCATAAGGTGCAGCATGCAGCCTCGTTGACAAAATAAATTAAAGTTATTTCTTGAGCAAATAAGTTCTGATATGAGATCCAGTAGTATTCACTTCAACCAAAGAAACCAAAATTCAGATCAACTCAATAAAGAACGGATGCAAATAAGATTTGTTCGGCTCAATGGGGGATGAGGGGGGCAATCCCATGGTGGTTTGGATGTATAACTTTAAAAAAAATAAAAAGCCAAATGCGCAAATACGATTGCATGTTTCAATGGAACAAGAGCGTCTTCATTTTGATTTTACAAAGCAAAAAACCAAAACTAGTCAACTGAAAAACTAAAACAAAAAATATTCTTCTCTTGAGCAATTCGATTTCAAGTTTCAACTCCCCGGATAAATATAGGTAATGCATTAAGCATCATCTCAACTCAAAGAAAGAATTATATAAGAGAATTTATTATCTTTCCTTTGTCTTTAAAAGACTTCATGGCAAATGCTCCTACTCCACCCCAACCCCCCATCCCCGGGGGCCCACCCTAAAAAAACCTTCCTTTCCCAAAAAAAAAATCAAATAAAAAACTAGTTTAGACTTGTAAGCTCATGTGCAAAAGGGATAGCAGTCAAAGAAAAACTCTTACCATTTAGATGGACAATCAAAACTCTCTCTAAAGCTTTAAATGATACCTGGTGCTGGTGTATGATACCAATCATAAGCATAAGGCCAATAGCATCAAAACAATTTGGTAGAATAGAATTGAAGTGCTCATCAATGACAAAAAATGGGCCTGATTTCAAAGAAAAATGTGAGCTTATTAGGGCAAGTCTTCATAGAACAGGAAACATAACCAAGTCTTTATCATGTTATTTTGCATGTATAATTTTTTTCATATTATTAGAACTAGAAGGACTAGCATGTACTAATATGAAGCTGTAAAAGCAACTAGAAAAAATACTAAGCAACTACAATGCTTGATCACTAAAAAGAGAATTTAAAAAGAACTCTGATAACAAACTGACACCTGGTAACCACCTTGGGAGGCCAGAAAAAATTGTCAGAAACACAATTCTCTCTCTTATTTTTATTTTTTATTTTTTAAAATAGAATGACCAAAGTAGTAGCTTGACCAGAAGAAATGGCAAGAATAACCATTTTTACCTGCAAAAATATCGTAGAATATGGATTTTTCGCCAAAAAACTCATCACAAAAATTATACCTGGATTAGAGAGAAATTTCAATGAGCATATTATCAAGATTAATCTTTCAATATTTTTGTAAATCATATTTTAATGGACAGCACAAACTCTAGCATACTCAGAAGTAGCAGTATCCATAAGCAGCCTGTGCAAACTCCTAAAGAGAACCTCATAAGGATACTTGGTGGAGCTTGCTTCAGCTATATGAGGAATTAATGCAGGCTCATCAATTTCCTGAACACCATAAATGGAATCTCAAATAATGATATCCTCTAACACAAAGAACAAACATCTCATGGCACATTTTCTAATCTCCGTAAGGCTAAGACAAGAAAGTCCTCATAATTACCACTTCGCTAACTAGATATTGACATATATACCATAATTACATGTTAAAAGATATATGTACGAGCTCTATTAGAGTTGGTTAAAATTTAAAGCACAAAAATATCAGTCCTAAACAATGAAAACCATTAGATAAAAGGGGCAAAGTTTGATGTTGTTGGACAAAAGGCCAACCAGCATCCACAGATGAGAGTTTCATAATAAAAACAGTGATCGGAAGAAAATACCCCCAAAAGAAGGAACTCTCAAATAAACCCAATTACTTTATTAAAAAAAATCCAATCCTCTTTCTCACACAAAGTGGCACAAATAAAATAAGAAAATCAATTCCCAAAACCTTACTTAACAAATTTTCCACAAAAACCAAACAGAACAAAAAATTGGGCTTGACATACCATCATCATTGAGACCACATCTTTACCCCCTCATCAAATATTTTTTATCCCTTCACTCTCCAAAACCATATATTTATAAAATCCCAATCTTTTTGCGTAGGAGTAAAATTCCAAAAGAAATCAATCATAAGTCCAAGCTCCATATAGATAACTCCTACTTAACTACCCATTAACTCCTGTAATTCAAAATACCCTTTCGTCTCAAAGGGGATTTAAAGGCATTCAGCGTCCAGTGAATTACAGCCTTACAGGTGCATTCTTTCTCTATAATTACTATTGTTAATATGTAAAAGAGAGAAAACAGGGAGTCAAATTATATTAATTTCTTAAGGGATGAAAATAGGAAAATGTCCCCCCCATTTCTTCAATAAAATCGTCAAAATTTTATATGATTTGAATAAGTGATATTCATATAATCATGTCAATGATGTAATTGCCTTTCAAATTTGGGGTTCGGTACTTTTGTAGTACTATTTAAATTTTGGTACCATTTTGTCCCCTTATTATTCAGGTGGGACACTAATGGTACCTCCATTTAAAAAATGATAGCACTTTAGTTCAATTTCTTTTTAAATTGGGGATTGATGCTTGTGCTAGACATATGAAGAATTAAGGAGCAGCATAGAGTGTCTTTTAAGTTTTGGTCAATTTGGACAAATGGGGTGCTATTTCTAAATGGAGGTACCATTAGTGTCCCTCCTAAAAAATAATAAGAGGACAAAAGGTACCAGCATGTAAATAGGGTACCATAAAAGTACCAAATCCTCAAACCTGGACAGGAGGCTAAAAACACAACAATGACATAACATTCGATTAGCAAAGAACAGGTGCAACCCAAATGTGGAGAAGGAACTTCAAGATAACCTTTAAAATTTTTGTCCTTTCCCCAAGAGCAAAAACCGCAGACCGGTTCTTTAACGGTTCTCTTCCTCTTGAAAAAAGACTGGTATTTCTTGTGTCTATGCCAATTAAATCACTAGATGTTGCAATATCCAACTGCAGTTTCTCCAGTGCCTGAATATAAGCCCGGAAATGTGCACTTAAAACCTGCAATAGATTCAGCTTTACTTTAATGATCTTGAAATGTATAATCTCAACTCTAATACTCAGTGACGAAAGTATCAAAAACCTTAGTGAAATGCCAAGCTGTTTTAAATGCTAAAGTTTGCACTTACAACTAATAACCTTCCAAATATCAGATAAACTGCTATTTTTCCCTGTCAGAAATTTTCTGCAAGCCGCTTATTCTCTCTAAAATAACGTCTTATAGAACAACAGAAAAAAATAGAAAGCAAGACAAAGTTCATCATTCTCTAGCCATGATGAAGTGATCTTCAGACCAAAAGATGAGAGCAATTTATCACTTTTATAACTCAACTGAAGGACAAGATAATCAATACAATTATGAACTTGCCTTGTTCATTGTATCAATGTATGCTCCACGGACCTCAAAATACACCTCCTTTCCGTGTTCCTTGAGGAAGGTAATGACATATCTACAGTTCCATGCGGCATATAATTAAAATATACTAGATTAAAGATGAACTAAAAATAATTAAAATGAATTAGCAATTATAGAAAGAGAAACTAGTATGGGCAAAACTGGAAATCCAAATAAAGAATCAATGGACCAAGAGAATGATAAAAAAATTAAAAAAAAAACACACTTTAGGAGGTAAGGCATGGAAAGAAATGCCAGCAGGATCTAAAGCAACTTATGAGCTCATCTTATGGAGAGCTCCAGAGGGGCAAAGCATCATTCTATAAAATATGAACATGAAAACCTAAAAAATTAACAACTTTATACCCTAGAACTCTAGAATGAAAAGATAAACCATTTTGAAAATCTGAAACCTAAACCTTCAAAATTAAAGCCTAAAATTGAACTAAACTATCCTAATTTTTTTGTAATGAACTTTTTTACCCTTGAAAAAAGGTGATCATTACTATATATGAGCACCAATGCTCCCTAATAGTGCCAACTAAATACAGGAAAATTTCATATGAAACGGGTGAACTATATCAACTTAACTTGTATTTTAAAAGAACATTCTGTTGAAGGATCTGGATGTTTGTTTTGGGTTTCCTCAGTGCATAAAGCTTTTGAACAATAAAGTCAAAAACCTGAAAAACAATAAATGTAAAAAGATAATTTATTCACAAATAAGGCAGCTGCAACTTTGTTGCTACATATCTATCAACTTCTATCATATAAAACCTATCCAACACTTGTGTTAATAATTTAACATTAAAAATGTGGGTGTGGATGTGGGTGTGTGTGAGAAAAAGAGAGAGAGAGAAAACCAAGAATGATAAGTCTGTCCGCATGAATCTTATGACTTCAGAATGTGATAGCCCGTTACCTCATGGATGACCTTACCTAATAGCTACTTACATTCGTTAACCACATATTTACATGCTATAAGACATTCCAAGTGTCTCTAGCAAAAAGATTAAGTTGAAAAAAGAAAAGAGAAAAAAAAAGGTCTGAATGGTAAATTAAATACAATTTCAATATTATTAAGTAAAAGAGTACAGCTAGTGGATCAGTAATCCGCTGAAAAACCATCAAGCTGTTATGTATCCTCAACAAAGCTGCTCTGCAACTAGAACTTACAAGAAATAGAAAATAGTCTTCCCACTCTTCAAAACTAATGAGCCAAGAGCAAATCTTTCGCCCCAAAACATTGTTATCATTTGCAGTATTATTAAAACTTATATTACTCCTCTCCATTCACTAAACAAAATTCTACCCAAAGAATGACTCCAACCTGCAGTTCTAGAAAATCCTAGCCATCCTATTCCTTCGATGCGTTTAAAGATTTTCAACAACATTGATTGGCATAAACTTAAAATTAATTGACAGCTTGATTAAGTGTCGGTGTGTAATAGTTTAGTATCGCATAGATAATTTAATCTAACATGACTTAACATCAGCGATGGAATACAACATTAAAAATGGGAAATACTTTTGTTCTTGGATCTTACACATTCTGGATAAGAGCTTCTATCCAACCAGATTGAGGAAGAAAAAAAGGAAGAGGGATCCACACAAAATATCATGTAACATCAAAATTAATGTTCTAAATTAAACATGAGATGCAAAATCCATGATAGCTCGAGAATGCAGACACACAACATACATATGTTTTATGAGAATAACAAACATATATATGCACATACATGACACATGAATGTTAGCTTCAAAGCGAGAAAACTTAACTATGGCATCATGAGGAATCATGGCATCATGAGGAATCTTACCATCAGACTTTTGTTACAAAGAATGGAAATAAATAATAAAATAAAACACAACACAACACAACACAAATATCATCAATCACATATAAGATGAGCTTCAGTTATTAAACCATATGAAAAATATGACAGATGTCGAAGCTATATACTGATATATTGTAGTAGAGCTAGACAAGCAATTAATCAGCAACTAAAAAATCACTGTCATGTAGTAATTGGGGAAATACCGACTTGTAGCCCAGTTGGTATTCTAGCTCTCTAAAGTGGGTGTTTAAGGTTATGGAATCAAGCCCCACCAAATGTGTGTGAAAGTTGACTTTAATTGGGGAAAAAAAAGACCTTTGAAATTGCTTTCTGCCGAAGTTTTTCAAGCTCAGGTTGAGCATCCTTTAGAGCTTTCGAGATTTTAACTACAGGATCTGCTTCTACAAACTTTAACTTCTTGCTAAGGATCTCGAGGGTCCTCATGTACTCATCATTGACCTGGATAACATTTACACTTTATGGAAATAGGAAATAAATAAATTATACATTCTAAATTTAAAGCAAGGAATATGATAAAGATCTCAAGAGTTATCAGCATCCACATATTTTAAAACCATATTAAAAAATAGATTCATGATAAACTTTTTAATAGGTCAGCTATCACAATCTAGAGCTTCTGGACAAATATAAGGCAAGTTTAAAGGTATGATGCAAGGAAAAGAACAAAATTAAGAAAGCAATAAACTTAGTATAAATACAGTGGCACCCCAATATTGAAAAGAGGGAGATCAGATGCACCGAAAGCAAATAAACACATACCTCTCCATCAACAATAATGTCTACCATCCTTGGAGGAACTATAATGTCCTCAACAAAATTTGCCAACTTTGACTCAGCAACCTGCCTCAAGAAAATAAACAGATCAGGAAAAATAATGGGAAAGATAATTGACAGAATATAACCTTAATAAAATGAAACCATAAAACTTAAATGAAAGATTAATTCCTCCTGCTTCATGATACACAAACAGATGGGTATAAGCACACATATAAAGAAAAAGGAATAACACATATATAATATTAATAACTTCTAGCATCGGGTCAACCACTCATTGATTTCCTTAACATTCCATGCCACTACTGACGTGCTACGAGAGAAAGATTGAGCCTTGAAATTGCTTAAATGCCAGAAAATCAAAGTGATGTTGCAATTAGTTTGATTGGTATATGCCGAAATAAAGAGATAGGGGCAAAGAGAAGTGAAATAATAACAAAGTCCAATTATTCAACTCAGTGACCAATTTGGGTAGAACTATCTTTGATTATGTTTTCAATTTAAAAGTGTCCCCAAAAAAATTGCAAAGATCACAGGTTCACTTGAGTCTAAGTGTGTTAAAAACATGCAACAGCTCTCTGTGAACTTAGAAAAGGCATGATGATATGCAAATAATTGCACATTATTTAATGCAAGTTCTGTGTCCTACTAATAATTAATTGACCTGAGCCACATAGGTTCACTTGTCAGAATCTCCAAGAGTAATCTTCTTATTGTCAAAATTTTCCTTATAAACCATCTTGAACCTGTTCATCTTTATTCTTAAACCAGTTTTTATGTTATCCACTTTAGAGGATACTTCAATAGAACATTCCATAGACACTCTAGCTTTCGGAGATCTGCCTCCAACGTGCAAAAAGGTCAATAAGTTTGTTGATAATTTGATATCAGTTGCTCAAGGATGATCATACTGACAGACTTTGAAGTGTGGGGGCTGCTCAGTAAAAATATGCACCTAGGAAGAGATTGGTACATGATCGAGAAACTTGACATAAGTTATCTCTATTTGTAAGGCCTAAATGTGCCTTGTACTCTACTTTCTGTCATAATGAAATGCCTTCCTCTACTTTACTTTTCTTTTTATGGATTATTCATTAAATCGTAGAAAAGACATTGTCAATTTCCCTGTTGATCTTTTGATTAGTATATGAAAGTATGGAATAATAAAACCATGTGTTTTATTATATTTTCTGAATAAATGATTTACACTCCTAAAGTTCATATAAAGTACATTTAAAGAATCAAAAACAAAAAAATAAATAAATAATAATAATAATAATAATAAAATCAGAAATAATATTTACAGTTTGTATATTTTACTCTAACTAATCAAACTCCCTAATACTACATGATTTCAACACTCCTTTCAAGTTGATTTATAGATGTCAATCATGTCCAGCTTGTTTACGAAACATAGAAACTTTGACGAGGAAGTCCTTTGGTGAAGATATCTACCGTTTGTTCTTATGTAGAAATATAGGTCATACAAATAATACAATTCTCAACTTTCTCTTTGATAAAATATCTATCTACTTAAAAGCATTTGATTTGATCGTGTTCAATTGGATTGAAAGAAATGTTAATGACAATTTTGTTATCACAATAGACCTTGACTGGAACCTCAGTTTTTACTTGTAGTTCTTTTAGGAGTTTTTTCAACCATAATCCTTCACAGATCTCTTGTGCAACTACTCGAAATTCTACTTAAATAATAATCCTGACGACTACGTTTCTTTTTCTTCTTTTTTAGGTTATCCATGTAACTAGGTTCCCCCAAACGAAGGTACAATACCTAGTAGTGGACCTTCTGTCTTCAATTGAACCCATCCAATCGGCGTCTAAAAAAACTTATATTTTTCTTTTTTTCTAAAGAAGAGTTATTTACCAAGAGCTTCTAGGTGGCCTTCTTTTGGAGAATACATATGTTGACTTACTACATTTACCACAAATGTAATGTCGAGTCTTGCATGTGATTGTTATATTAGTCTTCCCACCGATCTCTGATACTTCTCTTTTTCTTCCAGTTTTTCATCACTCTCCATTTTCTTTCTTGTTACAATTAGAGTGTCACTTGGTTTGCTTTCGAGCATACCAATCTCCTTTAGAAGATATATAACATATTTCCGTTATGAGACACTTATACTTTTCTTTGATCTCACAATCTCCACTAGAAATATCGCATTTGTCTTAAGTCTCTAACTTCAAACTCAGTAACAAGGACCTTTTTTAATCTTTCAATCTCGATCAAATTATCTCCTATAAATATTATGTCATCTACATAAACAATCAAGATTGTTTTCAATCCATCCTGGGAATACTTGAAAAACATCGTGTGATCTGACTAACCATGTTGATAACAACCCTTTATCACCTTTGCAAATTTATCAAACCACGCTCAGGGGTGACTGTTTAAGTCCGTAGAGAGATTTGTTCAATTTGCATGCCACATTTTGTTTTTTTATTTTCACAAAAACCTGGTGGTAATGTCATAAAAATTTCTTCGTCTAATACCCCGTTGAGAAAGGCATTTTTTGATGAAGCCCAATTCAGGATTGATAGTGAGGTGCCCAATCCCAACCCATACATGTGGTCTATGGGCCCTTCGGATTGAGATGGACCTCTACGGCCCAAATTTGTATTTGGCTCGAATTCTAACCCCCGAGCCATAAAGCCATGTCTAGCCCTAATGTCGCCTCTAGCCCCATCATTCTTCATCATCTCCTCCCTTTGATTTTCCTCGTGATGTACCTTCGAAAAAACCTCCCTAGTCGACGGCAAAGATTGTTGGTCAAGGATTCTACCCCTAATCATTGAGGTCTCTATTGAGACCAACCATAAACCCAAACACTCTCTTATTCTTCACCTTCGTCTTATACCATATACTATCCCCACCATATTCCCACTCCTCTTCACAAATTAAATCTAATTTCTACCACAATCTAACCATTTCCATATAATAATCAATTATATAGAGGTTACCTTGTTGCATTTTCCAAATATTAGTTTTGATCTCGAAGATCTGATGGGAGTTTCCAGAGTCTAAGTAGGTTTTCTTCACGACTATTCACACAATCTCTTGTTGATGGAAGAAATAGATAGGCTTTCCCTATCGATGGCTTCATAGAGTGAACTAGCCACAAAATAATCATCAAGTTTTCAACCGTCCACTTTTGGAGATTACTGGATCATTAGGTTTCTTATTGTCACCGATGAAGTAACCCATCTTCTCCTTTCCTTGGATTACGAGTTTGATAGACTGAGTCCACTCTCTGTAATTCTTACCATTCAGTTTCTCTATGGTGAGTTGGACGGTGAAGTTATTAGTCCTACCAAGCATGGGGTAGCCATCTCCTCTATCTCCTTGTCGGTACAATCAAAGTGATGGGTTTCCCTAGTATGTTCTTTCATTGACAATGAGCTTAGACTCAGATACCATATGGAATAATAAATGATATACACTCCTAAGGTTCATATATAGTACATTTAGAAAATTAAAAACAAAAAAATAAAATCAGAAATAATATTTACAGTATGCATATTTTACTCTAACTGAATTTATTTTCTTTTATTTGAGCTTTTAAACTCCCTAATACTTCAAGATTTCAGCATAAAGTAAAACAAAGAACCCACATAATAGCATTGTTCTTTTTAGGAAACCAAAAAAATTATTAGAAGTAGAAATATTTTAACATCATGTTGAACTTATCAATTATCTGTCCAATTTGGTTATGTCAAATAGACAAGATGGAATTCCTGAAACTATGTAATAGGTTAGTAGCTCAAAAGCGACATGCTCATTTATTCTGCCTTCCCAAGTAAAGTAATTTCACATGCAAAAGAACTTTGAAAAATTACAAAAATAACACCCTTAAAACTTATAACAACAAAAATAACACTCCAATAAGATTGAACAAGTTTCAATTGGACGGTGTTCAACATTAAACAAGTCTAAATGACCATAATTCAATTTGAACGGCGTTCAAAATATAATGATGTGCTCGACTTTTTTTTAATAGTAAAAAATGTATGAGCCAGACATAAGGAGTGTTATTTTTGTGATTACAAGTTTTAAGGGTACTATTTTTTTTTCAAGAATTTTTTATATAATTCCAACATGTACAATAAATCCTTCGTGTAAATAATGTACCTTGCGGTTCTTCAGCTTGAGGCCCATATCCATTGATTTTTCTTGGAGAATTTTTATGTCTGAACTAATAGAACCAATCTCGGCCTGGAAAAAGGGTTTATAAAAGAATTACTAATTTTCATGGTAGATTAGAGGCTACATTTCAGCACCTAGATTAAACAAAAACCTGATTCAAAACATTACACAAGAGTATCTAAGAACAGTTCTAAATTATTTTAGATGAATAAAGTAATGCAATTGACCATAATAAGCAACAAGATGGACTATCATGTAAGGTTGCATCAGACATTTGATAAATGTCAAACTCACAGCAAAAAGGTAAAAACTTCTGTTTAACATTGGCAACACACCAGACAAAGAACTTTGATATTGGCAGTGCATTGGGAGTTTATCCTATAAATGACAGTAAAAAGATTATTCCAAAATGCTATACAAGAGCCAATTACCTGAAATCCACTAAGAAGAGTTTCCATCTGTGACAAGATGCTGTCACATTCCCGAATTTGATCGTGAAGAGAAACTAGATTATCACTTTCTTTTATGTAATCCTGCAACATTTAAAAGGTTGAAATTTATATAAACTAGATAAGAGTCAACAACAAAAGAATTGATTTGAAAGAACAAGATGCCTTAACTGGCTTAGTATTCTTTATGTAAAATGACCTGATTTTTAGGCTCCATTCCTTTATTCTTCTCTCTCTCTCTCCCCCCCCCCCCCCCTCTTTCTCTCTTTCTTCTCATGTAACGCTTGGTAAGGCCTTATAAATGTGAGTTGTTATAATTGTTGAAGACTTAAAGAAATATTGCAATACTTTACAAAATTAGCCAATAACTTGTAATGCCTTACAACTGTGAGTTAAAGGTTTAAAGGTAAAACATTACATAAATTTGTATCCCCTTAAATAATGTGAGTTGTTAGGATTGTTGAAGGCTTAAGGGTAAATTTGTAATGTTTTATAAAATTTTCCAATAATTTGTAAAGCCTTACAAATTTGGTAATTTTATGCATTTTTGTGCATTAAGGTGGCGACTTTCAAAATAAATCACTTTATTCAATATACCTATCTATTTAATTAAAAAACTGATTGACTTATAAGAATTAACATCTCCTGTAAACGCATATTAAGAAAAAGATAAAAAGTAAGGGTCGTTAACTCTCGAGCATGATAAGATGTAAAAGATGTAAGTTCAATAAGATATAAACAGAAATCATTTAACGATCTCCCATGGACTTTGAGAGAGATCTAATCAACTATAATCAATCAAATCACTTCGTGTTGTTAAAAGTGTAATACCGGACTATAAGCAATTTTTTTACACCAATTCAACATAAAAATGAAGGTTCACAAACAACATACAGTAAAAGATTATAGAGATGGTCAAACCAAAAGAGAAGTTCTCTGAGAAAAGCACAAACCTGAATTGAATCTAACTCAACCTGTCGTATATTGTTCTCAACCCCCTTAGTATACTCCCGCAGCTTGGTACCCTTTGAAAGAATGTTTGCAACTACCTACAGAAAAAAATAGATCATTATCTGACCAACAAAAGCATCAGATGAGGGAAACTTAACACAATATCATGTATGCGACAAACATATTAGGTGCAGTTAACAGCCTAATGTAGTGATACCTAACATTCTATAAGCAATTTATCAAGAAGCATATAATGATAAAAAAAAATTTAAAATGTTCTGCATTGCACACTTCAGCATGACCAATAATCAGTTGGAAAACCTTGTAAGAAAAGTCAACAAAACCCTTGTGATGAGATGCCACATATGCATTTCTACAGGAGAGATCAAATTGTTGTCACAGTAATTAATAACTAAAATATTAACCGGATCAGAAAGAATAAGTTGCCTGTTTAACTATTTTTTTTTAAATCAGTCAAGTACCTTACATACTGCACCAATCCTACGTTCCCCAAACAATAACAATAAGTAAAATCTTTGTTAGCAGACTGCTTTCAAGTTCTAGAAAGCACCCTCCTCAAGATATTAGTACAGCTCGTAAAGCTGTTAACCTCTTAAAAAAAATTCTTGCCCTTAAAAATAGTATATGGTATGCTTATTATCTCTTTTAGATACACTATAGAAATAAATTATGAAAAATTGACAACCTTCAAGGAGGGCTGGTACAGTTTTTAACTGTACATGCAACTATTAACCAGGTATTAACCATTTAAAACAAAATAAAGAATTCTAATAAAATTGATTTGATTGTGTTGGGGTCCCAAAATTTAAAACTAAAATGCTACAAAGAATGCAAAAAAAGAAGGTTTGTACCCTCAAAATAAAAGTAAATTAATAAATAGATCTAGTTGTAACAATAATCCATTAATAAACTTTCGCCATGTAGAAACCATTGCATTGTGTGAATTAAAAAGCATCAAGGAGATAGGAGTAAATTCTGCTCCTAAATACGACTTTCAGAAAAACGAACATAGTAAACTGATCAAACATTTTTCATAGGAATTAAACAGATCAATTATACAAAAACAGAAATCACAACCTCAAACTATTTCAAAGACACTTGTAAGTAAAATGGTAAAAGATAAGTAAAAAATGCTTGAGGAAAGAATAAATATTTAATTAAGCTAGATAACTTGTACAAGACTACTTACCTCATCATTTTTACATTCTTCTAGCTCTTGCTGCAATCCTTCCAGTGTTATATCATCACTGCAAAGAACGGAAAAATGGTTAGCAAATTATAATCTATTTTGAAATTATAAAATCATGACAAGATGTGTAGAGAAAACATTCTAATAGCTTATCTAAAGAATGCACACAAGACAATTGTGTTGCTTTAATAGTTCAATTGGTTAGAGCACCTCAATGAAAGCATAATTTAGTCATTTTTATTATGAGATTGGCATTTGGTCCAGGTGGTATGACTCCATATCCCAACCACCATGAACCCAAGTTCAAATCCCACCCATCAATTATTTAATACAAAAATAGGACTTTAGTGCCTCTTTTTAAAAATAAAAAAATAAAAATAATGAGCAAAAGTGCTCATCCAATGCACATACGATGTGGTCATGACATTAATATACAAATAAATAATCCAGAGAAGACACAAGTAAACTAGGTTAATTTATATCATTGGTCATTTAGCATAAGGAAAATGCACAAGTAAACAGCCACATGGTCACAAATATTCCACATTTTCAGTGCTCGATAATAGTTTCATGCTCATTTTTTCTTTGAAAATTTTATGATTTTATCTTATTCTCTATCATTGATTCTTTGGAACAAGTGGCATCACCAATATCATGCTAGCAAATCATAAGGTAGTGCAAAATGAAAGCAAATAATCACAAGGAAATTAACACACAACACTTCATGTGAAAACACAACACATCAAGCAAGAACAATACAAAGATACCTGCTGGCATCTTCCTCAACAGTCAAATCCCCAACAAACGAACCCAAATCAAAAGAAATTCTCTGGCCACCATTGTTCTCAGGATACAAGTGAGCCTGCATCCAAGCACACAATTCAACAAGAAAATTAATAGGGTTTATTTTGAGATTCCATATTCAAGATTGCACTCTTTTTTATCTTCCAAAAGAGTTCACAAGTTTATGTAATAAAAAATCATTACATCCATTAAAATCTTCAGGCGCATAAGTAAAAGAGAATTGACAATACCTCTTTGTTAGCTGAAACATCGGCCATCTTGTTCAACCAACAAAAGTGCTCACCAGATTACCTTCATAAAATTTTAAATAAACCTTAAGACAATAAAAAGACAGCAGTGGTGATAAAAGAATCAAGTAGGCCATATAATCACTCATCTGGAGCACATCTAGCAGGGGTGGCTCAAGAGTTCGTGAGGCCCTAGGCCACAATTAAAAATGAAGCCCTTGAAATGCATTGAAAGTTCATAATAACACTTTTGAATGATTCTAAGGTCCATAAAACAGTATCTAGGATGCAATTCTAAGCATGAAGAATAAAACTGAAACCATTACATTAAAACAAAACCCAGATCCCAGTTAACCAAGCAGAATACTACAAGCCCGTGACCCAAATAAACATTAGCCGGATAACTTCGAATTGCAAGAATCATGAAATCTAATAAAGAAGAAATCATTGAACCAGCAGTTAATAAACCAGATATGAGAATCACAAACTGAGAGGCTTACATATAACAGAAGATGCAGATGAACTGATGGAGAATGAAGACCGGCAAGAGAGTGGAGTGAGGTCGGTGGATGCTATTGGCTTAGTTGAACGGCAGGAGGCAATGGATCTTACCGAACTGGAGGATCCTTGACGGGCGTCGTCCGTGCAGGAACTGAAACAAAATGAAATTAAGGAAAGTATAATCAAATCTATTTTGGGGTATGAAGATTTTGTTTTCTATTTGATATATTTTTTTAACGATTTAAATTTTTTTTCAAAACTTTTTTTTTATTTTTTAAACTAATTTTTTTTTTCAAAACTTTCTATTTAACATAATTTTTTAAATAGATAAAAAATTAATGCATTAAATCCATATTTTAATACAATTTTATCCTTTAAACCTCGTATAAATTTAATAAATTATATTTAACTAAAATAATATATTTTTATTAAATTTTTTATAATCGATAACAAAACTATATAACAAATTAACTAAAAATGATAAAAATATTTTTATTAATAGATTAAATCAACACAAATTATATATTAAAATAACTTATGCTTGAGATTTTAATTATGATCTTAAAGGAGATTAAAAAGTATGAGACATTTTTGTGAGATGTTGATAATTTGTGATTTTGTTGTAAATTTAATTTTTAAGTTGTTTGTTTTTATTGTTTCTTTTGTTTTTACATTTAGTCTGATGTTTGTGGGTATTATTCTTGAAAACCTCACGAGACTCGAGCTCGTCCATAGGGCAACCTAGGGGTTTAAAGGCTTGTTGCATAGTAAATGCAACGTGTCAATCCACGGAAGTGATTTAGGATAGTTTAATTTTTAGTTTTTATCGACCTGCTAAGGGACTATGGCGTAGTTAGGGGTTGTGATGAGTGCTCAAAATTTAAAATAATCCAACGTGATTTTATGCACGTTAATTGATTAAAAATATATATATTTATATGTTTTATCATATATTTATATAAATTTGTCTTTTGAATCACGGGTATTTTTATTGTTTTTCGGGTATTTTGGCTTAAAAACGCAATTTAAAGACTCAAAGAAAAAGAATACTTGAAGCAATACATCACAAATAAATTAATAAATAAGTGGAAAAAGGTCAACAACGTGGAAAAATTGGACAAAATGGGTCGAAAAGGTCAAAAATGTCAAAATGAGAAAAGCAGCGCCATGCCAAGGCATTGCCGGCGACCTAAGACTCGCCCCAGCTGGCGCGGGTTGCGTTAAATGCAGCGGCGACGCTGGCAGCGCGGTTCTTGTTTCATGCGCAGCGGCAACGCGCGGGTTCTGTTCATGCGCGCAGAAGATCGCGGAGTTCTGTTCACGCTGCAGCGGCTTGTTCGGCAGCCTTACGGCCAGCGCGCCAACGCGTTTTTGACCCATTTTTCACGTGCAAATTACTTACGATCATCGCGGCGTCATTGATGACCTCAAAGCCAGGTCCAAAACACGTTTTTATTTTTTTAATATTTTTTTTTAACATTTTTTTAATCATTTTCTCTCCATCCTCACACTATAAATACCCCTTCCATTCACTTCAAAACACACCTCAAAACCTCACTTCTCTCTTCTTTCTTTCTCTCTTTTCTTAGATTTTTAGGTTTTTAGTTTTTCTTAGTTTTTAGTTAATTTCTCTTAGTTTTAGAGTTCTTCCCTTTTTGGGAAGAACTAGTTATGTTTTTGTAATATATTAGCTTTTGATTCAATAAATGGGAGTGCAAATTAAAACTGAGGTTTTCCAATGACGGGAATAGCATCGAAGTTACGTAAGGATTTTATTTTCTTCTGATTATTTTTTATGCTTTATTCTTACATGTTATATTTAATTTGTCTGGTGATTAAATTTAACTTTCTTTGTTGTTTATAAACATGATGTAATAATAACGCGTTGTTATGCTTGCGAGAAATATTAAATAGGTAAAAATCTCTAAAATGAATTGATTTTGTTTTTATTCAAGATTTTATATTAAGAATGTTAGAGAGAAATATATTATTTTTCATTACAAACTTAAACCGAAAATTAGATTTTAAGGTTTAGTTATCGATACGATTTAGAGTGGGATCTCTTTTTATTTGATGAATGCAAATCGCTAGGTAGTTAGAGTGAAGCTCTATTTCAAAAGTTTTTATAAGAATTATTATCTGAAAATGTATTGACATGACATGTTTTCATTAGTGGTTTTAAAACTTGAAAGTTAGTACTAGGATAATTAAATTCTTAGGTTTAATTTGGACGCCTTGAATAAAGTTTAAATCTAACCCCACTTAAAGGTGGCATTTAAATGGTTCATTTTCAATCTCTTAGAAAAAGGAATTAATTTAATTAACCAAATTAGTTATCAACCCCAGCGTAGGTGTTAATTGATTTGTTTAGTTAGCAAGAGTATCTAACCCCACCAAAGGTGGTATTAAATACAAAAAAGAGAATCAATAAAATATCAATTTATATCTTTAATAACCTAGATAATATGAAGCAAGCATAATTAACGTCGTTACTATATCCATACATACTCCAGTACTATAACTGATAAAATTTGCATCAATATCTATTGAATCTGTATTTATATTTATTTATTCAATTTGTATCTATGTTTATTCTTTTTAGATTATATTTAATTAATCTGTATATATGTTTATTTTATGTTATTAGATTAGGAACACAAAAACCAAAACTATCGTGACAGGATGTTTAGGATTTAATTTCGTTTTTAAAAGTTTGAATAATAAATTAAAAACCACATACATTCCTTCCTTAGATCGACCTTGGGAGTATACTTATCATTTTCTACGAAATGATTCGTGCACTTGCGAGAGTTTTACAAATATTAAAACCAAAGTATTTGCGAGAGTTTTACAAATTTTATGTTATCAATTAATTATCTTTGACTAATTATTTAAATTTTTATTTTGCCATGATTTATTCAACAAATTATAATTATTTTATGATATAAAATTATTATTAATTTATATTATGTAACTTTTTAAAATTTAATTATATTTAAGTAGAATAAAAAAAATTAAGTTAAGTGAAAAATACTTAACTTAAATATATATAATAAATTTATAATTATTTTTTATTGAACTGTAACATTATTCTCTAAACTTTATCGGATTTTACATTTTGATTTTTTTTAATTTTTTCGTAATATTACATCCATCATATTTTAAAATTTAACATCAATTTTAAAATTAGATTAAATTATATTATAGTAGTGAAAATTAACGTATTAAAATAATTATTTTTTGTATTATTTAACCCTTTATTTTAAAAAAATTAACATGTTTAATATATTATCTTTTAAATTTAAATTAAAAATTTTAAATTTAAAAATATAGTAAATAAAATATTATGAAGAAAAATTTAAGAGATAAAAGTGATAAATTGAATAAAATGTGGGACCAATCCTATAATTTTATCTAAATTTTTTTTATTAATTTTTAATTAATTTCATAAATAATATTAGTTTTTTAGATAAAATTATTTTTCATTTGTTGATTTATTCAAATAAAAATATAATTAATAATTAAATCAATAAAATAAAAAAATATCAAAATATCATAAAAATCAATAAAATTCATCCGTAACACTATTCTAGCTTTCTTCTTTGACTATTTTAATTGTAAAAATACATAAACAAAAATATAAGGTTTAGATTTAAATCTAAAAATAAAATAATCGAAACATAACATAACATACTTAAAATTAACATTAAATCAAAATATAAGTAAAGAAAAGTCACATTAAATCAAAATCTAGATGTAATATACGAATTATAATATGTGTTTATTAAGATAAATTAAATAAAATGGACGATTTTCATGAGATAGATCTCATGCAATAAGAAACTCTCCTCTTAATATGAAACAAAGATAATAAACAGAGAAAATTTTATAAGAAGGAAATCGAGAGAAAAAACAAAAGGAAAAACTAAGACAATATATTTATTGTACTCGTAAATAATATAAGATGAGTGAAAACTCAAGTCTATTGTCTTTGACAAAAATTTACTTTAACTATACTTATTTAGTAGGACACTATATATCCATTAAATTTATAAAACTGAAGATAAAAACTCATTTTAAAAAAAATTGTGTACCAGACATTAACCACATGTTACCCTTCTTATTGTACGTGTTTAGTACATATTTGATAGTTTTTTTTAAATGAGTTTTTAGTATCTTTTTTATAAATATAATATATTTGTATTGCTTCATCAAATAAATACGAATATGAACTTGTGTTACAATTTTTTCCAATAATATATATGTTAATTAAATTTTGTATCTTATTTTTTTAACTAATTTTACCACCTATAACAATTAAAACAATAAATTATTTACCAATATTGAATACCCAATTAATTATATGCAATTAAAATTTTATATTTCTAAAAATTCTGTATATTTATACTTTTATTATAAAATTTAAGAAACAAATACTTTTAACAAATTTCTTTGTTAACATTTGATTTTTAGTTTTTTTATTGATGAAAATAAAAAGTATTATGTAAGTATTAAAATTCATTTAACTTTATTTTATTAAGTTTTTTGAGTTTTAACTTAACTTTTGTTAACATATAGTATCGTGAATTTGGTAATTTTTTATACATGTATAATTATGACATATGATAATTAGTATCTTAAAATGATTTTATTATTTATAAATAATCCATTAAAAAATTTAATGTTTGATTTTAAGCATACTATACTATGTTCAAATAATTAATTTGAGATTTATGGTTTCTTATTGCACTTTCTCGTGATATCACTTCAATCATCGTCTATTTTTATTAATAGTTTTTACAACCAAGTCTAGGAAACTAAGATCATTCCGATTTCATAGTATATGGCTTGAGCATCACTATTTTCTTAACTTAGTATGTGTCATGTGGTCAACTCTTGTCATTGATAGTCTCATGATTGTTATTTGTAAACTTAAGTCTCTTAAGTTATCTATCAAGGTGTGGAACACATAAATCTTTGGTAATTTAGATTATAATATTGAAATATAATATCTATAACGACTTAAGTAGATTGTTACGTTCAAAATATACTTATTAAGAGAGAAAGTTTAACCAAAGTGATTAAAAGATGGAGATAAAAGTACTATATTTTTTCATTTGTTAAGTCTTTAATTCATATAGAAATCAACGAAGATATTACACATAATTTAAAAAATAATTAGTAATACTTTAAGACACTATGAGCAACTTTTTTTGACCTAAATAAGTGATGCTTTAGACTTTATTCTAATAGAATCGGTTGTGCTTACCTTGATCACTTCTATGGAGAATGACAATTTATAAATCATACTATCATCAGAGAATATACTTATCATAGTATTCAATATAGACCCCTGAGTACTCCAAGATGGATTTACGGATAAATTCTTTCAATAACGATAGAAAATCATTAATATAAATGAAATAAGATTATTTTAAAATAAGTTAAATGCATTCAAAATTAAACCCAATTTTTTAAATTCTTATACCTAATTACTTAAAAAACACTATTGATCAACTATCAAATTATAATAAGGCTTCATAAACTGTCAAAGTTATGGTATTTAACTTTTCAAAAATCACTATCAAATTACTACTTATTATAATAAGAAAAATGTCTTTATATAGAAAGTGAAAACATTATCTCAAATGACTAAAAGGTTTAGGATAATTATAAAAAATATATATTTAAAATTTATAACAATAATAATAACATATAAATTATAATCGAATAAATTTAAATATTTATAATTCAATTTAAACGACGTTTAATTATATTTTATTTAAAATAAAAAAATATAATAAATTTCTATTTAATAATAAAATTATATTAAATGAACATAAGGTTGTTACTTTTATAAATATAAATTTTAAATGTTTAATTTTTGTTATTTCTTTTAAATCTCAAAAGAAAATTGTTGGTTTCCACGTAGTATTTATTTCAAACACAAAAGTTAACAATTAACATCTTTGAATTTATTGTGGGAATAAGGTTAATTAGATATTATATTTAAAATTAGGAATAATAATGTGACCTCCTTTTTACATTTCTCTCGGTGTTTGGGTTATACATGCTTTGAGGATTTTTTTCTCTCTCTTTAGAAAGTACAAAAATAATCAACCTTATAAGGAGAATACCTTAAATACTTTATTATACATGTAATCAATACTAGACATTGTATAAAAAAAATGATAGAAAGTAACACGTCATGTTTTGATCCCTACTAATTAATTATATTATTCAAATTTGTGATGTGTTTCATGTCTATAACATAAGTGATATCTATCAAAATTAAAAAAAAAAGACTATTATAAAAACAATTTCCCAATTAAAAATAGATTAATTTTACTATCTTATAATTCTTATAAAAAATTAAATTATACTTTAAAAATGAATTGCTATTACACCCACAATTATAATTATACCCTCAATTATAAGCCAACTTTAATCTTAAAAATTATGACATATTATAAGATAATTGTTTTTATTTATTTTTAGATAATGATAAATATTACCAAAATCTTATATTTATTACAAAAATAATACTTAAATCATAAACTTATTTTTTATAGCAGTTTAATATTATCATTATTATAAAATAAATGCACAAGGACAAAATAATTTATTTTTATTTTTTAATTCTATTGAATAGAGATTATTTTAATTTAAATAAATTATAATTAAAAGAATAAAAAAATTAAATAAAAAACATAAGAATTAACTATCACAAAAAATAAATATAAAACTTAACTATTATTTTTAAAATAAGTATAAAACATGTAAAATACCCATACTTTTACATATTAATTTAAATAAGTAAAATAAATCTTAATTAATTTAATTGATTAATTTAATTCTTATTTAATTTATTTTATTTTCAAATTCTTAACAATTTTAAAAATAAAAAAAAACAATTTTCATCATTTTTTCCCCTAATAAATTAGCAATTTAAGCTGTAAGCACTAGTGTTGGTAGGGGAGCACAGTGCAAATGGTGCAAATTATCATATCGATAGTGGTTATAACACACGGCTCCAATAAGATGCACAAGTTAGAAGCTAGCTATAGAATTCCATAAAAGTGATAGAACACCAAATTTTAAGGAATGCAATTAAACATCCAAACAAATTAACCCAAAATGCTATCCAGTTTTTGGTTCAGCACTCTTAAGAAATAAAAGGGCTAACTGATCAGCAAAGAGAGTATTCTTCATTTGCTCCAACTGTCTCCACTCTCTCTCCATCTGCAAATCTAGTTCCTCAAAACGAACAATCTTATCTTGGATTTCTTTCATCTGCACAAGTTCAAACTTCATGAAATAAGTTACAGCATCATCAGTATGCATTACCAACCAATTAAACCAAATAAAGTGCACCTGTACTTCTGTAATTCCGGATATTGCTTTCTCGATGTCCTGTTCTTCCTGCCCTAGCTGTGAATTTGCATCTATCCAAGCCTTTTCCTCTGCATTTAGGTGGTGGTTTCCATTAGTTGTGCCATCAGGATCTGCATTAAGAAACAAGCCAGTAGTAAATTTAGCTTTCTTATAATTGCATGTTCGAAGAATTTCTCTTTAAAGAAGATCGTTGTGAAACTCTTCCAAATCCCAATGAACAACCCAACAATAAAATTAAATCTTGAAGTAGATCCTTTCAGAACTTGAAGTAGGGCAGAGTATAGATATAGAATCGGTACAAACCATTTTGTCTATTCCTGGAATGAGCTTCACTACTCCCCCTAATTGATCCATAATCCATCTGTGATAATGCTGAAACAGCCGCTTCAGCAGCAGCTTCAGCAACCTTCACGCCTGCTAAAGCTGATAGAAATGCAGCCTGGAAATATGGCAATATCAATTTCAGTATCACTCAACAGAAACAGCAGTGGCAAAGGTAGAAGTACTTTTCCTAGCTTCATGTCGAAAGCTGCACTGAGTTATAAGGTTAATAATGTTTATTGCAAAAAAAGGGCCATGTTACTTATGTATCCAAGATGATCAAACTAGAGATTAGACTCCCGTCAGGCACCAACGTCTGTAAGATGGTCAAGATTATTATTCAATGGAACTCTACAAGAGTTCAAGCCAAAGGCAAGGTGAGTATCGCTACAAGAGATTGAAAAGTAGTCAACAATATTGACAGAAACAGCACACCATAGTAAGGTTCAAGGTTTTAAAAGGCGGAAACTAACCTTGAGGCGTTTTACTTCGACCGAGGCAAGGAGTAAACCTTAAAGCGATTTTTAAGCCTCAAGGTAAAATTTTTAGAAAACATATAAAATAAAATAAAAATTACAAGACATTACTTATCACAAAATATCATAGTGAATCCATAACAAGTTAAAAGTCAGCAACTAAAAGTCAAAAACCTTGCAAGCAAACAATAAACGGTTGGTAGTAGTTTAAAAATTAAGTAATCTTTCAATCTCATTAGGGAGAGAACGAATAAAAGAATTAGAAGATAGAAAGTGAACAATATTAACACTATCCTAAGATGCAAAATAGGGAAAGAAAAATAGATAAAAGAACAGATTTCTTAATTAATGTAACGGTTGCTTGACTAATTTTTTTAAATGGAGTGAGGAAATGGAGAATAAGAACAATTCAAAAGGGTCAAAAATGGTGAAAACACTAAAACGATTGTGATTTATGCAATATTTCTCTAATGTTTATCATTTTGGGGAGGCCAAATTTAGAGGGAGCTTTCCTTTAAAACCAAAATTGGACCCAATTTTGGGTTCCAATGTCATTACTTTTAACTCAATTTCAGCAAAAAATTTGAGCCGTAAACCTTGAAGCATAAGGTGAGGCACAAGCCTTAAAAAATATTAAATACCTTGATGCATTTTTCATGGAAAAAGGTCCTTAAGGCAAGCCTTGAGGCTAGTCTTAGATAGTTTTTTAAACCATGGTAAGGTTTACAGTAAGGTATCATTATAAACAAATAAGGATAGTGCAAGTCCCTAGCCAACAAGCCTTAGTGCTACCCAATTCTCTGTTTTCTACATGTGCAATTATAATGTTTGAGAAGTGACCAAAAATCATACCTGAGCCATAATTGGGTTGCTTGCATCGGCAAGAGGTGTAAGACGCATTCTTTTAGTCAAGGATGATTGACCTGTACTTTCGGAACCACATTCATCATCAGAATGATCCTTGACTGAACTAAACTTGGAATCAACATTCCCAGGATCCATATAACCAATGAATTCCTCGCCAAAAGGAAGCTTAATAAAATGAGAGACACAATCCTTCTCAGTTTTACCCACGTGTTGCGCAATCTTCCTCCAATCATCACCATAATGCATCACGGCCTCTAGAAGACGTAATGTATCTTTGTCTGTCCAAGCACCCTTTGAGTCCTCATTGATATCAACCCTTCTGAATTCAGTTGAACTGACACCAATCTGATAGTTACCACGAACAAAGCACCGTGCACAAAGAGTTATATTTTGCTGCACCACACCATAAAGGATGACAAATCAGTGGTACATTCCAGACGCATAATCAGTTCACTAATAGTAATCTCCACAGAAACACACAGCATCATCATGGAACTTTGAGGGTTCACTCGTATATCAGGTCATAGATAAACTACTCCACAAATACAGTCTGATATATGGGGAATATCTTTAGAGGGGGAATATCTTTCGAGGGAGAGTTATGCTCTCCTATCGATCCTAAACTAAAAGAATCTGTTTTTTTCCCTAAATAACTAAAAGAAACAGATTGAGTAAAAGAAAAGGTTGCCCATTGCCAAATAATATCCTCTGGAGCAAAGACCTAATCATGTACAACAAAGTTAAACTTGTTTCCCCATAGACAAGGAGAACATAACTGAGGGTTTCTACCTTATCACAAACAAAGCAGGCAATGCTGCAAATAGACTTGCAATGATTGCACACCCTCTTGGCAACCTCATCCTTCGGAGCAGCTCCTGCTTCACAGCCCTGTAATGCAGCAGAACTAGATTTGGCATCTTTGTCCTCCCACTTGAGGGGCTTGTTGAGTGCAGAAGGTGAATAATTGATCAGGCCCCAAGTCTCTAGGAAGTCAAAAACCCGGCGGATGGAGCCAACATCACCAACAATAGTTTTCCGGACCTCTGTGAATGTGATTTTCCTAGAAGGTTCTGCCCTGTAGTACTTAATGATGGAGTTCCTATAGTACTTGTAAACCCTAGGATTCCTAGAGATTGACCGTGAATCAAATAACTCAGGGAACATCCGGACCTCACATTCATGTATACTGTCCCATGAGAACCACCCTGAAAATAGAGATATTATCAAACATAAATGAACGAACTCATGACATCCGAGAGAATTTATTTCTGGTGTTTGCACACCAGTTAGGGTTTTTCCATGAGGTGAGTAAGGCAAAATAAATTACTAGAATAGCTGGGAACATGAGCAATGTCAGCATCGAAGTTAGCAGAGGGTTCGGGAACTCGGGCATTGTTGGCGGTAGTTAAGACAGGTGCAGACTTTGGAGCATTCTTGGGCTCCGCAGTTACAGGGATCTCAGGCTTCACCTGCAGTGGCTGCAGTTGTTGTTCCTGGTCTTGAGGCTTGGCTGGTGATCCAGAAGGGGGCTCCTGCGTATTTGATTTTTGAGACATGGAAAAATGACACTGCTACGGTCTAATTGTACACAATCTTTATCTTGTGTTAATAGAATACGCCATTCACCTGTAACAGTAAGCAGTACAAATGGTTTAATGCGATCGAACTAACAACAATATCCATCCAAACTGTAACTCAGACAAATCTATCGGCAAATTAATTTTACTTTCCTTGTTCTCAAAAAGTAAAAATATTCCCTTGTTTCGTAACATATTTCTTCATTCTCTCCCGTCAAATTTCGATGAATGCAATGACTTTAAGAACATAAAAATCCTTCCAGAAAATGGTGAAGCGCATTCCAACCTTAATTTCGAGAATAACCAACAGTCAGAGAGTGATCATAAACAAGCCCAAATTCTCTAGGGTTTCCCAGATGAACAAATTTGAATAATTAAATTCAAAAGAGGAATAAGGCTTCAATAAGAAATCTTAAACCAACCATGCAAGTTCAATTAGTTAAAGAGAAAGTACATAGAAGAAGAAGAATTTATCGAAAATATATAGGAAGGCTACTGAAAAAAATGAAACGCCAAAGCGTAGGGATTTTGGCAGAGCTTAGTTTAAAAATTTGCAGGGTAAGAAAGAAGTAGTCAAGTGGGTATGAAGGAGTGAAGTTCGAAAGAGGGAAAGATGATATAGGCAACTGAGACTGAGCAATTTGGTTTTGGTTTCTTTCCTTTCAGAAGGGTAATGAACGGTATGACCATGAAGGTTTTGTTCAGGGATGTCAAAAATTCTTAGCCGGTTTGCGTAAACCTTAGATTATATTCGAATTTTAGGTACTAATTTTTTATTGGATTTTCAAGTCCGATTATTCTAATTTTGAGTAGGATTTTGATTTTAAGGATGGAATAATTCAATGCCAATGAAAAAAATTACAAATTTATATTTTATTTAATATTATATATATTATACATAGAAAGATAAAAATATGTATAATTTAATATTTATAAATAAAATAAAATTAAATATATAAATTATATATAACATATTATTATTTTTAATTATAAATATTTTTTTATAAATTTTATATTTTTAAATAATTTTAAATTAAAAATGATAAAATTCAGTTTTTAAAATTCTAAACATTTAACTGTTATTTAATGATAATTTTTTATATTTATATTCATTGATTTTCGTTTTAACTTTAAATAAAATATAATATAATATTTTGATTTTGATTTATTTAAAAAAATAAACTTCTCAACTCTATTTTATTTCGTTTAAATTTCTAATTTTTCCCTTTCCTTTCTATACAAATGAGAATTGAGGGCTACTAAATTCGTCTATATTCTTTATAAGTTAACCCACTTACAACAAATATTAAGAACGTGGGTTAATTTGATAATATTGTTAGCTAATTTAGAATTACTAATAACATTTTTGGGCATGTTTATCTAAATTGTATTGATTTTTATTCATGTTATTTAAATCCTAAAGTTTTAAATTTATTATCACCTTTATAACTTTACTATTAATTCTTGTTTTTTATCAAAATTATTTTATTATTTTTTTACATTTAAAAAATTGATAAAAATATTATTATTCAAATTTAATAATTATGAAAATAAGTTGTTAACATATTATATCAATGATAATTCTATAAAAATAGAGTTATTAATACATTTTTTTATTTAATAGTTGTTCGTTTTATTTAATAAGTAGTACTTTTAATATTAAAAATATTATAATATGAATTTTTTAGTGAAAATAGATGAAAATATATTTTTATAGATTTTTTATAAATTTTTTAATATAGGAACATTCAGAACAAGACACGTATATACCAGATAATTGAAGGCGAGTTATTCGGAGTGCACTGCGTGTACTAGCTAACACAACGTTGTCGTGTGTCATCACGTTATTCACTCCAAGTTTTGCCCAACAGTCAATGAGTATGTCATGCTTCATCACAAGATTTGCCCATTCGTTCCACCAAAACGCCACGCAATCTAGATTAGTAAATCGCACCAAGGCACTTATTGTTGATTTAGCTCGCGTTGACTAGCGCCATTTTACCCCACCAAGCGTCGCATGCTGATTCGTCCTATATTCCTCACTTGCAACGTGTCACGATCCAATTGGCTAACACTATTTAATTTTATTTTTTCATCTTATCCTTTGATCTGAAACTCGTATAACGGTCAGATTTCATCTCAACCTAATTTAATCCTCCTTAATTTCAAAAGAAACCCTACACAGTCAAATTTTACAATTTTTTAGTGCCAATAAGAGATAAACTCAAGAGTAGATACAATTGGTAGAGATTCAAAAGGAAATTGATTTTCTTATTTAATAATATAAGATTTATGAACTTGATTATGTCTAACTAATGTATTAATTTAGAGGTCTTATGAACCCAAATTTTTACACGTGATGACGTAATATTTTTAACCCAATTATATTATTAAATTTGATTTTTATGCTATTAATTATTTAGACACAATTTATCTATAGAGACAATTAAATAGATTTGAGATAATTATTTAATTGTTTATCTTGATTAAATAACATGTATAGTGTCTAAACATATATGTATAATTCTTATATATGTGATCCATAATTGATGAATTTAATGAACAGTATGTAATTTAATTAACATGAGAGTGTAATTAGATTAATTATTATATGATGTGTAGTTTACTTAAGGGAGAAATATATACTGAGTTATATTCAATTGATCATATAATTGATCGATAATTATATTTATGAGATTTTAGTAATTCACATGCTTAAAAAAATGAGAGATTAATTATTCTTATATCTCTTCTTAATCGTTAATTTTGAGTTAACTACTCACCATTATTTCTTTTTATTTCTTCTAATTTTACTTTCTCAAAATATATAAAATTGATCTTTATTTTTTAGTTTTTAAAATTAGTTTCTATTAACATAATATTTGTAAAAATAATATTTTATTATCATTATATTATTTATTTTCGATACGTATACTTACGTATTTATTGAACATAATTCGAGCAATCAATTACTCATATATTATTATGTTATTTATATATAGCAATTAATTTTTAAAAAATTATTTATCCATTATATATTATTACTTATATTTTATAAAAAAATCAAAATTTTAAAATAAGAATATATTATATTTTATAAAAAATTCGTAAAATATAATATTTTTAGTTTTTTAATGTACGAAAAAAGAATAAAAAGGAGAAAAGAATTAATATCATAAGAGCATTTTGATAAAATTATTTTTTGCATTATCTCTCATTCTGATTTATCATGTTTACTTCTCATATAACAGAAATTTATTTCCGATTTATTTCGATTTCGCAAAAGAGATAATATCAAAAGTAATCATATTATATATTTCCATTTATTTTTATTCCAATTCATTCAAATTTTAATGCTATTTCATTTTTATTTCGAATTAATAAAGGTACCTCTAACTCCTATTTCAATCTGTGTCCTCCCTACTTTACCTAGGAGGTGGGCTTTTATATACTACATTGAACCAGATTTATTTAAACTGAATTACTAAACTAATCACTTTTACATAATTCGCTTAACGACCTCGTTTTCTTCGAGCAGTTTTATTTTTTATCCTTCAGTCATTTATTTTTTATTTGTAATCTGGATTCTTTTTACCATCAACACACCATCTAGTTTTCTCTTTATTTTCTTTCAATCTCAACTTTCATCGTCGGTGTCGATTTGTTCTTGTTAAATTTGGACCTAACTCCATCTCAAAACCTGAGTTTTGAGATGAAGGATTGCTATCATAAATATGTGTTTGATACTTCATGCCCATTCGATGTGAGACTTTTTAACACTCTCCCTCACATCGACAGTTCATGGATGGATGATGGTGGGCTTACAACTGCGTGACACGGGGTGAATTTGACTGCTTTGATACCATGTTAAATTTGGGCACAACTCTATCTCAAAATCCAGTTTATGAGATGAAAGATTGCTCTCATTTATATATGTGTTTGATACTTCATGTTCAATTGATGTGAGACTTTTTAACAACTTTCTTGTCATTCCTCACTCGTATATTATCAATCACATTATTTAACGATTAGATATATTCTCTTTTCATTCCATGCCTTTCACTAATTTTTAGATTCTCTCATCTGTCTTTATAGTGATCACTTAGTCTATACAAATTTCATCAATGGTGTGTTCAAATGCAAATCCCCTACCTTCACAAACTTGACACATCTACAAAATTAAAAGTTAGTGAATTGTTTAGTTCTTCGAATCCAAAGCCAAAGCATCTTGTGTTGCTCAATCGCGTCGAATGCAATTAAGGTTCATAAAAGCTTTTCTAATGCCGATGTATTGATTCTTTTTTATAACAATTTAGGTTAACAATGTTTATTGCACCAGAATGAGATGTGGTTTAAGCAACACAACATCTACACAAGATGCTACATGCTATAAGGAGGTTGGTGATGTAACGAAAATACCAAGTATATGTTATCAGTAAGTAGATGTTATATTTGATATTAGTTCCTTGTATTGAATATTGCATGATTTTCTTAGAATTTTAGTTTATAATTACAAACTTTAAATGAAAAAGGTTATATCGTAAATTTGACTCTTATATAGCAAATAATATCATTTTTTATCGACAAATTAACGGATATAATATGTTAAATCCATACGTATTTTTGTGTTTGATGTGTTATAATTACTATACTTCGAATTACTCACAAGTTATAACGTGTTATATTCATATGTTATATCTTTTATAATTCACGCGACTCATCGGATGTAGTCTGTTACATCTATCTGTATCTTTTTATGCAACTTTTTATATTTACATTTACCTTTGCATGTAACATATATGCATCTCTAACGTAATCGCCTTCAATGGTCGCCAGAACAGTTGTGATATGTTATATTTATCTTTATATATATATTTAATATATTACATCAATCTTTATCTTTATATATCTTCATTTATATGTAATAATTATTACATTTTTTTTACTTAATTCGAGCAATCATTTACCAAATCTTTTATTGACAGTTTGTAACATTGTCATACCCACTTAAATAAAAAGTAATTTAATGATAAAATGAAAAATTAACAAGTTGCATCAGTTTAATAGTCACTTAAAAATTGTTTTAAAATCAATCAAGATTAATATTTAATGAGTTATATTTACGAATTCACAACAAGTTATATCCACATTTATATTTGTATAAAATAAGTTATATTTATTTATATATTTAGATATAACATGTTATATCACTTTCAACATTGTGATTAGAGCTCGATTCGATTGTTGATCGACAATCAAAGTTCTAATAATATCGTTAATGGTTATTGTGGAAGAAATTATGGGATCTTAGTTTGATCATATTTTAATAAAGTTATAAAATAAATATATTTTGATTTAATTATTAATTAATTTTATTAAAATTATGAGTTTTTTGATAAATTATTAATTTATTAAAATTTATACTATTTAAATTAAACGCTCACTTAACACCCTTCAATTTCAAAAGAGTCGGAAAGAGGACCATTACTCATCCTTATAAATCCATATCTCAAGATAATTTTTTTTTTCAATTCACATAATTTATTTTAAAATTCAAAATCACTAGCTAATTATTTTAATTAGTACTCGAACTCCTATTCAATAGAATATACTGCCACTTTATCACCCCCACACTAATTATTTTCCTTGACAAATGATTTCTTTTTAACTTCGTTAAAAATCTTGAATACTTTAATTATCTAAATAAAAAAAAATATCGAATCGTAATTGATGATGTTCAGGAAATAAATTAAAATTTATGATCTAAGGAGAAAAAATCCATAAGAAAAATCATAACCCACAATCACATGATTAACTTTCTGAAACAAAATAAGTACCAAGATAATACCTTTTTCAATACAATTTTTTTTTTTTGCAGAATTATGTATAAAGTATTTTTCTGTGTCTGATTAGTTTTTTTATTAAAAAAATTTAATTTTTTAATTTAAAAGATAAGGTAATTAATACATATAAACGTATATAATGATACTAATAATTAAAATATTGATATTTATGGATACATCATTATTTTGGTTTTATGAAAATATTAAGAATATTATCGAATATGAACGAAAAATCATGTAAAAATAAAAAAAATATTGAAATAATAGATAATTAATCAAAATATAAAAAATTAAATAATATTATATCTAGTAGTTTTCTTGATAAATTAATAATTATATGTTAAATAAAATAATAACTTGATTTAAAATAAAGTACTTAAATATTAAGAAATTAAGAAATTATACTATAATTACGTCCAAAAGAATTATAAAAAATAATAAAAATAACAACTTTTGTGTTCATTTCATAGATTTCCATTGTTAAAAAATTTCTAATACATTATTTTATTTTAAATAACGTTCAATTAAATATTATTAAATATTATATTTGTTATTATAAATTTTAAAAGTGTTACTTTTTGTAATTTTTCAAATTTTTTACTAAAAAATGTAAAAACACATTATATTTTGATTCAAACAACATTGATATCATGATATATACTGGTTGATCTTTTTATAACGTTTCTTCGTGTGTATAAGAAGCTATAATTTCATCCATTAATAAATTACTTTTAAGGGTTTTTAAAGATTTTAGTAACATTTATATACATTTATGCTATTTTAACGATAAATTTAATTCATATTAATGTTATTAAAGAGAAACTTGCAGTAATAATTCTCACTTGATTTTAACATATCAACATATACTCCGTAATGTCTTATTGTGTATTTCTTTCGTAATCTAGTAACAAAAACTCTATAATCATGATATTTATCCCAGTGTAACATGTATATAGTCAAAAGCAAATAGGCTTAAAAAGTCATTTATATCTAGTTTCATTTTTAAATAACTCCACAAAATTGACTCTAAAAATTTAGAAAAAAATATTCAATAGTGTCACAATTTCTTTCTATTTTTTCAAAAATTACACAATAAAAACCGAATATTCAAAAATATATTCATTAATGATTTAGTTAAAATGATACTATATAATCATATGCATAATATCAAAAAATATCCCAACATATCACAATTTTTTAATCCATGAGTGAGACTAAAACCCACTTCTTTTGACATGATCAAAATTCAACACAGCAGCCACCTATTAAGATAAGATCGATTTCTTCCCCTAAAAATTAAAACAATGTTTATACGTTCCATACGAAACAATTTTAACATTGCAATCAAAATTATTAACGAATTAACGAACTTAACAATAATTAAAATTCAGGTTTTCCTTCCTTCCCCACCCCCCGGTTGTATCCTCATCCTACCATCTACTCATAATTCAATATCGTTGATTAATCCATGCCACGAATAAAGAACATCATGGCATCAACAACACTATTTTTTCCTCAGCTAAAACAGTCCATAATTTTATTAAGGATGACTAGTTCTGTACATAACAAATAACAAGCTCTGTACATAACAAACCTCCATTATCGTGTCTCCATTACGATCACGATATGTGGAGCCCCTTTAGTTGAAGCATGAGCTACACAATTGATGTGTCATGGAAACCGTGTAGCATAAAAGCATGTAAAAGAATGCAGTATTCGAAATGCATCATCAAGGAACTGTGAATCTTCTTACTCTCGATTCCCTATGGTGGATAGAGCATACAGAAGTGCACAACAGGCAAAAGAGAAAAAAAAACCCTTAAATATATATAAAACCTCTGAAGCTTCTATTTGTTTGAAGTCAGGCCCCAGAAAATCATCATCCAGATTACAGTTTAGTTTGGAAAGAAAATCCTAACACTAATATGCACAACTGTCATTTAAACACGGAGTTGGACCAAATAATGCACATGCACCAGAGACTCTACAAACCCAAAATGCTGGGACTACACTAATGAAAGAATCATATGTTGATTCTATGTTCTTGACTTTTTACAAGACACCTATTTTATTATATTCCTACACAGTTGCTGGAATCCACATCCAGCAACCAACAATGCACAATTTCCATTGATCGTCCTGAGCAATGAAAATACCAATGTTTTTCAATACAAATAAAAATAAAAGGAGAAAAAGGTCTCAGAGAAAGAGCAGCCCACTGCCCGCATCCTCCTCATTCCTACTACGCCATCTGGAGCAACTCAGACATCTGACTTCTTTGGTGAGCACTGATTATGTACGACCTGCAGGATATATATAAAGTAGTTTAGCTGTTAGTTAGGTTGTAACTGAATTCAGTTAATAGCTAGATTAGTAGCATTGTATTGCTTGTAAGCCTTACAGTTTAGTTAATCAAAGTATTATTCAATAATAGATCTTGAAGCTCTCTGCTTAGGTTTATCATATTCTTGATATATAAATTCATATTAAGGCACCATGGTATGAAATTAGAAATGAATGGAATGACATGCCTCACCAGCATGAAAGTATGAAATCTATCAAAGAGATCTACAGACAGCATAGATACAAACCACCAGAACATTGTCACAAGCCCATGAAATTTTGATAACCCGTTTCAGTTGATCACTAACCTTACTTTGGTCATCAAAAATAAAACAAGAAAAACATATACATAATAAAAGCATTTACTAATTTCTGAGGATAGTTCCCTCGCACCATCCACAACCTCACATGTTCTCTTTATAAAAAGCAACCTAACTTTATAGTCATCTGCTTTCATGCTAAGTTGTATAAAAAGTACTGAAAATATTGAACTATCCTCCTCATGACCAAGATCAAATAGGGAATAAATAATACCTCTAGAATGCAAAACAAATTATTTGTGAGGCAATATCCAAAGCCTGCCATTCAAGTGGGCAATTCCTGCTCTTTATCCTGCTGCAATCTAATGGGATACCTGCCAAGAGATAATAAGATCAGATCAAGATTTCATGCTAGAAAATATAATGTGGTCAAATCATGTCCAAAAATGTGGCATCTGGCCATGTGCCACTAACCTCAATCAATAGCTCAACCGGCTGTTTGGTCAGAACCACTAGTACGCATATATTGAGGAGTTGGAACTATAATTTGTGGTTGAGCCACAATAGGTGCTGCCATACCTGACAAAGGTAGAGATTTAGATGGTGTACCAGACTTTAATGAAACACCTACACAAAAAATTTCAAGGGAGACAAGCAAAACACCAGAAAAATGATAAGCAAATATGACTCATCATACATGGTGGTTTCATCTTGTTCGGATAGTTATGATCATCCAAAGGCATCAATCCTTCTGCAACTTAGATTTCACAATAGCTCAAATTGTAATGACATTGATGAGTAAGTATTGAACGCTTGTTTACATATTTGGTCATCATTTTTGTATCACATTTGTGTTCAAAATTTAACAGATATATACCTGTGGGGTAAGGTGCTTGAATGGTGGGCATAGGTGAAGTTGTTACAGTGTTAACGCTGGGTCCACCAAAGTGCATAATCTGATGACTGGGCATAGCATAACCGTGCAAAGTTGGGATGCCATGACCACTAGGAAGAGTTTGACCCAAGTGTCCATATGGATACATAGCAGTATTAACTGTCCCAGGTAGTCTGTATAACTGAAGGTATTGCTGACCTGTGTAAGGATTATAACCACCCTACAGAAACATAACACATAGGAAAAAATATTAGCATCACAAGCAGTATTATAATACTCAAGCAAGATGCTACAATTAGTAGTAGACCCAACCTGCGGATAGACATATTCAGGTCCATATGTTGTATACCTGCAGAGAAAAAAAAAATACCCATTTACATCTTGCAAAAATGATAGCTTTGGATGAAGTATCTCAAACAAAAATATGTAAGTGCGAAATTGCAAATTCAAAACAGTGAATTAAATAAACACATTCAATTGCAATAAACATAAGACATGCATACCCACTCACTATGACATGAGGACCAAGATTTCCCAACTACATGTAAGTGTTCTTATATGAATAAGCCATCTCATACATGAACTTAATAACTCAACCCGCCTGTGACCCTCATCAAACAATATCAATCTTAGGTCTTGCCTGTTAAATATACATTGATCTGGGCCAACTAACAGTTTTTGAAATCCTGCAATTATCAATCACATGTGATGTGATGTCACTGTAGTTTGGACAAAAAGCAATCCTGACTGTGAAGGGAAACGACTAAGGATTCTCATTATCTATTCTAAGTTATAATATATGTTCTGATTGGTATGTACAACAAAAAAGGAAACAAAGAACGATAAAGTAGAAGCATAGGTGATGCACCAGGCCAAGCAATTGCTAGTCATTGAATCATTACATAATTGACTGAACAACTATCACAGCTTTATCACATTTGAGAACCTCTAAAGATTCGGCATAATATAAAAAATATAACATCATACTATCAGAGTTTGGGCAAAGATGCAAACTGATGGAAACAACATATGTAATTTCTTAAAACAAGCGCAGCAAGTAGAGTCAGCTGTGGATCTCAATTGTTGAGATTCATTTCCATGTAAGACATGTCTGACGAAGGTTTTTGTTCTAGTTAGTTTTTCTTTTTAAAAAAAATAAGAATTAGCAATGAATGCAAAACTAACCCATAAGGTGGATACATAATCCCTTGTTGGTAGCCATAGGGAAAAGGTTGCTGGTAACCGAAACTTCCAAAGTAAGCCCCATTAGAGGCTTCCATATTTCCAATAAACTGGCTAGGTGGTCTCAGACGTCCTTAAAATAAACATAATAAAGAAGACAAAAGGTCAAAAGGGGATTACACAGAAAATGAACGAATGGCTATAAGTAAAAATAACAAAGAAATAGTTTGATTTTTCAATTTAGGTCTAATCTACAATCTTAAATTTAGGAATCAGGATTTTCTTGCTTAAGCATTTTAGGAAAAATCCAAGGCGTGCACTTTTAAATCAATTAATTTTAACGACTTAAATCAAATAAAGCATACTACCATTAGTTGTAGGTTGCCAGGGCCGCCCAAGAGAAGCCAGATTACAATTTGCACGCCTCCCATCGATTATTGGGCTTGGATCAGCACAGGCTCTTCTAGAAGCCTCCGGCTCCTGGAAAGTGACCTAAGCCCTCCATGTAAATACAAACAAAACGCACCCAAGTCATTCAACAGTCAACACGAACACAGATGCTTACAAAATGGAAAATCAGCATTCATGCGCAGTAAATTGAATGCCCATTAAACACAAACAACTATTGGAGCAAATGAAAAAAATTGTGTGAACATTAAAGAAGCTTAAAGGGATAAAGATATTGGAGCCTACATCAAAACTAAAGAACATGACTATGAAAGTGAAAAATATCACAATATCACACATAAACTAAAGTAAAAAGTAAAAACAATGCGTACTCACAAAACCATAGCCTTTAGATCGACCGGTATTCTTATCAGTGATGACAACAGCTTCAAGGATCTCTCCAAATTGCTCGAAGTAGCGTCTCAAAGTTTCACTCTGAGTCTCCCAAGCGAGACCACCAACAAACACCTTGGTGTAGGTGGTGTCTCCAAAAGGAGAATTCAGGAATTGATACCCAGAACTCGAACTCGAACCCGAACTCAGACCACGAACATGATGATACGCCATAAATCACCAAAATTTCTTTTCAGCCCAACAAAAGGGAAATTCGAAATTCCAAAAATTAAATACTGAAGATTCTCATAAAAGATAGATCGGATTGGACGCACGATCAGTAACTAGATGACACTACGCTAAAACATCAGAGAGAACGGAAGTACTCTAGAAAAACCCTAAACTTCACCGAGGGATACTAAGAATCCATTTAACAAAGGAACATAGCATAGTCAATTCAGACACACAAAAAGAAAAAAAGAGATGGGGAGGAAGAGTGATCAACCCATCGACCCCAATTGAACTTTAATCATAAATAAAAAGAAGAAAGTGAAATAAAAGAGAGATGGGAAGAAACCCTAGATGGGCCAAGAAGAAGTCAAGGCCGGTGGTAGTGGTGCGATTGGTAGGTACGTAATGATTACAGAATATGGAACCGACTATATGGGACCGAGTTTACCCTCTACTCACAAAAAGAAAACGGTTGAAGAAAAAGAAGGTAAAAAAAAACAAACTTTGGGAAGTTGGTGATCAATTGTTGAGCCGAAGAAGTTGAAGATTGAGAAGAAGAGGAGGATTTTCCCTTTTCATTTTTCTCATAAGTGGTTATGATGAATAACAATAGATTGAAGTAAACCAACTAAGGAGAAGGCCACAATCATCATGGGAAAGAATCGAGATTCTAAACAGACACATGAATTATTGGTGAGTTGGTATTGATTATTCATATTATTTTTAATAGGTATTTGTTTTTTCAACCAAAAAAAAATTAAACTAAACTAAAATTTTATTAACAATGAATAATTTTTCATTACTTATATGTAATGGTAATAGGGTAAAGCTAATATCACTACTAAATAAATAACTTAAAAAATATCTTATTATTTATGCATTTAAATCAATACTTTCAAAAATTATTATTTGTAAAAAGTTTATAGGTAATATAATTTTTTACTCAATCATCTAAAATTAACTTTAAATCTCATCTTTATAATATTTTTTTATTTAATAATAAAAAAGAAAATTTAGTACTTTTTTTTATAAAACAAATCACTTAAATATATTTATTATTTTATTTTAAATTGATATATTTAATTACATTATTGTTACATTTATAAATATTTTAATCATATTAAATTAATTTTGATAATTTTAATTTTTTTAAACTTTTAATATATTTTCATCTTTAACATTTAAGACATATATTAGTAAGATTTAATTCAATCTAATTTAATTTTTTTCGATAAAATATTGGGCTTTACATAACCCATATTTTATCAAAATTTTTACAAATTAATCATGTTTTAAAAAAAATTCTTTTTTAATTCCTATGATATAGAAAATATTTTTATTTAATACCCATATTTTAAAAAAAGTTTCAATTTAATTTGAGGTTTTTTTGTTAAAAATAAAATGAAAATTACCCAATTATATCTTCCATTCTTGATATTTTAACACAATTCTATCTTTTATTAGCACTATTTTTGAATGTTTAAGGTGCTGTAAACTCTGATTTTCAACATGGATCTTTCCTTTTACTTTGTTGTTTAAGTAGAATCTTTCTTTTTTTCTCCCACCGTTCTGGTTAAAAAATTTCATATATATACAATGGAAAATATGTAGTATAAAATTACCTTATAGAAAATGAACAATGCTAACGATTTTGAGTGGATAATTGGGATTTAATATTTGGGTTGTTTGATAAGGATCTCATTAAGAAATGCAGGGCAATGCAGAAAACATTCAAATATGTTCAGATCATAAGGAATGCGGAGCACGTCTTGAGTAGATCAAATTAACCAAAGCTTTCTCAGCAAAGTAATCAGTGAAAAGTCACATATAAACTCTAAAAAATAGTGCTAATAAGAGTTGAATGAGGTTAAAATGATCAAAAATGAAGATAAACGATAAAAGTTTGGATAATTTTTATTTTATCTTGTTTAAAAAGCTTCAATTAAATTATTTTTTTGTCTCTTTATTGTTCAAAAATAATTAAATCATAATTTTTTTGAAAAATATGAATATTAAATATAAATATTTTCCATATCATAGTTTTTAAAATATAACTATTTTAAAACATTATCAATTTGTGAGACTTTTAATGAATCAGGGTTACTCCAAAAGTATCAAACTAACAAAAAATGGTGAAAAAAATCAAAAATTAATAAGAAATAACTAAAATGTTTAAAATACAACAATATGATAACTATAATGCATAAATTTTTAAAAAATATGACTAGTATATATAATTTGTAAAAATAAAATGACTAAAATATCATGTTATCGTAATATTAATTTAAAACTAATAAATAATTTTTATATGAATGTTTTGGAACTTAGTAGAGTTGTTTATGGAATATAAGAACCCATTGTTTTATATGAATATTTAAAAAATTGATAATTTAAGAACAAAATTATTAATGTAAGCATAAATTAATAATTTATTATTAGAGTATTTTATTCTTTAGCATAATAATATTCTTATTTTATATTTAATAAGATATTTTATTTATTAATTAATCATTATTTTTTTATGTTAATTGTATTTACATGAAGTTGGATGTGAATGTATGATGTATATTTTTGGACATTAATCTAATACCTATTATCATAAGTCGGTATACCATAGAATATTTTCAACTTGTTAACAAATAGTCACGTGAATATAAGTGCTACCATTACTTTTCATTAATCTTGCTTGTAACATATGATTTAATTATGCATGTATTATAATGATCTTATATATACACACACAATAAAGCATGTATTGTAAACAAGACACGTTATTATTATTCATCTTATATTAATTGTATCTCTTTAGTTTACTTATATAAAAAAACATTTTGTGCCACCAAAAGTTACATAATTTTAAGTTCGATAACCTTCTATTAACTTGGATCAACCAAGTAAAGAAATTTCGCATACAAATATTCTTAATGGCTACATCGAGTTGTAATGTGGTGAACAAAAAAAGTGACCAATTTAGTAAATAGTAATAACAACAATTTGAAACTCAATGAGTGATGCTAATGCAACTTCTAAATTGAATAAAAAATAAAGAACAAAGTTGTTGAATTAAAATGGTATAACATAAAATACTTTGAAAAATGTCAAGACAATATCAAGGGATTATAAACGAAACTAGCTACTTTGCAATAAGAAGATTTAAATAATCAAGACCAATCTAAGTGTCTTAAACTCCAAGAGGAACTAAATGAACAAACAATAAGGCAAGAGTTCATATGGAAACAAAAATTCACAAAAATATGGATCAAAGAGAGGGATAAAAACACAAAGTTTTTTCATCTCTCAATTATATTTGAAAGAAGAAAAAATTGTAATTTGGATTATCTAAGACTTGAATGGAAACTAGTTACATAGACACAACAAATTGAGGAAAATATCATAAATTATTTTCAAGACATGTTTTAGACTATGAAGCCTCAACATTTTCAATTTCTTGATAACCTATTTCAACCTTACATTAATGACGAAGAAAATGAAACTTCGTGTTCAATTTCTGAAGTAAAGATCAAGAAAACCTTATGGTCAATACATAATTGCAAATCTCCTAATTCAATGGGCATGTCAATTGGTTTTTAAAAAAAGAATTGGTACACTGTTTAAACAAATATAATCAATTATATGCAGGAATTCTTTCGATCATGCATCATCTATTCGAAAAATCAATGAAACCATGATTATATTAATGTAGGAAAAAACCAACCCATTATGATAACCTACAATAGACTTATCAATCTTTGCAATGTCATGAACAAGATTATTTCAAAAATCATAGTGGTTAAACTAAGACTTTTTCTTGGCATAATTATCTCTTCTTTTCAAATTGTTTTTGTCCCATTGATATGGATTTCCAAAAATACCATTTTGGCATAAGTGATACTTCATTTCATGAAGAAAAAACAAGATAAAAGAGTCCTCATAGGTGTCAAAATTGACATGAATAAAACAGTGATAAAATAGAATGAGAATTGATCTTACAAGTCTTGAGTAGATTAGGATTCAATGCAAGGTCTGTCATTTGATCAAGCAATGCCTAGCTTCAGTTTCATATTCTATTCTTCTTACTGGTTCTAAATTTGGTCATATCATTCATACAAGAGGATTCATGTAAGATGATCTTTTATTCCTATATTTGTTCATCATTATTGTTGAATTTTTTTCTAGAATACTGATTAAAGCCATGACAATAAGATATCTAGATCTGTTCCATCTATTAACCACATTTTCAAAGACAAATGACTCAAAAAATGGCCATACAACAAACTTCAACCCAAATTACTTACGTAGGTAATCCCTTATTCTTGCAATTAAGGAAAACAAGAGATTTTAATATTATCCTCGAAAGAAATTGCATCAAAGATTGAATGTTCAAGAGCAAAAATTCTTATTTAGTGTTGAGAAAGGAACTTTAATTCGTTTAATCCTCCAATCTATTTTTATATACACAATGAGTACTTTCAAAGTGTTAAAAACTATTTGTAAGAAGACTAATTCCCTTTTATGCAAATTTCAGTGGAATTCAAAAGCTCATTCAAATAATTATTGTGCTTATAAAGATTGAAAATCTATATATAAACCTAAAGAAATTGATAATTTAAGATTTAGAAGATTTCATTAAATGAATCAAACTCTTTTGGCCAAATTGGAGTGAAATATGATAATTAATTCAAACAAACTTTGGGTGCATATCTTGAGACATAAATATTGTCATTCTCAAGATTTTATGTCAACAAAAGTTAAATAATTTAATTTCTTTATTTATTTGAAAGGGTATTTGTAGTACGTGACATTTATTACAAGGTGGATTATGTTATAAAGTAGGAAATAGAATTTCTATTATGGCTACTAAACATCCATGGTACCTAGGCTGCATGATTTCATACCAAAACCAAGAAATAAAGCTACTAAATTCTCGAAGAATCTCACTCTAAATGATTTAACCAACTTTTTTGGTTGAAATTGGTCTTTCATTTCATCAATCTTTGGTGATCATACATGTTCTTTAATTACCAAATTAAAAAATCCAAGTACTAATTTAAGAGACAAATTTATATGAATGGTTAATAAAACATTTTTTCTAGTCAAATATGCATATTATCTTACTATTAAAGAAGGAAGAAATATTGGTCAACGAACTATTTGAAAATTACTTTGAAGGGTCAAAATTCATAGGAGGCATAAAATATTTATTTAGAAGGTGGCATCAAATGCCTTGACATTGAAAAAAAATCTTGTCATGTTTTTATCCCACCTAAATCTTTTATGCTCTTTATGTGAATTAGATATCGAGATAGTAGAACATCTATTCATTAGATGTCCTTTTTTACAAAAACTTTGGTTGGCTTGGAAGGGGGTATAAGATTGAAACCTTTTAAACAACTTGACATTATATCTTTTATACTATTGTGTTTGAACCCTCCAGATGCGCTAAACCAAATTTCATATTATCTATGGTTTTGATTCTTAATGCGATTTGGAGGATGAGAAATGAGTTAATTTTTTCAAACTCAAAACTAATTTTTAAAAAGTTGATAGATGTCCTCCATATACATTAAAGGAATTTCAATCTCAACTGATTATAACCAAAAAAGATCATGAGAATGAAACGTTCTAGTTGAGTAACACCTTTCGATCATGGCATAAACCATACTCACAAGGTTGTGCTAAGTTCAATTTTGATGTTAGTTTAAGAAAGAATATGTGTTCTATAACTATGGTGGTAAGAGATAAGTTTGCTAATGTTTTGAAAAAATGATTTAAAATTCTCGAGACATCAACAATAGAAGTGCCAAAATCTAGGGCTTTTGCTCTTACCTTAACTATTGGTCTAACAAATGTATTATAATTTGTAGCTATAATTATTAAAAGAGATTGTCAATCAATTATTGACTATGTTCTTCGTAACCATAATCATGTCTCGGAAAGCTAAGAAATACTTGGACGAGGTTTTGCCAATTATTAGTCAATTTTCATACTTTTTTATTGATTGTATAGTAAAATCTTGTAATATTTTAGCCCATGAGTTTATCAAGTGGACATTTAACAATGTAAAGAATGATGGTTTTAATGTTAATAATATCCCTCCTAATATTCATGATATTTATAAGTGTTGAATTTAGTAATTGGATTTTCTATTAAGTAAAGGTTTAATAGTTCTTATAACTTTTGATTTAATATATTTTAGTCTCGTAATTTTTAAGTTAAATCTTATTAATTTTATAATTAAAAAACAATTTGTACAAAATGTAATCTTTCAAGCTAAATTCTCAAATAAGACCACGTGACTTGCACGTGCTCATTAATGAGATGGTAATTTTGGTATTTCAATAAAATTAAAAAAATTATAGAAGCTTAAACTCATCTAATGGCTAATGGATAAAGGTTTGCTGTGGAGTTTTTGTTACTGAATGAAGAAAAAAAATTGAGAAAATAAAAATTTGGAGGGATAAATGGAGATGTGGTGTTAGGTTAATAACGAGTGAAATTTATAAGTTGAAATTGATGGCCATAGTCGCACACTGTGAAGAAATTTGTTAAGATTGTGGTGATCGAAATGGAGAGTTTAGGAATTGACTATATTGATTGAAAATAGGGAGGTTAGGGATGAATATGGTGATTGCAAATATCGAGGGAGGGTGAATGAGTGGATAGATGAACTGCGTTTTTCTAGGTTATAACTTAAAACACTAGATGAGATAAATGAGTTTAAATTAGTGTAATTTCTTTTGTTCATTTCATTAAAATATTGAAATTACCATCTCATTATAAACATGGAAAGTCACATAGTTTTATTTAAGAATTTAATGTAAAAATTAGTTTTTGGATTAAATTTTTTAATAGTAAAATTAATGTGATTTATCTTAAAAATTATAGAATTAAAATATATTTAATAAAAATTTACACGATAATTAAATCCTTGACACTTAGTGATTAATAAAATTATTTTGTTTTTTATCAAAAAAATAAAAATAAAAATGCTACATCTCAACACAATCTCTTAGAGTCGTGGCCTAATATTAGTTTGTGTTAAGTCATTTTGAACTAAAAGAAATAAAGACAAACTAAAAATACATATTATTATAAAAACATGTTTTGAACTAAAAGAAGTAAAGACAGACTAAAAATGCATATTATTATAAAAACATGTTTGCATACCTATTTATATTAATTAAATATATTTTATATAAATTATTATATATATTAATAATTAATTAATATATATTAAAATATAAAATTAAAAATATAATATAATAAAACAATAAGAGAATGATTCTATAGGTTTATATTTATTTTAAAAATAATATTTTAATATATATTTATTTTTTGTGATAATTTAGTTATAAGAAAAAGTTAATGTATAAGAATACATGATTATTTTTATTTAATTTTTTTTTTCGATTATTTCAATAATAGTTTATTCAAGTTGAAACAATCATTATTTATTGAAGTTGAAAAAAATCAAAAATAAAATGAAAAAATTAATTTAATCTAATACATTAACTTTTTAGTAAAAATATTACCAAATTTTTAAAAAAATATAAAATATAAATATTAATTTTATAATAAATATAGAATTCAATGATATTTATGTTATGTAATTATAATTTTTTTCTATGTTATAATTGGTTGCATAATACACTAAGCACTTTATGTTAAGTGATTTTTTCAACACTATATATTTTGGTTGTTTAAGTAATTTTTTTAAAATAAATTAAAGTTTATTAATAAATATCAAATATATAATTTAGATTAAAATTCAAACATTTAAATATATCAATAATTAAATTTATTAAGTTAAAACTAATAATATTTATCAATATACAAAGTAAAACATATTTTTTAATTATTTATTCTATTATAAGATTTTTGAATTGAGTGATTCATAATTTTAATTGATATTTTTAATATTCTTTTAAAGTTATTAAATCTTTATACCATCCTCTAACTTTAAGATATTTAGCCCAATATATTTAAATAAAAATTTATATTTTTAATTAAATATAAATAGAAATAAATATAAACATAATATATATAATGTTAAATTAATATATATATATATAAAATAAAACCTAAAAAATAAAAAAAATGAGTTTCTCATTTTACGGTCATAATCGATCCTTTTCGCTTCAATTACATCAATAATAAATATTTACAAATTGAAAACTTTCAACTTCTATTAAAAATGTACGAAAAAAAATTGTATGTCAGAGCAAAAAAATATTACCGGCAAATTAAATTTAAAAATCATTTAATTAAATAATATTATTTTTATTTATAAATTTAATTTTAATATATAAAAATATTTTTTTATATATTTATAAATATATATATATTTTCTTCGTAACAGTAAAATATAAATATTTTTTTATAAGAAAATAGAAAGTAAAATTAAATAAATAATTAAGATATATAAAAAAAGAAAAAACATTGTCATATAACAGTTAAATTAAATAATAAAAAAATAAGGTTTTTTTTATTATATATTTTTGGGTGAATATCACTTTGTTTAATCTTTTAAATTATAAAAATATGTTGGATATTTGATATTAATTTATTATTAATTTTTTATATCTAAAGTTCTTCAGTAATTTGAAAAAAAAAATCATAAATTTTTATAAAAATTTAAATGATATATTTTATAAAAATAAAAAGAATCTGTGACTTTTTTTTTTCTACGTCGATAGTACCAAGAAAATATGTAAAGAAAAATGAAAGTAGATAGAGCCAAATGGGCACGTGCAAAGTTAAATAGTGAGCTGTAACACGTGCGCAAGAGCCCAAAGTTCATCGACATGCTACACGTGTCTACATACAACTCACGCTGTCCGCTCTTCCAGCCTATATGTTTCTTCTAAAATTGGAACGTTTCCACGGTTTTCTCCATTCTTCTTCAGAGGCCTCTGTGCCTTACAACCCACATCATAATTCCATAATCTCTCCCAGCCGGGAAATCCAATGGACACTCGTCGGCGGTTCCTTAAACCCCCGCGGTCAGCTTCCGACGAAGATGATGTGACCCACCCTCATTCTAACTCATCTTCGGTAACCTCATCCCCTAAAGCCTCGGATGCACTTCCTCTTCCTCTCTATCTAACTAATGCCGTCTTCTTCACTCTCTTCTTCTCCCTTGCTTATTATCTCCTCCACCGTTGGCGTGATAAGATCAGAACGTCAACTCCACTTCACGTCCTTACCCTCTCGGAGATAGCTGCAATTGTCTCTCTCATTGCTTCGTTCATTTATCTCCTCGGATTCTTCGGCATCGATTTCGTTCAATCCTTCATCGCACGTGCCTCTCACGAGGCCTGGGACCTTGACGACCCTGCCGTTCATTCTCCTCCACCTTGTTCTCAGACCTTCATTGCTCCAATTGCTGCAAAGAACTTAGATTCCGACCTGCTTGTCTCCATATTGTCTTCTGAAGAAGACGAGGACGTCGTGAAATCTGTCGTCGATGGTACCATGCCATCGTATTCTCTTGAAGCGAGGCTTGGTGACTGCAAGCGAGCTGCTGCGATTCGTCGTGAGGCGCTTCAGAGGACGACGGGGAGGTCGCTTCATGGTTTGCCATTGGAGGGATTTGATTACGATTCGATCCTAGGTCAGTGCTGTGAGATGCCTGTTGGATATGTTCAGATTCCGGTGGGGATTGTCGGGCCGTTGTTTCTTGATGGGTGCGAGTACTGGGTTCCCATGGCAACCACTGAGGGATGCTTGGTGGCGAGTACTAACCGAGGTTGTAAGGCAATTCTCGCTTCTGGTGGGGCGAATAGCATGGTGTTGAGAGATGGGATGACTAGAGCGCCGGTTGTGAGGTTTGGTTCAGCTAAGAGAGCTGCAGAGTTGAAATTCTTCTTGGAGGATCCTGTTAATTTCGATACTCTTGCTCTCGTCTTTAATAGGTCTGTTTTTCATTTCAATTTATTCTTATTTTGTTCTTTATTTAACTTGTGTTTTTAGTGTTTATGGTCTGTTGTGCTATTGTGACTTGTCATCATTTAAGTTTATTCTTGTGATAGTTGTGAGGGGAAAACATACAATTTGAACTTCGTTATCGAAAATGAGAATAAAAATATAACTTTGATCTCATATAAGGTGCTTAAGCGCGTAGTTGTCTCAATTTTATCTCTATTGTTTGTGGGTTTCAGGTCTAGTAGATTTGCGAGACTACAAAGTATTCAGTGCTCTATTGCTGGGAAAAATTTGTATATGAGATTTAGGTGTAGCACGGGGGATGCTATGGGCATGAACATGGTATCCAAAGGTGTACAGAACGTCCTCGACTTCCTTCAGAATGATTTTCCTGATATGGATGTTATTGGCATTTCTGGTAAGTTTTGTTCTCTTTTCAGTTTTAGTATGGAACTGATCTACTTTATTACTTAGACCCCGTTTTATAACCAATTTTGTTTTTAAGCTTCAGTTTTTGAACCCAAGTTTTCAAAATGATTGTTATTTGACAATTAATTTCATTATAAGTTTAAAATTAGGGATGTTAATTTCTTCCGAAGAGACTGAAATCCTGTAGAGAAACTCCAATTTTGATCCCGATGGAGAATGCCTACGTAGGGGTAGGGTGGGGTTGAGAATTACCCACCAGGAAACTTAATTACTAACAAACAAATACTTTGAGATTTTATAGGTAATTAGGTTATTAAAGATTCATTTAATTTTAATTTATTTATAAGTGGGAAATCGCAAAACCCTGCAAACCGCTCCTCCGCCCAGTCTCATTGACATCCTTAAATTCAGTTCCATCATTACATACACTTTTTGTTGTTTTTGAAACTTAAAAAAAAAAAAGGTTTTTGAAAACTATATTTCAAGTTTATTTTTCTTTACATTATTTAAATTTACATTTAATTAGGGGTAATGAAACAAGAAAACATAACCTTTTAGCAAATGAGTTTTTTTCCCTAGTAAATTAAAAAACAGAAATAGTTTCAAATACAAGAAAATAGAACTTGTTACAAAACAAGCCCTTAGTGAAATTTTGCTCTGCACTTTGTTTTAGTAATGTTTTTATTTTTTAATAAACAATTACACATGCACACATATATTACATTGGATGGGTTCGAAACCACATCTTGTTCACTTGGAGCATATGCTATTGTAATACAATTAATACTTTGCTTTAGTAATGCTGAAATCTTATTCTTGTTCATATGTAAAATTATAAGTAGCGTCATTAGTGTTGCTTATTTCTCCTTAAATAATGAATTTTGTTTATTTTAAGTACACCTTGGATCTTCTTGTCTTAATATCTTTTAATCTTTCGTTATGTGACTTCTTTCAATAGTTTTTAGACTTAATTTCTCTTCAAGTCTGTTATTGTAATGTATCTTTGTGACCTCTCATTATACACTCAAAGAACTTTATACTTATTTTACTATTGACAGGTGCCGTTGACATTTTACCATGCTGAGCTATTCCCCATATCCCTTCCCCTCCAATAAGAAAGCTAATAGCTGTTTTTTTCCTTAAAGAAGCTAATATGAACTTGGATGTTTGTGCATATCAATTTGACACCATGAATGTCTTTTAATTTTGATCTTCCATTCAACATAATAAATTTTCAGCATTTGCATGCAGCTTCATTCCTCTCTTGTAACTATTGTTCATGCTACATGTGTAAAGATTTAACCCGAAGGTTGTCATTTTATTTTTTGAGTTGACTCGTTTACAGGTGCAGTCAATCACTATTTTTTCCAGTGAAGATGTCATTTTAAATGCAACTTCTGCTCATTTTTTCAAGGTTTTCCTTCTACTTGATATTTTCAGGAAACTTCTGTTCAGATAAGAAACCTGCTGCTGTAAACTGGATTGAAGGCCGTGGAAAATCTGTTGTTTGTGAGGCAGTGATCAAGGATGAGGTAGTCAGGAAGGTTTTAAAAACCAATGTAGCTGCTTTAGTAGAGCTCAACATGCTCAAGAACCTTGCAGGGTCTGCCATTGCTGGTTCTCTTGGTGGATATAATGCTCATGCCAGCAACATTGTATCTGCAGTATTTATTGCCACAGGCCAAGATCCAGCACAAAATGTTGAGAGTTCCCATTGCATTACGATGATGGAACCCATCAATGACGGGAAGGATCTTCATATCTCTGTGACAATGCCATCTATTGAGGTAACTTAATCACTGACATGCATAACTATGGTATGGTTTTAATTAAATGGCCGAGACACATTTTATGGTTTTGATACATGTTTTTTTATGTTTTTATTTTTAATATCTCAGGTGGGTACAGTTGGAGGTGGTACTCAATTGGCTTCTCAATCTGCTTGCTTGAATTTGCTTGGTGTTAAGGGTGCAAGCAAAGGTTCACCAGGGTCAAACTCAAGGCAGTTGGCAACCATTATTTCCGGTTCGGTATTGGCTGGAGAACTCTCGTTGATGTCTGCCATTGCAGCAGGGCAGCTTGTTAAGAGTCACATGAAGTATAATAGATCTAGCAATGATGTCTGCAAAGCTGAATGTTAAGTAAAAAATGTATATGGTGTGATGGTCCCAGCGGTGAAAATGAACTAGGAGAGGATAGGGCAAAGAAAAATGGTCCAGGCTGTTGATGCACATGTGAAATTTTGTTTGCTTATGTGAACTTTTGAAAAGTTTTCCAATAGGAGAGAACCTAGCATGGCTTGTTGCGAGTTGATTCTTGTTGCCTTTAATCCTTATCTGTGCCTTTATCATGAACATTAATATATATCCTGGTAGTCCTTGAGTACAGAGCAACGTCTCAAAATCATGTGGTCTGTTACTTTGTACCTGTGGTTTTCCCTAATGTTTAATTTGTTCTCTGCTATTTGCCTATGGGTTTTGTTTTGTATGCTGAGACCTGACTTCTGAGAACTTTAAAGAGGGTCCAAGTGGTTTGATGTTTTCCATTTTGTTATGCTGGACATGTATACGTTGGGGACTGTATTCAATAGTATATTATTCTAAATATTGATTTATTTGCATGTTAACTCCCGTTGTAAATGTGATTTTATTTTTAACTCTAAAAAAATATTTATTTTTTTCTACTTAAAATAAATATATATTTTTGACCGTGGTAAGAAATTAAATATATATTTTTTATGTTGAGTGGATCAAAACTGAAACTAGTGGGTTAAATAATTTTCTTTTTTTTGGTTGTTGCTAGTGAAGTTTTTAAGTTCGTTTTGTTGGTGCTGAAAGTATAATTTTTGAGTTTCAATTATATGCTTTTCATTTTTTTATTTTGGCACTTAAGTTACCCTAATTCTTAATTGGTGGTGTCATTTGCCAAAGATCAAATATTCAAATCCTTATAGCAACACCCACAATGGGGGAATAAATAAATAAATAAGCTACATCCACCGTTTCTTTATCATTCGCTTGTTTCTCTACAAGTTATTATACTTCTAAATAGGTATTCCGTACAAACATAAATTTTGGTTTTTATATTATGTGAATTTTTTAATTTATTATTTTTGTTATTTATTGTTGTAATTGATTACATATGTTATACTATTTCTTTCAATCAACTATTTCATTCAATAAATTTTAAAAAAAATATTTTCTCACTCATTATGTTATCTTTTTCTTTCACTATATCTTAAATCTTAACATTCATTTAAAACTTTAAAATCCATATCACTTTTAGAACGAGAGAAATTAGATAAATGTTGAGAATATATTTTTTTAATTTTTTTTGAATGAAATAATTGATTAAAAATATTGTAGTAGTCAATTACAATAAAAAAATAATAAAAATAGTAAATTAAATTTTTTCACATAATTATGAAAATAAATATTTACCTTAGATGCATTTGTTGTTTTTATATTATTATTTTTTTTTACAAATTTTCATGTGTCCATCTAAATTTTTCATATAAAAATTATTGATTTATTCAAAATTTTAAATGTATATTCGTGAATAATAAGTTCTTCTATCCTTGCCCATCAATTCAAAGGACCATGTTTCCTTGCATGACACAGACTTTAAAAAGGCTCACAACTTTATAAGAAAAAAAGAAATATAAAATATAGAATATATATAACATATAATCTAATGGTGTACACCCAAATGGGAGTGCCTCAAGAGTATACTCCATAAATCCATTCTAATCCAACATGAAAACACTAAGTAAGATCAACATAATTAACCAAGTATGGACAAAAACCTTATGAAGTAACATGTTATGGCCAATTAAAGGACAAAATACGTGTTCATTCATATATCGAAGGTACATAACAATGTTCTAATTCCTCTCAGATTACAGAGATTCACATAATACCCAAGATGCACACACTTAAAAAGTGAACAACCAAGAAGACCCTATAATAGAAATTCAAAAAGGCCACTCCTGCATAAGGCCAAGGGCTCTTGCCCTCACATATCATTTCCACCAAAAGCTAAGAGATAATAATTGTTTAGAAAAAACCAGAAAGTGGCATAAGATACCACTCCTAAGAAATTAACATAATACAAAGACAATGTCCCATAATGATATAATGATAAAAGGATGGGAAATTACCCTTCTAATAGATGTATATTTTTTGTATATATTTAGGCCACGTTTGTCTACACTCGTGGAATTCAATTAAGATGCACAGACTCCATAAGCGCCCACCTCAATATCCTCTAAATCATACCTTTAATAAGCTAGAGATCACAACAACTCTATAGGTGCACTTTACGTCTTTAGGACAAGGGTCCACCACCATCTATATAAGCTAGCACCTCTATTTAAAGACAAGATGCACCCTAAGTATAGGCTCTATAATCTATGCAAAATCCAACGCAGTAAGTAGCCTAACATGCTCTCTATCTCTTGGGATAATTAATCCTGACAACATGCCCTGACTTACCTACAAATATGTAACAATAACACCCTGGTCTAGGAGTTGCTACAACTTCTACCCCCTATCCAAACAAACTTTTGTTTGCCCACATTGGGGACTTTGGGTCTCTAACCCCCATTGTTAATGAAAACTACTATAAATGAATAAAGTGATAACACTCACGATAAGATGGAATAATCCACCAAGAACGACAATAAAATTCTAAGTATAAACAACAAATGCTTGGACGATGATGAACTTAAGCGCACAAACTAGAAGGCTGGTATATTGAGGACATATTGACTATAAGAACAAGTCATACAGATGTGATGAAGTCTAGACTCGAGCTCAACTAGAGCATAACTAAGCACGTCGACCCATTCAAGTCAAAAAATGATCAAATAAGTGGATGCATGAAAAATCAAGTCGAGATAAGCCTAACTACATGAATACATGGTAGGCCAAATGGAAACATGCCAGCTAGATAGGGGACATCAATAGCCAAACAAGGGATATTACTAGCCAGATATGCTATACATGGACAAACATGTAGCCTACAGGGTAGACACATAATCGACTATGCAAGAACTTATAATTGCCTAGATCACCATGGGTCGAGCATCCCCACATCATGAATCGATCATATCGTTATCTATCCCTCATGTAATTGTCTCACCCTAACCTTTGGATTTATTTCCTGACAAGTACGTACCATTTTTTACCAACACAAGGGACCATAATTCCCAACAAAAGACAAACTTAGAATGAATTAGACCTGGAATGAGCCCACCCAAAAACTTTCTACCAAAAAGTAAAATAAGTACGAGGATGCAAGACAATTACATAATCTCAAGTACATAATTCATAAGTACATAAATGGAAGAGTAACATGGCATATATATGTCCAAAAGGTCTGTATAAAGACTTGAACTCTAACAGTATGATCAAAGCCTGTGGCAAACCGTTGGGCCCTAGGGGAATGTCATAGCTCACAAGCTCCATGGACTATGGAATGTTTGGAACCGAACGACCTTGATGAAGTCACAGTGGGGGAAACCAACTCAATATGTTACAAACCAATACCATATATAATCTGCATTAAATATTCCAAAAATACTTGAACAAAAATAAAGTGCATCAAAACTCATTGTCTAGATTTACGGGACTATCACCCCTCAGTATGGCTACTATAATGTGTAAATTCCAATAAGCAACTTGTCGAGGAATTATAAAGCCTGAAGCGTAGGAAGTATCAAGAGATCTTTGGTATCTAAGACAGACTAAAGGTCACAAAGCATAGACTTTCGCCTCGCATAGACTTTTGTCTAACAAGCCACGAAGCTTTTCCACTACCTTTTTATACCGTGCCACATCAAATGTATTCTAGAGAACGAACACCTCCAATGATATACTTTTACATATCTTTCTTCATCGTGTACATTCCTAAATGTTCAACCACATGTCTATATTCTAGACAAAGTTCGGGCATGAGTCAATCATATAATTTATTAAGTAGAACATGATATTAGTCCTACTAGAACTTGAGACGTTTAGGACATGATCCTCTACCACATGGTCCCTTTAAAAAAGTTTAAACCTCTGTGCATCCAGGACACTTTGCTTCAACGAGAAACTTAACTACACAAATTAGAAAAATAATTACAACAAAAAAGAGCCTAAGTGTTAAATAGTTGGGATATTTGTAATAGGAGTGTAAGAACCCCTTGTATTTACGTAGTCCTATAAAAAAAGGGAGGTTATGTCATCGACAGTTCTTGTTATGATCCTAGAATTGTTATCTTAGACATAACCAAAATGATCACATCATTTGAAGGGATCGAACCCATTACTTGACCAAAACCCCCGATTAGAACTTGAACAAGTAAAGGTATGATAAATATAACCTTGCAAAATGGGGACCCGAGCCATTTAAACTTGAGTCATTTGGAACAGCTCCAAACAAAAAGTGGCCGAACAAACATTCATCGACTAGATCACCACAGGCGCTCCCTAGCCAAACCATGGCCAAATGGATCATCATTGAATGGACCACAGTTGAACAGACCATAGCCAAACGAATCATGGCTAGATGTGTGTCCTTATCACATCCTCCGCTTAGCCACTATCTCACTCGACCCATCACGACATGCACATAAGTTGTCCAGATCCAACCTTGCTAGTTTGCTTCTCATCCTCCAAAGTGAGATCGATCTGTATCACTACCAAATAATAGTGCATTTACAAATACAATGGAATCTCAATGGTAGGAAAAAGATACAATTACAATCTCGTTTTTATGAAAAGTAGAGTGAAATTAAGAGAAGAGAGTTCATGGACTCATTAGAAGTCATACCACTCAAACGTGTTCTACGCAGACTCGAAAAGTTTGACACTTATCATTGACGCCCCAAAAAGGCACAATTTGTAGTACAAAAGGTGAAAACATCTTGTAACTTAAAATTTAACTTTTAAGGTATCTCCCTCCAAAAAAGGAAGATTTAACTTCTGAAGGGGCAACTTTAACTTCAATCGAAACTTTGATTGAGAATCTAAAGAACTGCCAATGATACAGTGCCACTATTCATGTTTTTAATGTTCGAGTTTAGCAAGAAATCCTTTGATTAGGTAGGTAATGATCTCACAAAAATGGGTTTGAAATTACTAATATAGCTTAGAGGGTCGTGAACCTGATGATGATAGAATGACAACATAGACCACCTAGTCTGAGTAACCAAAAGGTTTAAGTGATGATATAGTGTAAATTAATCCACGCTATGTGGCATAATATGAGAGGTCACAATTATAAATGGCTCATGGGCCAACTCATTAGGTGCTAAGTTAGCATATGAGGATCCCTATAAGATAAATATCAACCAAAATAAATGATCAATAAATAATCTTCTAAATATCTGACAAAAAGATAATTACAAAAAGATAACTTCGACATTAAGACAAATCTATTAAAATAAATAATGATTATAAATAGCTAATCTTTTCTCTTATATATTTTCATTTTATAAACTTCACACAAGATAATATTTGACAAACATTACATATACATTATCTCTCCCTAAATCTTTTCACCTAATAACTATCATGCTGTCAATTTTGCTTCTTAAACACCCAAATTACTATGTTTTCCTTTTTACTTCATTTTATTTCTTCTTTTCTTACTATTGTTTTATCATTATTTTTTAGTTATTTTATTTTTCATTTTTTTTTATTTTATTTTATTTAGGTCTGGTATTTATTTTATTTTTTCCACTTTACTTAAGGTATTTTATTTCTAGAAATCTATTCATTTTTTAGGTTTTAGTTTTTTTAAAGGTTTATTTGTTTGTTTTTTTCTTTTTTATTCCCCTTTTTTCTATGATTTCTTTATAATATGTAACCTTTTTGTTTCTATATTTGATCTTTTTTCCCATTATTTTTTGGGATTTTGTACATGGCATGGTATTTTTTTTATATATATACATGTTTTTTTTTGTTTTTTAAAAAATAAACATATTTTTTTAGTTTAACTTTTGTAGAAATTAATTCTTTTTATATTTTAGGTCTTATGTTAATTAACCTTGTGACATATAAACAATAAATGGTTCGTAGACTAGCCTAATAGGCGTTGGATCAATAGATGGGCATCACTATCGAATAATTATCAACCAACAAATAATTTCATAACTTTTTGATAAAAAAATAATTACAAAAATATAACTCTGATATTAAAATAAGTCCATCACAATGGATAAAAATCATAAACAAATAGTCTCTTCTATATATATTCACTTTATGCACATCATACAAGATAATATATGACAAACATTACGAATATATAATATCTTCCTAAATTTTTCTTCATTGCCTTATATCACAAGAAGACATTAGTTTCCTCTTTTATCATTATCTACCCGAACTTACTTAAGCATACGAGGACCAAAGATACCATACTATTGTGATTCAAGGTTTTAACGATGTATTCTTTGTTCTCAGATACATAACAAGAAGATGTGTAACTAATAATCAATGTTGATAAAAATCAACATCAATGGATGATGTTGATGTTTTTTTATTTAAATTGAGAAAAACATTGACTTCTTTTTAATAATGATAAAATTTTAAATAAATCTACTAAGAAAAAAGGTTTTGATTAGAGTCCTAGTTATAAGAAATGTAAGAACCTGAAAAGTGATAAAGATGATTCAAACTATTTAAAACTTGCTATGCTTTCTTGAGTTCGTTCTTTTGCAAAAGACATTTTAATTCTCATTTGGTGAACTATAATACTTTTAATAATCATCTATGAGCTGATGTGATTTTCAAGCACTTAATGGGTATTCTTTCTAATGATTATGTGAAGTTTTCTCACATTCCAAGCTTAATATAGGAGTGATAAACTCATGTGTGCTTTCTAATCTAGATGTAAGTTCTTTTACTATATGTTTTTTGTAATTATTTGTTTAATTATATTTTACATTTACTTAATTTTTATAATAATGATTGTATTTGAAAGCAACTTCAATTGAGATGAATGACAAGAAGTTTTGTTTCCCTTTTTCTATCAATGATGATTCTATTACTAATTATATATATTATATGTATATTTATGAAATTTTGAGAAACATAAGAAGTGTAAAAAAGGAAAAGGCCATTGTTGACGATTAGGAAAATAAAACAAAAGTTGATGCTAAGTGAAAATGAGAATAATTCATATAAAAAAGTATTGTTACTCAAAGTCGGAGGAATTAGTTGTTTTAGTTAGTTTGATGAAGAGTGAATTCTTTTTTATAAATTCCAAGATTAATACTATTCATGATTTGCTTCTTCAATATATATGAATTCTATTCAATATGTTCAATTTCTACATATAGCAAATATGTGGTACACCTTTGTTCATTTTCTACATGTGACATATCTTTCTTTTATACATATGATACATAATTCAAAATACTTGTTATCTATTAAAGGAAAATCAAATTCTTCTAAACATAATCCCATGATGTTTTCAAATACAATATGTGATAAAAATGACTTAGCAAAATTATTTACTAACAAAGATGTTAATGGGTATCCATTGATAGGAAATAAAATAATCTTAATTGTTTACTTTAGATAAAATACCACATATCTACGGATAATCTTAGTTATTAAAAAGTATTGTTACTCAAAGTAGGAGGAATTAGTTGTTTTAAGTAGTTTGATGAAGAGTGAATTCTTTTCTATGAATTCCAAGATTAATACTTAGTTATTATTTTATATGGAATACCACATATATATTGCATATAAAAGATCATTAATTCATACATTTTTATTAATTCATACTTATTTATATAAAAGACCATTACTTCATAAAATTTAAATATTATTTTTATAATAATTAAAAAAACTTAAAAGTATTTTTCTATCCTTTTAATTGTATTTATTTATTTTTAAATATAAATTTTTATTTAATTTGTTAATTTTGGTTGGATTTTTAATTTAATTTAATTTTTATTTATTAAAATCTTATATAATTATTATACATATATATCTTATATTTTATTTATTTTTAAATATATATATATATAATTTATAATTTTTTTAAAAAATATATATAAATCTTACATAAATTTTTTAAAATATTAATATAAAAAAAATATTTTTTAAAATTATATGTAAAGATTACGTATTATTTTATAAATATGTACGTAAGAGATAAAATTAACATTTTTATTGAAAATTTATTTTATTTGCTTAAAAAAAATCGGATAGTATTTGTGAAACCCAAATTTGGAATGCAATTAATCCATAATTTTATCCTATAAATTTTAACTGACGTGTTGTAGGTGTATAAAATGGTGCAATTTAATTCAAAAAAAAAAAGGCTTAAAAGTTAAGAGCTAAGGCGTGAGATAAAGATTAGGATTGTTTGCGAGTTGCGAGCCTACTTCTACTGCTAGATTGAGCTCTTACCATTTACAACTCCGAGCAAAATTCAGCGAACAATTCTGGTTTCTCTCGCTCATCAGAAATTTTACAAGTTCAGGCAGTGAAGCGTTATCACCATCGTCCTCAGAGGCTCGGACTATAGGAGCAACGTGAATTGCAATACTAATCGGGCTCCTGGTATTCTTAATTCGAGCACGAGGGTCAAAACCCTAGAAATTCATATCTTAAATCCTAGAGAAATCATTTGGGGCTGCGTATCTTAATTAATTTCGATGACGATCGGTTGGAGGAGGACATTGGGGAACGTGAGATCTTTTATAGGGAATGCTACTGGAGGTCTAAGAGGAGGGAGTAATTTTGCTTCGTGGGTCGTGGCTGGAACCCTAGCCTACTTCCTCTGGATCAAGCCCTCTCAGGATCTCAAGCGAGAGCAAGAGGTGATTTCAATACTTAGTATCTTAAATGTTTTTTAATATTTGAATTTTTTATTCATCTATATATGCTTCGAATGTAAGATTGAATTGAAGAAAATGCTGTGTGACAGGAAAGGGCTGCTCTTGCAGCTTCTGATCCTAATCGATATATCGAGAAGCGAAAACCCATTCCCGATCCTCAGGTTTTGCTCTTTAACCCCTTTCTCGTGTACTTTTTTTTCTTCCCATTTATGAGAATTGCCGAACCTACGATATTTTTTTTAATTCTTAATCAATTGCCATGTTTTATTTTTATATTATTTCGATTTTCAGGAAACTGGATTGATATACGGAAAGAAGAATTTAGATCGTAAACAGGAACAACGTTAAATTAAAATATATTGGGTTCTGGAGGACGTTCATTTTTCCGATAAGAAATTGTACGTACAAGTTTATTAGGTTCACCTAGTTTCGGCCTTACCAAAATCAATAAAAAAAGATAAATTTGAGTTGAATGATTGTAGAGAATATTATTCGTTTTCATCTCAGTCTATTATTTGGTTGACATGTTAATGTTATGCACTGCTTCTTTGAGATTATTGGTCATGTTGGTTTTTTTTTTGGGAACAAAGTACTGTTACCTTATTTAACATTGTTGACTTAAAAAATACAATTAGTAAACTTTTGTTGATATATGATGGATTGGTTATTACAAATAAGTTGTTGAAATGATATTTGATTCCGGTGGGTTCACATTTTTCTTTCCATGATTAGCGAGGAGTTGGATAATCTTTTCTTTTTAATCTTTCTATTTTCTTCCATGTTTAAAATGTTAAATACTGATGGGTAACCTAGAAGATCAATTGGTGACTAGGTCAGAGGGGTTCTTACTTATTAAATTTCAAAAATCTTCCATCCACTCATCTATATGAAAGAAACAAGTATTTCATATTGAGTGTTGATTTTATAGGGCAATCTTGCATACATTTTTCTGCACAATTCTTTCATTTTTAAGACAAATAGTCCAATTCAATTCTTCATTTGTATTAAGTCAGTACTATGTTATATGGACTCTTTTATGATACATAGTGTCTTAAATTTTTGAAAACGTATCCACGTGTTGAATGCACCCATTTTTCTCAATTTTTTGTAAATTTCTACCATGTTGGGTTGCTTGGACATGGATACTTAGAGAAAATAGAAAGTTCGTGTAAGATAGAGTCAAGTCTATTTAGCTGAATTATATTTGATGATTGATCTATCAAAATGGATGTTTCATATAAGTTTATGTTTTACATGGAAACTGTAGTACAAATGTTCAATCCATCATAGAGGAAGATGGATGAGATAATTAGATGGTTCTGATTCCTTGTCATTCCTTAGCATTTAGCAATGAAGTATGATTACATCTCAATAACCACAAGTCTGTTGTATGCGTTTGCTCATTTCTGTTGTATTTAGTATACCAAATGGAGCTTTTAATACGTTAGTAGAATGTGCATTAGATGTATATCATGACAAGAAGTAGTAAAGGAAGAAGAGACCTACTTATAAGGTTCATGCTTTCCTTAACATAGTACCTATTGGCTAAATGAATATTCCCTGAGTAATATGGTTGAGGGGAGTTCACTGGTTTATTGTGATCCCGTTGGGCCATAAAACAAAGCTTTATGATATATCGGGTGAAATGAAACTGCAATGTTCAGCTAATGAAGATACCGTAGATTGACAGTTGTCTTTCTGATTTTGAAATTTGACATTTTGAAGTGAGTAATGTTATATGTATTAAGTATTGTATGTATATGACTTGTTAATGATTGATTGGATGTTAAATTAAGATGAGTTGTTAATGTAAGTGGTGTTAACAATTATCTTGTGGTATGAATCATTTTTCTTCTTAATCCTTGTCAAATGAATCAAGGAATTGAGTGGTTTTTTTCATTTGCGTATTGGTACCTTTAGAGTATTCTTATTCTTGTTTTCATACCTTTTTTAACCTCTATTTTCGAGTAGAACACATCGTATACATCTTTTTAGGTTATTGATATTTATTTTGGTCAATTTCAATAGTTATTGATACTCATGAGAATAAGAGTATATTTTAAGTTATGATTGGTAAATATTTTATAACATGAGCGTGGGATTTTACTAACCAATGTGGCATAAATTGTGTTTTTTTTTTATATTTCTTTCTAAAGATTGATGTAATTATATAAGACCTTGAATAAACATAATTTTGTGTAACATATAATTTTCTTCGGAAAAACCCTCTTTTCTTCCATAACGGGGATAAACAATGAAACGAGCTTATAATGGAATGAAAATTATTGCCAAGATTTACAAATGCAATTCAAAAGATTATTGTGTTTACGAGGCTCTAATTAATGATTCGTAAATTACACACTTTCGCTAGTAAGTTTTGTAACTAGTGTAAAGTCTTAAACAAACAATAAACCTCCATGCTCTTTGAGAAACTTTGCTTCATGGAAATTCTGAGTCTGGTTTATGTACTCATCATGGCATACCATAAGTGGAGCACTTCCTTGATACTCAGGCCATGGTATGGGCTAGCCATATATATTCTAGAATCATTGTCTTCCAGGTACGCATTTGGATTTGGGAAAGTCATCAAATATGTTTGTGTAGTATAAATAGATCATAGACTTCTTGTATTCATAACCAACTCAACTCATTGTAAAAACAGCTCTTTGAAAAGTATTGCAACAGTTATCTGGAAGTTTTCTTCTTCACTGTGTTCTTGTGCGTGCAGTAAACTCAAATATCATGATGTTTCTTTACAATAACCTCTTAGTCATTTGCATTGGCTTCTCCAATCAAGTATTCTAAATGTGAACTTTGAAAAGATCTCTTGCAATTTCTTTTAATTAACTTCCCTCATATATCAGTTATAATGTTTTTTGAAAGTGCCAAAGCATTTGACCTCTATTTCAACAATCATCATAAGCATAAAAACTAATACACCACCAAATTATGTTAACATAAAGCTGAAAAGAATAAATTAAGACTACTTACAAAAAAATCATGAACATAAAACATATCTTATTAAGACCTCATAGGCAACAAATTAAACAAACTAAGCCACTAATCTTTGCCATTTAGACAGCACCATGTGTAGCAACAGCCGATTCCTTAATTCTTTGCAGCTGAAGCAGCAGAAGAGAGCTTGATGTATTCCAAGCACTCTGAAATTGCTTCTGAATAAAAGGTGTTGAAATGATCATTATTCTTGCTATTATTGGTACCACTACGAATTCTTTTTGGTCTTGTAATGCTCTTCACCAATATTCTTGTGAAGTGATCACATGAGAACTTCCATTTGCAGAAGAATCTTATTAAATAGAAGAACCTGACACGTAACCAGTTAACGCAAAACCTCCTCCTTATTCTGAAGCCTCTTCTAGGACGTCGTGGGATGCTTATGATCTTGTCATAGCTCACAAGTCGACCCATCTGGGTTTCCAAATTAAATTTACACACACACACATATTATTGGTTTTGAAAAAGAGAATGATATAAAGCTGATGATCTCGGTATGTTTTCTATACATTTCTATATGTATGAAATGTGAATTAGCTGATGGTGATAGCGTGAGAAAAGAGTACTACCTTAATTGGTGTGTGTTGAGCTGTATCTCTCAATATCTATAGCTCGTCAGACAATTCTAATTACCCCCAAACATTAATATATGGTAGGAAATGAGGTTGACTGGCTAGCTTAATAATTTGGATTTTTTTTTGGAGTTTATATTTAATGGAATGTTAAATTATCAATGTGATATATTGAAGTACCAATGGCCAATGATATGGGAAAGTATTTCTTTTGTTAATTATTATTATTATTTTCTAAAATTATTTATAAGGCTCATAAATGATGCAATTGGGTCACTGCTATTCAACCGTTAAGATTTTGGCACGTTATTTATAGGAAAATGGGAAGCACAAATTCACCACTTTTGACTAAAATACATTGGAGCATAACAAATTTGTCATCTTTACAAAAAAAAAGTTAAAAAAATCAATTTTATAAATATAGTATATTTATGATATCCCACTTCCTCAAAAGTATTAAATAATACAAGTTTATTATTTTTATAAAATATATTTTTATAAATTTTTTATGAAGGTATCAAATTTATATTATCATATCTAATAAATATATGTATAAAATACATTTTATCTTATTTATAATTATCATAAATTTACATTGAATATAATCTTAATTAATTATATTTTGATACATGAATGATCTATGCATCAAGTTATACGAAGAAACAATTTATTTTTTAATAATGATCCATTTAGAGTAAATTCAAAAGCTTTTCTCGTAAGAAAATTTGGGTAGGTGCTAATTTTCTTAAATTAATTTATATGTATTGTTTAATTTATTAGATTAAAAATTGTATTATTTAGTCTATAAATTATGAAAAAATGTTACAACTAAAAAAATTATATTATTTTAATTATTTATTATTTTATATTTAATTATTAAAAAGATTAAAATACAAGTTTTTAATAAGGAAAAAAGATGAAATTTAATATTAAATTATTTTAGAAAAAATAAAAAATAATAATGTTAAAAACTTATATATATATATATATATATTAATTTTTAATAAAAATTATAAATTAAAAAAATATTTTTAAAAAACGTGAAAATTGAAAGGTATTCAAAAAATATTTTTGTGAATTTGTTTCATATTAATTATTATTTTATTATTAATAAAAATAAAAAATAAAAAAATATATCACGTTTAATTACTTAATATCAATATAATAATATTTTAATAAAATATATTAAAATAATATAATTTATTATTAATTAATTAATTTTTTAATTAAAATACCGAATAAAATTATTTATAGTTTAAAAAGTTACTGCTATTTGTTTTCTTCTAAAATTTAGTGCGCACCACCTTTTATTTCTTTGAATTTTTCAAGTACAATTAGATGTTAATAGTAAAAAAGTTAACAGATATTTTCTATCGTATCAAAACATATTTATCAAATACAGTATCTTTTAAGCTAATCAAAATAAGAAAACTCAAATTGTTAATAATCAATATCTTATTAACAATAGCTACTTTATTGAGTATATATATTGAGTTAATATTGTTAAAAATTCAGATATAATTTAACTCAATAAGATTTTATTAAATTAAGAATTATCAAAATTTATAAACATAATTACTGTTTTGCTCCTAATCGATGTGAAACAAGGATACTTAACAGTCTTCCTCCACACGACGGATAAAGGTGGACATTAGTGTCACAATGAGACTGTGGTAGAACCCAAGGTCCTAGCACATAGAGACTAGGTCCAGTTCTAATACCATGTTAAAAATTCAGATTTAACTCAACTTAATAAGATCTCATTAAATTAAGGATTGTCAAAACTTATAAATAATATTACTGTTTTATTCCTAATCGATGTGAGACAAAAATATTTAACAAATATGATACGCATTTTAATACATATTACTTATGTAAAAAAAGTAAGAATAAAAATTTAAAAAACATACATCTTAATTTTTGTATTTATATGCAGGTGAATACATGCTTGTGAGCTAAACCTAAGCTTGTTACCATACTAATGCACAAATATCAAGTTACTTAATTTTTTTTAGTGAAATGTAATAAAAATATTTTAAATTAAGTTATTTGTATATTTATTTTATTATATTATAAACAATATTATTTATTAAGTTAAGTTTATAAAAACGAATAATTAAAGATAAATTATTTTATTTTCTTTATTTTTATTAAAATATTATTATATTTTATAAAATAATTAAAATAATATTAAAATACGTATTTTTAAAAATGATAAAAATAAAATTTAATGTAAAATATTTTAAGAAAAATAAACAATAACAAAATTCAAATAAAAATTTATATTATATATATATATATATATATTAATTTTTAATAAAAAATAATAAAATATTAATTTAAGAAAAATAAACAACCATAAAATTCAAACAATTTTTTTAATATATATTTTAATTTTTAATAAAAATTAAAAAAATATTAAATATTAAAATAAAATAATAAATATTAAAAAAATATTTTTTATATTATTTGCTACTTTATTATTATTAAACATTAGTATTTTAATTGTATTTAATAACTGGATAGAAAAATAATAATATTTTAATAAAAATTTATTAAAATAATAAAATTTAATTTTAATTATTTTTTTTACAAAATTAAAAGATTAAGAAATATTTTTTTTAACTTAAATAACTAAATGATATAAATAACTTAATCTAAAAAATTTCCTCCCATTTTTTCTCTTTTTATTTGTTTAATTACGTAAAGAAAGTAAAAGAGTAATAATTTCGCATCCAAGTTTGAAGAAGATCATTCTATTTCAATCTAGAGAATACTTTAAAGCAAAGACATAATTCCAAAATTTTTACAATTTTATTTATTATGAAGGTCATGTCTATTATGTGACGTTCGTGATGTTCCATCTAACAAACTTGGTTATTTCAAATTTTTTCCTTTGGACTTACTTTGGTGTTTTTAATCATTATATTTAGCTTATTTACGGAAGGTTGATTATTGTCTTCGTGTTTTTTTTTTTACCTTCAACTTCCAACCTCTTTCTTTTTACATGTAATTTATGTTTTCTTTTATCAATAAAATGACAAAGTATTAAATAATTTTTTATGAATAAAATAATATATAAATAAATAGTTAACATTAAAAAATTTCACTTAGGACATTGGTTGTAAGAATATCAACAGTAAAAATAATTATTTAATTTTTAATAAAAATATATTTTAAAATGCCAATTTTATCTATTGAGAATTTGGTTATTAATTTTATTTTTTGGTCACGACAAGAAGAAAATTTGGTAAAAAATTACCAAATAATAGATTTTTACAATAAGTCTAAATTATTCTTTAATCACACTGTTAGCAACTCTTTCGGTTTTCCCACTTTTTATTTTATATAAGACAATAAAATAAAGTATAATCAAATTCGATTAATGGCGACTGGACAATGACAGTACATATTATTTTTTATTTGTTATCCACGTGTTATTTTTTATATCTTTATATATATAAAACTATGTTTCCTCGTTGTTCGCTCATTATTTCATATATATATATATATATATTATATTAATAAATATTATATATTCTTAAAAGAAAACACATTAGATAAATTTTATGTGTATAGATTTCTTTTGCAAAATAATTGTCGTGGAGTAGTGTAGTGATTTGTGGAGTATGTAATATGAATAAACATTTATTCTGTTAGGTATGACTAAATTATGGCGCAAAACATTCTGTTAGGTATGACTAACAAGTAAGTCTACATTCTACTACACATGAAATTTATATATTCTTTTATATATCTTCAAATTTGAAAATGGCCTAATCTGAGAAGAGCAATAATTTAATAACAAATCTTAATTTTGAGGTTTTCTCCTATCTCTCTCTTTTCTTGAATATTCATGATTTGTTTAATTTCACTTCTTCTTTAATCTGCTTTCAGCTTCTTTTGTTGTTCGGTTATCTTTTAGTTTGATATGCAAAAATGGAATTGATTTTCAACGAGCGTCTTTGTTTGTTTGATACCAGAATTTTAATATCTTTGGATAAAATCAAGAAACAGAGTATGGAGCTTTTGAATCTCTTTATCACCGCAACAATTCCAATAGTAAAAGTTCTATTGGTTACATTACTTGGTTCATATCTTGCACTAGATCGGGTTAACATTTTGGGAGCAGAAACCAGAAAACATCTAAATACTGTAAGTTGTTTAATTTAATTTATGTACTTGTTTGATTGTAACTTTTGTATATATGAACTGTATTTCTCAAACAAATTAAATCGTTAATTTGCATTATTGAACAGGTGGTGTTCTATGTGTTTAATCCTCCCCTTGTGGGTACCAATCTTGCAAAGACAATAACATATGAAAGCATTGTTAAGTTGTGAGTTCAAATTTCAAATCATAAGTTTGTGCCCTCTGGAAAATTCTAACTTGAAATCTTCTTTGTATCGTACATATCTTCGCCCTCTCTGTATATATATAGTTGATGTTGCTATGAAGTAATACAGTTTGATGTCTAGGTGGTTCATGCCTGTCAATGTCTTCCTCACATTTCTGTTCGGTTCCATGTTTGGATGGATTGTTATACAATTAACAAAACCTCCAACGCATTTGAGAGGACTCATATTGGGTTGTTGTGCTGCAGGTAATAATAGCTACTAATAACACATCTCCAATCCCACTTCAAATTTCAAAATTTGTTACGATGAATAGTATCGCTTAAATTTTACTATATAATTTATCATTACAAATACTGTTCATATGGTGTTTTTTTTAAAAAATTTAAAAATATTATTATTAAATGTTTTATTATATATAAAAATTAAAATTAAGTATATGATATATAATGACTAAAAAATATCATAATACAATATAAAGTTAAAAAAATAATATAAATTAAAACAATAGTATAGCAATATTGTTAAATTTTTTATTACATAAAATAAATTAAATACATAATATATAATACAAAATAATTAAAAAAATACTAATACAAAGTAAAATTTAAAATATAATATAAATTAAAATAACGATTTATTAATCAAGTAAATCATTTTTAAATCTTCCATATTATTAAAATATTGATAAAAAATAGATGAAATATTATTTAAATTCATGTTTTTTCTTGAGATCTTTTTATTACTTAATTTTTATTTTTTTTACTTCGAATAAATTCAGGTAAGTTTGTATCAAATATGAAATTTAAATCTTTGAATAATATTTATCCATATGTATTTTTAATTGTGTTTTTTAATTAAATATAATTTTTAATTCATATAATAAAATATTTTATTTTATTACGTGAGTTATTAATTTTTTAATAATATAATAATTATTAATTAATTAATAGTAATATATAATTATTTAATTGTTTGAATATAATTATTAATAAAAAAAATAAAAGAAAATATTTTTTAGTATAATATATGGTAGTGTGCTTTGAAAATGAGTAAAAATTTAAAGTAATTCTTAATCTAAAATAAGTTATGGGTTGGAGATGCCTCGAGCAATTAGTACATTATACTGCAGACTTTTTGAGTCTATTTAATTAGCAATTAGTACATTATACTGTAGACTTTTTGAGTGTATTTAATTACTAATTTTTTATTTTACTAATATCCAAGGATTTGGGTAACATGCTCACTCTATTTTGTTTATGTTAACAGGAAACTTGGGGAACATGCTTCTCATTATAATTCCCGCAGTTTGCAAAGAAAAAGGAAGTCCATTTGGAGACCCTGATGTCTGTTATACTTATGGAATGGCTTATGTTTCACTTTCCATGGCAGTAAGTCTATATATCTCTCTTTTTGTTATTTTATGTTGCAATTTTTCGTTTTGGTTTGTAATCCGACATAAAAGTGAAGAAATTCACGATGTAATTTTTGTTATAAGTCTATTTGTTTTTCAAAATATATATTTAAAAAAGTCACAAAAATACCTCTATTTTTATAAAAAGTTAATGAAGTCAAAAATGTTATAAAATTATCCGTATGAGACCACTTAACTTTCATGTGACATTTTTTATAGAGGTCAATTGGTCATTATTAAAAAATAACTGTTGAAGAGAAAAAAACAAATGAATTTTTGTAATCTTTTTCAATAATAAATGGATTTGTCATTTGAGTACTCCTTTTAAGGGACAAATGTACCTATAATTCCCTTTTACCCTAATTTAGGATATGCGAAATTCACAATATAATCATGCAAAATCAGTTAAGTAGGACTAGATGTGACCAAATTCAAATGGCTAAATAGTCAATATTGTATATCCCAAACTACATTTTCAATTTCTTGGATTCTCGCGCCTATATATTGTCATCCTTCTGTAATTCAAACGAATAATGTCATTTTCTAGCTAGAGTAAATATTCGCTTATGCATATAGTAAATGCTTGTTAACTACAACTTAGAGCTAAATGTACTGTAGTATGTTGAGCTCTTCAATGAATATATATATATTTCAAATTTTATTTTGGTATTTGAGGTGCATTAAATAATTCTATTTGCCTGAAATGGATCTTCAGATAGGATCAATTTATTTGTGGTCGTATGTATATAACATCGTGCGAGTATATTCAAGGAGCAACAAAGAGTCTATTTCTACTAGCAAGTTTTCCAACAAATCCTCCACATCTGACCTTGCAAGTTGCATGGAACCACTACTTGATTCCGGTGGAATTTCCGTAGCCGAGGACAATGCAGATAGATTTACACCACCCTACACTGTACATGGAGGAAGAAATGAGGTTGGTGCTGCATTATCAATTTATCATATTGTTTTTCATTTGGAACAATTGTCACATGAATTGTATATATGCATGATGACAGGTAGCAGTTTCTGAAAATTTAGGGATAAAACAAAAGTTAGGGATATTAGTGAAGAAGCTTAATCTGAAACGGTTATTTGCCCCATCAATTATTGGTGCGGTAAGGTCTTTCACGCAACCATTTTCATCACCAACAGATTTTTGATTTATATTTAACTCTATGTTTTTGATAAATCGATTGAACTCTAACTCTCTTTTTGTATAGGTTGTTGGATTTGTTATTGGAGTTGTCCCACAAATAAGGAGTCTTTTGATAGGAAATGATGCTCCACTTAGGGTGCTACAAGACACTGCTTCCTTCTTGGCGTATAACACTCTACCTACTTTTCTGAAACATGTGTCTTTAAAGACTGTTGACATGCTAGGACAAAGATAAAGGTTCTATGTGTTGGAAAATAACGCAAATTCCCGATAAACCAAACTTATGAGAAAGCAAGAATAGAAAATAACACACAAATTTGATAACGGAGTTCGGCCAATCTTGCTTACGTCTCCGGACCTGCTACAGATCTTTTTACTGAAAGAGGAGAAATTACACAAGGTGTTTACAACACTCACAACCCACAACCCAATTACACCCAAGAAAATTACTCTCAATTTTCTCTCACAAAAGCTTTGCTCTCTAAGCTTTTCTCTCAATTGGAATGAACATTTTGGATGGTTAATTCATTACAATTACACATCTATTTATAGGAAAATTCACTCCTTGAATTACTCCTTAAATTAATGGTTCCTTGAATTGCTCCTTGAATTAAGCTCTATGTTTTACTCCTTGTTTTGCTCCATGTTTTGTTCCATGTTTTGCTCCATGTTTTACTCCATGTTTTGCTCCTTAATTTGCTCCTTAAATTAAGGAGCTTTATAACAACAATCTCCAACACTATGATCCCATTTTTACCTAAAATAGATCATTTTAATATCATATTTTATGCATGGCATAAAAATGATCGTGTTATTTATAAAAATAACATTTTAGAGTAAAAAATGCAATTTTAGTCTTGAAAATAAAGTGTACGATTTTAAATAATTATGAGATTAAATTGATTATTTTTAATAATTATAAAACTAAATTAACTCATTTTTTATAATAATTGGACTTAGAATGAGTGATTGATCCTCGAATTATAGGACTAAAGTTACCCATTTCACATAAAAATGGGATCATTTGTATCACTCACCTTGCTAGGATAGTCATTATTTTGTGGGTTCTACTCTAAAGAATCTTCGTGTGAATGCAGAGATGGGGCAATTCCAGTCTTGACACTTATCATAGGAGGAAATCTTGTGCGAGGTGACTGATCTTGTCTTAATTTCTGGTATATATTAGTTTAAATTGACAATTAAGTATCTGCAAATTGCGTTTCGTGTTGCAGGTTTGAAGGAGAAAGGCTTGCAGAAATCTCTTATTGTTGGTATCATAATTGCTCGCTATGTTGCCCTGCCTCTTACAGGTATAGTGCTAGTTAAAGCGGCTATTCGTTTTGGTTGGGTGCATTCTGATCCTTTATATCAGTTTGTTCTTCTGCTTCAGTTTGCAGTTCCACCTGCTATGAACATAGGTAATATTTTCATATTGAAAATCTGTTTTACTTCTACTGTTCTACATCAATCACACTAATTGGTTTCATGTCATACATTATTACGCTGCAATACAAGCAAAACTCAGTTTTAGATTTCCCTTTCCATGCAGGAACAATTACTCAACTGTTTGGAGCAGGAGAGAGTGAATGTTCTGTTATAATGTTGTGGACTTACGCTTTAGCTTCTGTTTCACTGACTTTTTGGTGCACCTTCTTCATGTGGCTTGTTGCTCATAGTCCTTCACTAATTTGAGTCTGCCCAGAAAATATTGTCAAAATCATTTTCATGGTGATATAGGTTCACAGTAAGCAGTAGCACAAATTTTTGTAGGAAAAACAAAATCAGTGTAATGCAAAGGATGAAGGTGGAATTAGTCTCATTATTTTTAAAAATAAACCGATTATTCTAGTTATTTTAAGTTTGGGTTCAATTGGTCCCAAATTTTTTAAAAATAACCAAATGAATTCAACTATTTTCGTTTAAATAAGATGTAATAATACATGTAAAAGATAATAATATTCTTATTCACGAATATTAGATAATTTTATGCATTTTGGTACCAAAAATTATTATAATATTCTTAATTACGTAATTTTTGAATCAAAATATTTTTAGAGATTTAAGTTTTTTTGTGACATATAAATATTCTTTTTCAATCTTTTTTTAAATTGTTGTAGCTTGAAATTATTAATTTAATTAAACATGTAATTAAGGACTTACATATGCTCCATTGGAGCTCTAACATGGTCATCGATGAAGTTTATCAAAACTTCAAGAATGTAGTTGATAGGAGCTAATTTATACATATTTTACATATCGAATTATATAACATTTATATTTGTTTCATTTTCTCATCCCACTTTATTTTTTATTTTGGGTCTTATTATTATTGAAGAACAAAACAAAAAAAAGAGCAAAAATACATGTTTGGTGCAATCAAGGGTACATGGTCAATCGAGCTTCGATTGAGATCAATCAATAACCCTCAAATCAAAAGGTTGAAAATTTCCTTACAATTGCTTGATACCTACAACTCAATTAATCGAGTTTCAATCAAGATCTATTTAGCTCTCACAAGTTTGTATATTTAACAGGCTCGATCGATCCACACAAAGTTCTCAATTGATTGAGACTCCCAAAATGCATGAAAAATAGTATTTTTCAAACCCAAAGCTTAAATATCACAATTATCCAATCGTGAGATGTCAATTAGGAATACAAGATTGACTCAAAATACACAATATTACATCATAATTAAGTCATGGTGAAGGCAACTAAAAAAAACAAGAGCTCTACACATAGTTCCAAAGAGAGATGTTGAAGATGAAGACAAAGATTAAAGATTTTTGATCATCCACTCCTATCCTAAGCTTTTCCTTCATTTTTAGATTATTTTTATGAATTGTTTATTAGTTTTCACTGTATTTATAGATATGTATTTTACATTATGTTATTAAAGGAAATTTTTGAACCTTAGATGATGATTCAATGAAACTTTAATTTATGATTTAATTATTTTTTATATGTTTAATTATTAATGTAATTGGTTTTATATATGCATGCCAAAACATTGTTCTTGAATAATTAAGATCGTTATATTATAATTTCAGTATGAAATTGCTAATTTTTGTAATACAAAAATAACAATTAGTATTAGATTATTAATTGTATCATAGTTAACTAAAAGGTAATAAATAATAGGATTTTTTAGACAATATAAGTCTTTTAAAACTAAAGTTATGAATACAATAGGTTATAAATTATGTCACGTAATGAAAAATAAGAAAATAATTAAATAAGAAAACAATTAAATTGCAATTTATTTGATTGATTTAGAATTTAATGTGAAGATTATCCCTTAACTACATGTTTGATTTTCATTGATTTTGATTTGATATTGTTATCATTATTTGAGTTATGTTATTTTCTATTTTTAAAATAAAATCAAAACTTTTTATTTATTTTATTGTTGTTTTAAGTTACAATAGATTGTTAGAGTTAGATTCATATTTAATATGTAAGTAATTTTATATATTGAGGTAAATTTTTTATATTATTACTATTATTATTGTAGAAAAGGATATTGAAGTAAAAAAATTACTTTATTGATTAATCAATTTATTATTTTGGTTTATAAAAATGATTTTATATGTTTGATTTTTACAAAATATTGTTCTTTTTAAGAATAATTGGAAGAGAGAATTTTTGTTTTATTGTACGTAAGTTTTCTTAAATTTATGTAATTAGTTTAGAATATTTTATTTGTATTATATATATATATATGTTTGTGTGTGACATTGTCGAGATTCAGAAAATATTTAGTCTTAATTGTTAAATTCTTTTATTAGATAAATATATTCAAACGCATAAAAAAATTTTACATTAGAGATATACATTGTTAGGAAAAGAAAAAAAGTTATCATTATTCTTTATATCATGTGTTAACAGTAAAATTATAAATATATACAAAATTACAAATTAAGAGAACAAATTTAAGAGTTTTAAACCCAGTTGTTTTGAGCATTTGGCTATAGAATCAAAGGAAACCTAGTTAAATAAAAAAAAATTTAAAAATTTTAAAAAATGATTATTTTTGGATATTTTTTAATAATCGTTCGGAACTATTATTAACGGGTAAAAAATTGTCTCTAAATTATAACAATTTTCTAATAATTTTGAATACAAATTTTATAATTCAGTTCGAGAATAGTTATATAAAAAATTATGACATCCATACTTGTTTTCATTCCTATTAAATACTTTGAACAGTCCTAGGCTGCCATTTTTTTTTTTGTAAAATTGCATTTTATAGATTTAAATAAACACATTTTAATGTGTTCCTAATATCTTAGATTTTAATATTTGAATTATTATATATATTACAATTATTTTTTATGTAAAATAACATCTACTTTTTTAAAAAATAGTACTAATATCGTTAAATTTTTACAAAGATTAAAAGATACACGTGCACATGCATTTTACTAATAATGTTTGTCGATTGTCATCGTTGTGTATGTGTTTGTACATGTATAATTTTAGAAAAATAACTCTGCTTCTAATTTTGGGAATCTTTTATTAATTTATAATGAAAATTATTCAAAAACGTGCTAATTTTCAATCAGGAAAAGATTTAATATTTAATTTTTTTAAAGAACTGTACAAATAAAACAATAAAGCTATGATATTTTAATATACTAAAATTTATATTATAAATAATTTTTTAAAAATAAATATAAAAAATAATTAGCAAATAATATATAAGATTTTGTAAACAATATTATAAATAAAAATATTGTTTTTATTAATATAATAGTATCACTAGCGTCTAATAATGTTATCTTTACAATAATATATTTAGCATTTGTAATTAATTTTCTATTAGAATAGTACAACTTTTATAAGGATAATTTTGTCACTAGTTAAATAAAAAAAATTAAAAAAATGAAGGTGAAAGATAATCAATCCAATTTATTCATTATGATTCCACTTTGATAAAAATGTCTTTAGTTTTAGGTCAGTTCTTTTCAAAACCACTTTTGTAATCGACGATATGCAGAAAATTGTGAAAAAATAAATAAAAATTAAAAAAATAATCATGAGAGAATTAATATAAGGAAGTAATTCATATATTTTGGTTGGTATATATATGATAAAAAGTTTACATTTTAACTACAAGACTCACAATTCTAACCAATTTTGTCCATATTTTTATCACATATTTCTAATACATATTACAGCACACCAAAAATAACATATAAATTTAACTCTTAATATAATAAATATATAATTAATTGAGAAAAAAGAGAGAATCTCATCCAAAGGAGTTTGGTAGTATAGATATATGCATGTTAATGTATTGATATCATTTATATCTTATATTATTATAAAAATTTAATTTAATACCATAATTTAAATATTTGTTTATCTTTTAATAATTTTTAATACTGTTTTGGTTGTTTTCTCATTCTTTTTTAGGTTCCGTCCTATTCCACAAAATTTATAAGGCCATTTCGAGAATTTAAGAAAGAAAAAATAATCAATATTACCATCATGGTTATGAGAGTAATAGTTTTAAGAAAGAAAAAATAATCAATATTACCATTATGATTATGAGAGTAAAAGTTTCCATCTCTAGTTTCATTGCAAAAAAAAATATGGTATCCTTGGAGTATAATAATTGGTAATTGTCAAATATTTTATGAATAATGTGATTGACTTCAAATATTATATCAAAGTCAAAAGTTAAAACTTGATCCATCTCTCATCTTCTCAATATATTTTTCCCTACGTTTGATTTACTGAATGAAATCGAAATTGGAATGAAAATGAAAATGAGGATGGAATGAAAAAATAATAATTTTGTTTGGTTTAATCACTAAAATTAAAGAAAGAATTAGAATTATAGTGTTTGATTTACAGTTAGAATGGAATGGAAAACATTATATATTATTTTAATACCTCTATATTTAGTAAAATTTAAATAATATCATTTAATTATTATTTTTTCGTCAAACAAAATATATTATTGAAATTACTATTTTTCTAAATAATTATTACTTAAAAATAAAATATATTATTAAAATTATAATTTTTCTAAATAGGATTTAAGAATTTTGGGTTTAGGGTTATATCTGTGGGTTAAGGTTTAAGGTTAAATTTTTTTTAAATAAGATTTTGGGATTTAGGGTTTAGGTTTTAGGGTTATATTTATGGGTTAAGGTTTATGATTAAAATTATTATTTTTTTAAATAGGATTTAGGATTTTGGGTTATATTTAGGGTTGGGGTAAAATTAAAAAAAAATTAAGATGAGAATATAATCGTGATTCCTTAAAGAAAAAAAATAATTGTGATTCCTTCTATTTTAAGAATCGATTTCATTTTGTACCACTTTTTCGCCCAACTAATTAGAAAGAATCAATTCTGATTTCATTTCATTCCATTCTAACCAATCAAACACATATTTAGTAAGAATATAACTACTATGTATGACTCTTACCAGATAAATTTTAGAGATAATTGTCAAAATCTAGTTGTTTTAGGTTTTTTCTTCTTTCTTCCTTAAATTCTCACAATATCCTTATAAAATTTATCACATAAAACTTATGTTGCATATTTTGACCAAATAAATAAAAACATTATTTAAAATAACTAAAAAATATCAATACTTAAATTAGATATTAAAATAAAACTATTTAATAGCATAAGACAAAGAATGTATTATTAATAAATAACATGGTACCACTAAACTACCAAACCTTATCCAGCTATTTCTATATTCAGGCACAAGGAGAAGCCAAAATTTATTATTTATAAACTTCTCAGGCACAAGGAGAAACCAAAATTTATTATTTATAAACTTCTACTTCTTATAAGATGATATGTGCGTCTTTCTTAATATTATTTATTTAAGTGAGCTTATTATAAATTTATAAAATTCATTTTATGCATTAACTTAATAATAATCTTGTGTATTACACGTGCTTATAGCCTACTAAGATGATATGTAAATGTTACTTCAAATTATTCATTTCATTGTCAAATTAGATTAATTTGGGCTTAATTTTAATAAAATTGAATAAAATGACATATAAATTTAGTTGTTATTATTATTATTATAGTTAAGAAACAAAAAATAATAGATGGCCTACGCCACCAGCCAGCCCTGGATTGTTCTACGGCAGCTAGCATTTCTTCTCTATTTTTTATGCCACGTTTGCCAAAAGTTTAAACTCGGAACTCAACATCACAAAGGTCGAAACTTATCACAAATGTACGACATATGATATGCCAAGAAGCAACCAGTAAGAAGTGTATAAGCTCCAAACGAAAACAGTACTATGAATAAAAAAAGCTCTCCCAAATTAATTTGAAATACGTACCCTCTCGACAGTTAACCAAAATCATCATACAAAAAGGAAAAAGAGTACCGTTGACCAAAAAACTCTAAACTATTTTTTGTAGAGGGTTACAGCATAGAGAGAGCGCAATTAATAACTTAATCATTACACACCTATAGTTCTAGTACAGTACAAATGAGCCATTGAAAAGAAAGAGAGAAAAACACGTATTATACCCTTAAAGGGATGTATGTCCATTGGATGAAGAAATAACGGTCAGAACCTCTGTCACAGAAGCCATGATGCTCAAAGCTGCTTTTAGAACGTCCTGAGAGCATCCCGGCTTTACAATAGATCGTATCTGGAAGGGGAAGAAAATATTAACGATTAGAAAAAATACATTGAAGCAAAAGAAACCATGATAGTAAAAAAAAATCTAATAATAATCAAGAACATTTTGGTCACCCAAACATCAAAGTATGTTGACAAATATAGGGTCTGTTTGCTTATTCTTATATTAAAAGTAGTTTCAGACAGAAGTTTTAAGAGGCAAAAAATGAGTTTTTTGAACCATCAAAGCACTTTTGATAATTTTTTTTCTATTTGGTATTGAAGCGCTTTAAAGTGATTTTACAAGATCTCAGAAGTAGAAACAAAGAGATCCATAAGCAAACAAACTCTCCTCTGTTCCCCGCCCCACGGTCGTCTTATAAATATAGCATACTTAAAAGAGATAATCGAAGCACTATAATGGACCTGGTCCAGATATTCCTGAAGATTCTTGATACGGCCCATATAATCCTGGTCTTCAACGCACAATGTTAAAGCTTTAGCATCAGCACCAGGACCATCAAACTGAAGGGGCCCAGGATTTCTGTAGAGATCATCAATCAAAAATGTTGTTGCATTTTGCCTCAGAAGCCTGTAACCAAAGTCATCAACCATCAAAATCAGGCCCAGTCTTTTATTTGGTGTCATATAAATACCAAACTAATCATGGGAGCCAAAAGCAGATTTAAGTGTTAAAAAAATAAGGGGGTCACAACCCTAGCACCCAGTCATACACTATTTTCTTTATCACACATCTACTTCGAATTTAAAAGATTATAGGTATCATGTCATTCACTCGTGAAAGACACAGATAAACTTACTCATATGCTTTGCCTTTCAAATCAACCGTAGCAGCATGAATAGCAGGTTTCCCAATTGGTGTCGTAGCACCAGGATTTGTAGACCACCTCTTCACCGTCATCATTGCCTAATAAATGTTCACAAAATAAAGGTGAAGGGGTTCAGAATTGAAAACATTATTCAGAAATCAAACCAGAAAAGAGACAAGGAAATCACTACTTTATGTTTCTACTTTCTAGGAAAAACATACTGTAAATGGAGCAGCACCACAACGCCACTTATTCACTGGATTCTTCAGATTGGTTACAGTTGCCATGTAGCCATTCAAACCAGCTGCTAGAATGTGACAGCAGATGTGCCCAAGAACCTACAAGAATAAATCATAGATCATTATTTAAAAGGAGAGACAGTAAAAGCATAATGGAGCAGAAGTGCAACATACATAGGCATAGTCGCAATCGAACTTTGAAGCTAAGGATCCCCGAGCCTGATAACCAAAGAAGTGGCAGATGGCATTGAATTTCTTCCCCTTATATGTGCCTGCCTTCTGTTAAAAGAATCAAAGATATGATAATCTGAAGATTTTCCAGTATTCCAACTTCAAGGTAACTGAAGTTTGACTAGTAAGAATGCATTCCCTACTATGTTTCCTTTATAATAGAGACTTTTAGGGTGTACTAGGATAGACGTCTATTACACCCAAGAATTAATTGACAAGCCGATGAGTTTTCTAGTTAAGAACCTAAGTGTAAGAAAAATACATCCCAAAAACATTCAGATAATTTCGCACTGATAATGGCAAAATTAATAGAAAATGAATCAAAGATGTCATATCATCCAGTCATAAAGTGGGAAGAGAGAAATTAATCATACCAGACGCTTGTTCATTTCTACTTCCACAAGATGGGCTAAAAGCTTCTCTGTTTCAATCTGGAAAACAAAACAAAAGAGTAATGCAATTGTTTTTGATAATATTATACATAACAGGTATAACTCATCCCGATTACCTGAGATAACTGAGCAGAATCATCTGATTCAGGTTGAAGGAGCAGCTGCAAGAAAAAAGCCTCAAACTTAAATAGAATCCATTATTCAATTCAAATATCTTAAGCCATATCTACAATACAAGCAGAGTATGTAATGACATATAAGAACCTGTTTCCTGATAAATGGAGGCATAAATTCAAACAAAGCCAAAGCCCAAGGTGAAAGTTGAGAAGAAATGTTGTCAACTGAAACACCTTGCCTAAGCAGACCATGGATTTCCTGAAAGAGAAGATGAAAACTTGATTGAAAATTTGAAAAAAGTACTAATTTATAAAATATTATCAAAATGAAAACTGCTTTGTAGAAATGACATGCCCTGAGGTTATGAGGGAGAGATAGAGAGAAAGAGAGGAAGAACAATAAAGGAAAGAATTACCTTTAAGAGAGCATATATTTCTGGAATGCTTTCTATGAGACCTTCTGGCAGTAGAATGACCCCATGATTCTTTTCTGTCCAGAAAGACGGCAATTCAGATAACAGAAATATGGAAACAGACTATATAGAGCAACTCAAACTATTTGGTACCGTGTCCTGCACGTGCTTGAACTGCATCACAAATTTGTGTTGCCAAGTCAAAGAGAGTTAGCTTTGATGCAGCCACCTCCTCACCAAGAATTACCTGTGAGGAAGAGCATACAACTCGATATAAGAATCAAGTGAATGCATATCGAGATTCAAAGCAAATTGATTAATTCAGAAAGAGATGGCTAACCATGTTAGGATGGGACTGCAGGGTGCATTCAAGGGCAACATGGGATGCCTTCCGGCCCATCAGTCGAATAAAGTAATAATACTGCAAAGAAAGAGGGAGGGAAGGGGGGAGCTAAACAGTTAGGAAGATATCCTCAATATGAAAAGGGTTATGATATTAGCACTATAATTTTTGTTATTGCCACATCAAAAATGCATAAAATGTCCATTTTATTCCTAATATTAATTACACCTTAGATAAAATTGTCATTAATGAAATATTCTTGTGGTATTAATAATTTGCACTGTGATAATATCGCTACCTTATGAAAAACTGAATAATGATCAAATGCATTACCTTCTCTGCCGAAAGAGCATCAGTACAGACATTGCTGATGAGCTGGGAATTGACCTGAGCAATAAAAAAGCAAATTCAATTTTCTTCTTCATAATTATTCAACCGACTAAAAGCTAAAAGCATTTATAGAACCTATCAGTAACCTAATCTCCTATGAGACCAAGATTACTATTGGAGTTAGTTAGTTAGTTACTATATTTTGAAAAACCTCTGTAAGACTGTTAGTAGCTACATTAATGTTCTGTAGTGCTTACAATATGGTTACTATGTAGTCTATAAATACATCAAGCGATTACAATGTAATTCATTCTGAGATTTTACAATACACAAGTTTATTCTCCTTCCTTCTCTCTGTTTGTCTTGTAATTGCTACTCCTATATCAGTTTTAACTTTATTTGTCATGCAGATGAAGATTAATGCCTTCTGTACCATACGGCATTTGACAGAAAGGAAGAAACATAAGAAAAGTTTGGACCTGGCTCATAGTCTTCATAACAGTTGAGTATTAAAAGTCACATAAGTTCTTCACGTGTTTCAGCTATTACCTTGCATATCGTATCAAAACCAACGTTAGCTTCTACAAACTGGTTCTTGAGGTCTCCATTCAAAGTGACAGGGACTCCCACAACCTGCAAAATAAAAATTGTGCAATGTAATGTAATTAAAAGAAGAAAGAAACACACATCTGACAAATAAATTTTCTATAGAAGCAATTTGTCAATAATTTTACAGGGAACTAAAAAAAATCCCATTACTTCATTAATCATATAACACAAATAAAATATGCAGTACCTTTGTTGGACACTTTGCTTCAGCAAATGTTTCGGCAAGCTGAGCAGCATCAGTGTTTGATGTTACCCCTACAAAAGTTTCCAGACTTCATAGTTTAATTAGTCCGATTCAAATGATATATAATAAGATCAAAAGTTCATTACACATAATTTACCTCCAATAATAACAAGGCCATCCAATTTCAAATCCCTGCAGGTGGTTAGTGCAGCATTAACTTGCTCAGTTGTTCGAATTTGATCTTTTGTACGTCCCAGCAAATCATAACCACCTAGTCCAGTACAAATGTACAATAAAAATACATGAATTATATAGTTTATGGACCAGAAAAAGTTGAGTACCACAATAAGATTCGGAACTTTATTTACCTTGATTCTTGTATGTTGCAAGAATATCATCAGCAATCTCAAGGGTTTTTTTAGCAAATAAACCGTCAGTTCCACCTGTTGGAAAATAGACTTTATCTTAGGTAAGTACCAACTTTCCCAGAGAGGAATATCTATGGTGTTTAAAAGTGCTTAAAAAGAATCACTTCCACAAAACTTAAACCATGGTACATCAATGTATTGAAAAAAATGTCAAAAATCAATAATGTCAAGATGCAACCATCAAAATAACACCAAAAATAATCACTGAATTTGGTTCACTCATAAAAGCTCAAAATCCAAAGTCCAAGTAAAAATCTATGAACTAAAACTTTAAAACGAGAGAACTGACCTAAAAATCCAAGTAAAACACTCTTGGGATTGTGAATTTTAAGAGCATTATGGAGGCCCCATATAACATTGTGTCCTCCAGGAGATTGTCTCCCACAGAAAACTATCCCAACCCTGTCAAAAGACAATAGTGTGATACGTTTCCCTATATATTCAATCCAAATATATAAACCTTGTTACAGGAGTTGACAAGAAAAAAGAACATATCATCTCTAAAACAGACACATCCTCGTTTATTTTCTAGAAGAAAATCAAGAAACATCTAAAATCTATGAATAAAAACAAGCACACAAACTACAAATTAGCATATATCATTTATATTATGTCCAAAAACATATTCTACACAAACTTATAGATGACCCTCAAGCATATTTCCAAAAAAAAAAGGAAAACACATGCATTATGGACAAAACAGAGGAAATGTGGGGCATCCTGCAAAGTCCTAACTCCTAAGCTGAAATGGTAAAAATGACACACAGCCTTCTTGAGAGAGAGGGAGAGAGTTGACAGAAAAAGTAAGAAGAGCAGAGAAACTATGATTTAAGAATTCATTGTATTCAATGAAAAATTCAGTCTTCACCTAGATCTTTGAGATGATCATCAAATGTGCATACCTCATGGCTGGATGCTCAGTTATAATCTGAGCATCAGGTACTTTTGTAGTTGCCCTGAGAAAATGAGCCAAAGGCTGACCGTAAGTGTGTGGAAAGGCTCTACTGATGGATTGGGCATCTGACGCATCTTGAGTAGTTGTTGTATCACCAAACTCAACCCTGACAGTAGTTCCCTGCGTAATGACAATGATAATCATGTGTTTTTGCTAAACAACGATAATTTATGCATTTATGGTATGACAACAAGGCAGGATAGCGCGCATTCAGGATTCAAGGACCAAAAAAAAAGTAACCGATTGAGAAAATGACCATTTATGGAAGAAAAAGAAATTAGTAAGACTCTGGTCAAGTTTGGAATAGGTTTCATAACAAATACGTCCGCACCAGAAAAAATCAAACTTTGTATCTTAGATCTTTGTCTGTATACCTAACAAAACACTCAAATATATTACTTTAGAGTTTGTTTTCGCTACGGTGTATCACTATGGAAACACTATAACTAGATTGCATACACAAACCAAACCTGATTAATGAAATTTCTTTGCACAACGTATATGCATAAATTTTTAGAATCGCCAAAATCAGCAAACGGATGATCACGTAGGTTCTCAAAGTACGACAACAAAGTACTATGCTGGTCGATTATTCAGCAGGAAACATAAAAATAGCTATATAAACAAAAGAGGATACGAAACATTACCATTCTCAAAACAAATGTAAAACAAACAACAGATCTGACCACACATTCGACCAATTTCTCATAGCAGAAGATCTTCGTAACAGTAGAGTTGTGTATTTAGTAATAGTAGGATACAAGAAAAGGTTGGTGGTTGAAAATACAAGTTATATAACAGCCTAACCACCAATACTAACGAAAATATATCAGAATTTAAATACAATAGCCAATAACAATTGCAGAAATTCAAATCGAATGAAGTAAATAAGGAAGAATTGAGAAACTGGAAGTGTGCCTTGAGAAATATAGAAAGAAGAAAAACCTGAAGACAAGGAGGGAGCTCCGGTTGGTAGAGAGATCGCAGTTTCTGAAGATCGGATAGTTCTCTCGGAATGCCGTAGTCTGAATCCATGGGTTTAGCTGGTGGTTTGCTGTGGTTGTGGTTGTTGGTTGTACAACTACTGAACCACTAATACCGTCAGGTGAAGTAAAACGAGGACTCCTTTTCTTCAAAAGACCGTTTATAAAAGGAAAATTATTGGACCTTTCTATACTTTAAACGGCGGTACTACCAACTACGACCCGCCCGCTCAAGCCTACGTGAAAACTTTCTCAACTCCCCTTCCTTTTCAACTTTATTACGATATTACCACTCTCTTAGTTTTGTCCTCGTAGCCTGAAATTATTTCCTGCCGTAAATGTGCATACCATGCATTAGTTCAGTTGGACATTAAAATAAAATAGGTTTTTAAAAAATATTAAAAACTAATCTTATAAAACCAATCATTTATATTTATTTGGATTGGATGGACTAAATATAAATAATAACTCAACAAAAAAAACATATATGTAATTCTTTATAGCATATTAGCTAAATGGTATTATTATTTAATTATATGTATAAAAGATTGTTTAATTTATTTAAAATAAATAAATAAGTTGTTAATTTAAATATTAATTATATGTTTAAATAATAAATTACTTAAATGTATTTATATGTTATTTCAAATATAATCTAATTAATTATAGGTTAATTTAATTAAAATAACTATGTCAAATAAATATTAATTTATTTAATTAGATCATACCATAAAGAAAACGTGTTAAAACAATAGTAGTAAGATGAATTAAATTTAATAAAAATATTATTATTATTATTATTATTATATTTATTTAAACATTGAAATTAAAATAATTATAATATTAAAATAAAATTAAGAAATTAACTTTTTTTTAACATCTCCATGAGATAAATTGTGAAACAAATAAAAGATTATATAAATGTATCAATAAATTAAAACATTTCAATGTATTTGTGAGATGTATATGAAAAATGAGTATTTTTGTTGAAATATTTTATATTTTATTATGAATCAATTGTCAAATTAAGGTGAATTTAATTTTTTTAAATTTTTATAAATAAAATAATAATACTAATAGATTGTAAATTTAAGGTGAATTTAATTTTTTTGAATTTTTATAAATAAAATAATAATATTAATGGATTGTATTATTTTGAGATTTTTTTGAATAAATCTAACTCAATAAAAAAATATCAACAATATGAGTTCCATTTATTCAAATTAAATGGGTTAGTTTGAATGGGTAAATTTTGACACCCATCAGACAAGAAACATGTGACGTAATCTCTTAGATATGAAACACAAAGGGGAATAATATCAAGTCTGCGCATATATATATATTTTTTATGGCAGCGTTCATGAGACCAATTATTTTAACATGTAACCAAAAATTTAAAATATATAATAATTTAAGTTTATATTACGTATATTATTTTAATTTAAAATTTAAAATTAATAAATAACTTATAAAATAAAAATAAAAATAAAAATACACAAAATTACACATTCATTATTAAATATCAATAATTCAATAATTAAAAATAATTAGTTAAATTCATTTCTCTCTCAATTCTAACCACATAGTTATAATGAGGTTAAAACTTCCATGTGTTATAAATTCATTGAAGAATGATATACCACATAATTTTATTATATTAACGGAGAAAAGTATTACTCGAATCTCTCCTATTAAGTTTATGTTTATGTTTAGTTCGTTAAATTTAAAAATATATTTTTTAATATACAATAATCAATCATACAAAACTAATATTATTTTAATAAATTTTATATTAAAATATTATTATTTTCTATAAATCGATTAAAACATAATTAAATCTTTTAACAATGATAAAATAATAATTAATATAAAAAAATTACAAAATATTCATTTTAATATTTAATTATTCTTAATATTTTTTTTAATATTTTTTTATTTTTTTTATTTTTAAATAAAAATATATATTTAAATAACTTATATTAAAATATTTATTATTAATTATTTTTTAAATAATTTTATATTAAATTTAATTTTTTTCTTTATTAATAGCTAATATTTTATCATTTTTAATCACACATATTAAAAAATAATATTTAAATAGTAAAATTATAAAATTAATATTTTAATAATAAAATTATTAAAATAATATTATTTAAAGAATAGTAAGAAATAAAAAAGAATAAAGTAATTTCAAAAATATAAATACATTACTTGCTTTTTATTTTACGGGTTATTCAACTATACCTCCGTTGTAACATACTAGTTTTTCAACTTTTATATTTATGCCAACTAATCTCTGTAGACAATTTAAAAATCTATTCACAAAATTAATTAAATAGGATCAATTATAAAATATTTATTTTTTTTAAAATTTTACATATTTGAAAAATAAGATCACACTTATTCTTATCAAAAAATATATTTGTATAAAAATCAATGAAAATAAAAAAAATAGAAAAACTTTTGTAATAAAATAATAAACGAAAGAATATATTTATCTATTTGTTAAAATTGATTAATGTTTTTATAATTATACTATTTTTAAAAATTTAAGGAAATCCTCTAATAATTTTTCCATTAAATCACCAAAAATAGTGGGCAGTGGGATGTATGTTACATCTCAATGTAAGGTAAAAGTTAAGTATTTTTATTTATTTATATATAATAATAAATAATTTTATTTTAATTAAACAAAGAGAATATATATTATCCTTATAAAATGTATTATTTAAATAAAAACCATTCCTTGGATTCTTGTTTTTTAATAATTACATTGTTTATATACTGAAACTCAAATCTCAAATATTTTAAATGTAAAAATAAACTAAGCTTATTTGCTATTTCTAACTATTTTTCAATTTGAATTTTTAACATTTTCCTTAATAAATTTTGCTATTAATCATGATTGAGAAGTAAGGTGTTGTCAAACTAAAGAATGAATTTTTAACATTTTGCTTAGTAAACTTTGCTATTAATCATGATTAAGAAGTAAAATGTTAAACTAAAGAATGAGATATTGAAAAATAATAATTAAGTATTATTTTGTGAAATTATAAAAATAATATTTTTAAAATTTATAGTAATAAAATAACATTTAAATAGTATTAAATGGTGTTTAATTAGATATCATTTAAAATGAATTGATTTATCATATTTTTTAATAAAAAATATAAAAACAAAATATTAAAAAAGAATTATAAATTATAAATTTTAAGTGTGATATTTTATCATTTTCTCAGTATTGTTTTTACGGTAAGTATCTATTAACTTCTTCCTTACATTCATTAAAAAAATTTATTATTTTTAATCAAATTTATGAATAGAATTATATAAATTAGACAAAGTGAATACAATCAAAATATGTGATAAACATTTTAATAATAAATCTAGATTGTTACTCATTTGAAAAGTTAAAGTATACCTTATTACACTACAAAATAATTATTAAAAATATAACGTATCTTGGTGATTTATTTAAAAATTTGTCTTAATTTGACCGAGGAATAAAGATAGAAATCATATATATATATATATATATAGCTAGAGTTATTATTAAAAACAAAGAAATATCTATGGTAAAAATGTTTAAATAAGGATAGTTATATAAAATATAAACAAAAATTCAAATGAAAAGATATGAACAAACCTATACGTAAAAAAAATTAAGAGTAAATAATTTTTATTTATCAATTACATTTGAACTAATATAAATTGTATATAAGAGTTTTATCTTTATCATTTAAACAATTTGGAAAGTATAAGACTCATAATAAAAGTAGGCACGATAATAATGTGTATGAAAAAAAAACACTTAATAATTACAAATTATTAGTTAATGTTTAGCTTATCCCATTACAAATAGCAATAATTATTTAACAAAATGTAGGGTTATTTTTGAATAAAATTATTTAAGATATTATTTAAATTTTTATATATAATTTTTGATGATATATATAGATAGATTTATTGAGTAAATGGTTATCAAAATCCTCTTTATTACAAAAGGAGCAATTTAATGACTATTATCTATTGTTTGATTGATTTAAATGAAATAGAATCAAAATTCATTTTAATTTTATATTTGATTGGATTAAAAAGTTGAAATGGAGTAAAATTGATGTATAAAAGAGAAATAATTATAATTTCTGATAATTCCTTCTCCTCTCTTTAAGGAATCATGATTCTATTTACATCCTAATTTTTTTCTTCCATTTTTACCTCAATTTTAAATATAACCTTAAACTCTAAACTCTAAACCTTAAATATTAAACCTTAAATATTAAACCTTAAACACTAAATCTCAAATCCCAAAACCCAAAACCCTATTTAGAAAAATAATAATTTTAACCTTAAACTTTAACCCATAAATATAACTCTAAACTCTAAACCATAAATCCTATTTAAAAAATAATAATTTTAACCATAAACCTTAACTCACAAATATAACCTTAAACTCTAAACCTTAAATCCTATTTAGAAAAATAATAATTTTAATAATATATTTTATTTTTAAGTAATAATTATTTAGAAAAATAATAATTTCAATAATATATTTTATCTGACGAAAAAATAATAATTAAATGATATTATTTAAACTTTACTTAATATATGAGTATTAAGGTAATATACAGTATTTTTGATTTCATTCCAATTGTAAACCAAACACTGTAATACTGATTCTTTCTTTGATTCCAGTGGTCAAACCAAACCAAACTATTTCATTTTCATTCTATTCTCATTCTCATTTTTATTCTTATTTCATTCTGTGAACAAAACGTCACCTTAATTTTTACTCTGAATATTTTCAACCTTGTGCAGTTGTGCTATTTATGCTATTTAGTTTTGTTTAGATATATGGATTGATTTGGAGGTCGACTTGAGCCTACATGATTACAACGAACTATAAGACCGAGCCTATATGATCACACCAAGCTATATATCAGAAGAGGTTTATATGATCAAGTCGAGTTGTAAGAATACCTCGAATGACGCACTTGACTGTACCATCTAGCACACCATCAAGAATGAGGTTGGTCTCAAGAGACCACATCTCATGTAAGGTCGACCACTAGCTCGAACTAGGATCAACTTAAATTCATAAAATGTTGTATTTATGTCGATTGTATCACTCGTTGACACACACATATGTGTATATATTCTATGATCGATATCTGCACATATAATGTCTTATAAATAGATAATTTTTTTATGAAATTCATATATTCAATCAATTATCTTAATTTATCTCATAATTTTCTCTATTAATCGGATTAATTCTAAACAAGTTTTATTTATAATTAAAAAAACCACAGCCTGAGTAGTATGTAATTCATAATATATAAGTGTAATTGGTAAACATATATTTCATGAGAATAAAACCAAAATTTGTGTGTAGGCAGTAGGGGCAAGGAAGTAATATCAAAAGTAAATCCGCTTCGCTATATATTATTTAATTGCCTTCATTTGATGGTTTCGGAATTGAGAAAGAATAACGGTATTGTCCCCCCCCCCCCAAAAAAAAAAAAAAAGAATTGAATAAATACAGGCAATTTGGGATTGCTTGAACTTGCGTTTGAACCAAGCTAAGACTAGTAGATCACGCATTTTCATTGGTTGATTTATATACCATCAAACGATTGACCAAAAAACAAAAGAAATTATATACCATTAGAGGAAATCATGAATAATAAGAATCTTCGGTAGAAAAATTATAACTTTTACTTTTGACTGGAATTAAACAAATATAAAAATGATATAAAAAGCTTAAAAATATTGCAAAATCTATGTTGACAATTCAATTTCATCTTACACGAGGGTAGACGCCCGTTCCCTTTAGAATATGCCCATTGAGGATATTCTTGTAAATATTCATCAAGTAATTATCTGAAATAATTCTATAAGAGCTCACAGGATCACCAAACTGCCTTTTAAAATAAAACACCACCCCCTATCTTCCTCAATCCTCGTTTCTCACCTAATCATCACCTAAATTATTTATCATTTATAGAAATAATTTTCACAAATCGTTTTAATAAATTATTTTTAACTATTAATTTAAATGTATTTAAGGATGAATATATTTGATTTTTTTTATTTAATACATTTATATCATTAATTTCAATTATTATATTATTAAAATAATTTGTTAATATAAATTGTTATATTTGTCTCCCAAAACATGTCCCATATTATTTTTACTAATGACCTAACTCTTCGGTCTTCACCTATAATTCTTTGTTTCATTGCACTGCTCTTTGGCTCACATGCAGCTAGAAGATCTTGAGCTCCAGCCTCCAAAGTGCTTGGTTCTGATCAGTTGGTCCACTGTTTTTTTTTTTTTTTTTTGAAAATTTAGAAAACAAAATTGCAATCGTACCATTCTTTAAAAAAAAAAAGAGTTAATTACAATCATATATATGATCACTATTTGTAGCATAATTATTACTATATTTAATAATGGTAAATATTATTTTTCAACTTTTTTATGGTGGGGTTTTGCTTCCCCGTCTTTAATTCTAGTCGGACAAAATCAGTGCTAATAATAACATTTTTTTTAGCAACCATCTAACCAACTTTTTTTTTATTATTAGTATATATTTTTAAGTACAAGAATACAATTTGAAATAACTAGTGATTTAATAGATTACTGTCTACTATTCTTTGGTTTTAAATTACAACTTTAAACTATGCCAATTACTTTTATCTTAAAAAAAATAGTACTAATAATAACTTTAGTAGCACCACCCAACTACATTCTGCACCTATGATATAACAAGCAAAACAAAACAATTATCAGTTTTTTTTAAATATATATATATATATATGAATTTGAATTTCAGCTGCAAACTTGTCACGAAATTCAAAGTCCTTGAAAAATTTTCTTTATCATCCTTACATTATTCAATAAACAGCAGCTCTTAAATCGCTCGTGATGCATTTTTGTTTTAATTATAGTAATTTTCAATTGAACCCTTTTGATATATAAAGTTTAAGTCATTTATTTTTTAAGATAAATTAAATAATATTTTTAATTAATTAATTTTTTTTGTTAAAATTAATACAAATTCAACCATTTAAAAAAATGACACGTATTCTACAAATATACAAATAATAGATATGTGATGAGTATTTTAAAAATAAGTTATCGTACTTACAAAACTCTGTAAAGCGTGTAACACGATTAAATATCAAATGAATACTTTTTTTTTATTTAAACTAATAAAAATAAGTGATAAATTAAAATAGATAAACTAAATTAATTAAAAAATTAATAATAGATTAAAAAACATGTGAATTCAATATCCTTCTCCTAATTCTATGATTTTGTAATAAATTTCTTTAATGTTTCCTAAAATGTTTGGATTATTAATGAATTTTACTCAAATAATCATCACTTACATCCAACAATCATGACAATTCTAATATAATCCCATCATCTAAGAATGTATGGATCATTGAACACCTAGAATTCAATTGCGTTTACATATGCATTAATGAGAATTCTTATCTTACTATACACATGTTAATTTAATGTAAGTTTATAATTTCATATCAATATTTCACTTATATATAAAATTAATAAATCCCTTAATTAAAAAGTAATTTAAATATGTACATTTAATTAGATAATACAAATACACATAAAAATATTAAATTAAGATAATAAAATTATATTAATAAAAATGTGTCATTGGATTCCCAAAGAAAGTCCTAACCCAGACTCATTTTCAATATAATAAATTAAAAATTAAAAACCATGAAAATACGAAATTTACAACTAGATAAGTAAGAAAAAGCTCTCTTTGTGCTTCAGTGATGTTTTATGTAAAAATTATAAGTGTTAGTTATTTTCATAAATAAAATATTTTCGTGTAAATTTATTTTTAAGCTTATTATCAAGTCTATTGAACAAAGTCGAAGAAAAGATGAAAGACAATAACTTATTATTGCAATAATAGCTAATGAAATATTCAAAGGTTGCCTTTTTCTTCTCATTTAAGATAAGATATATTTAGGAATGATCGGTGATGGGTATACACACTACCCGTTATAATTAGGTGTTATGAAAGCATTGAATTCAATATCCTTATAATGTTATTCCTTAAGTATTGACATGATCTTATATTAGTAAGATAACTCTATTGTAACATGTATTTCATACTATATATATATTGTTGACCACATATAAATTTAGTGAATGAATTCATGCTTCATCACCATGTGAGCCCTATAGATTATTATAAATGATCATTGTGCCCTTTGTAACATTTGACTATGTCATAGATACGTAATTGATGTTAAAAAACTTTAGTCTATTACTTACGATCATGTTTGATTTGATTTTAAGGAACTTTGTTAAGAAAGCTATCAATTCTAAATAAAGTGACATAGGGCAATGGAAAGATTATTTGGGATCATATATATATATTATATTTATTGTTGACAACTTATATTAACTGAGATGCAATATATGTATAAATATGAAATCGAATTCTATAAATGTTAAATATGACTCTTTATTATGAGGGATCAAAGTTACTTGAACATAATATGATTGGATGAATCAGTGACATTTAGAGACATCATATATTTAATAATATTCTTATTTGTATTGATAAAGGTTGATGTCTCTATACTAACTCAAAACCAAGTTGTTAGTAAGTGTTCTCAATGATATCACAATTCATTAACTTGTATGAATTGTTATGTAAAAATGGTACATATGAGAAAAAATGGCATAACATTGTATATTGTATATGCAAATAAGAGATGTTGAATTTTGGACTTCGGGTCCAAACGAGTTCCCATATGTATATCTAATCCAACTCATTACATGTTATCCAAAAAATAATTACAATATCATTTATATTTGATCGGTTATTGTCACAATATTTTTTGTTGTTACTACGTTTTATTTTTTAATTAAAGAAAGTATCAATTTATCTTTATTACATTTATTCTTTGTAAATTAAATCTTTTAACGATATTTTGATGATTTTTCGTATTCCCATTAAATATTTGATGGAATAAGATATAGCAATAAACTTACCCTTTATATTTTGTTTTGCACTTCTTTAGCATTTTTTTATTTGTTAATTTTTAAGCTTTTTATTTTATAGTTATTTCTATAATTATTTTTCCTAATATATAATACAAATTAAATATCATAATTTTTAACCCAATACAAAAATACGATCTAAATATGATATGTGTTATTTAACACAATATGATATGACTCATGATTAACATGACATGATAAGATAAACTAACATAGTGTAATATTATTTAATTTTAATTTTATTTATTTAACCTAAATAAACATCATATCACACAAACAACATAAATAAACTTAATAAAACACTTTTTTTTATTAAAATAATATTATTTTTGACAACTAACATTATATATCGTATACAATTATTATTTATTTATTAAATTAGTTAATAGAACTCATATAAATTATTATTGTATCTTAAATCTAACTTACAAAATAAATTGTAAGGATTAAACCATTAATAGAAAAAAACTAACATAAAAAGTCTGATGACTTTGATTTTTTATTTAATAGAGATTTTTTTTAATAATCTTGTTATATATGTCTTCTATCATTTTAAATAAACCATGCACGAGCATAAGAATCATTTATAATATATCAAATAGTACACGAAATTTTCAAATTAAATATTATTTAAAAATTTGATTTACGTGAATAAATTAAAAATCATAATCATAATTGAAATAGGAGTACAACATGCATGCATGTTATACATGATCAAACATAATACTCATATAAAAAGTGCCTTTAAATTATAACCACGCTAATTTTATTTTATTTTGCTATTTTTTTTCTTTCTTTTTTTTAAATGTTTTATCTTCTTCTTTTTTTTCTTTAATCAGTTTACAATCATTTTTTCTTAAATACCAGTATATTTGTTTTTAAGATTTTACTCTTAGTATAAAAATAGTTATACCCTTATACATTAACACATTAGAATATATAATTGGCGTGATAAAATTCAAATCACTTGGATTACATTTAATTCACATAATGAAAAAGAAATGAGAATTAAATTAAATAAAAAAATAAATATTATTATATTATTTTTGATCACTATAATCAAAGAAAAAATCAATATTAAAGTGTTTTGTTTACAACTTAAAAGGAATGAAAAACACTTTATATTACTTTAATACTCTTATATTTAATAAAATTCAAATAATATCTTTTAATTGTTATTTTTTCGTTAGACAAAATATATTATTAAAATCATTATTTTTTTAATTAATTATTACTTAAAAATAAAATATATTATTAAAACTATTATTTTTCTAAATAGTATTTAGGATTTAAGGTTTTGGAGTTTAAGAATTTTGGGTTTAGAGTTTAAGGTATATGATATAGGATTTAGGATTTAGGGTTTTTAGATTTAGAATTTAAGGTTATATTTGTGGGTTAGAGTTAAAATTATTATTCTTCTGAATAGAGTTTAGGATTTAAGGTTTTAGGTTTAAGGGTTTTGAATTTAGAATTTAATATTTAGGGTTATATTTGGAGTTGAGGTAAAATTAAAATTAAAATTTAACATTGTAATAGAATCATAATTCTTAAGAAAAGGATGGAATTATGATTCATTCTCTTTTAAGAATTGATTTCATTTTATTCCCAATTTATAACACAATCAAATATAAAATTATAAGGAATCAATTCTATTTTCATTACATTCCTACGGATCAAACATAACATTAGTGCTCACAATAAACTATATCACTATATTATAAGAAAATTGTTTATTTCATAATACTTAGGGAATGTTTACTCATATAAAAAAATGTCATTAAATTATAACTACACTAACTATGTTTAGCTATTTTTTTCCTTCCTTTTTTATTAATGCTTTTAGCTTCTTTTTTTTCTCTAATCAATTTCAAATTATTTTTTTAAATACCAACATAATTATTTTTTAAAGATAATACTCTTTTTTTGAAAAATAGTTATGCAATTGCACATCCACGCACTAGAATATATAATTTGCAAGATCAAACTCACAAGCACTTATTGTTTACAAAGAGCATATATCACTTTACTATAAGGAAATTGTTTATTTCGTAACACTTAGAGAATGTTTAGTCATCACTAGTGAGAATAAGTTACCAACAACGATTTTCGTGATAAAACAAACTTAACTTTTTTAACTAAAGGTTGCAATTGGCATATTTAATCCTAATTATATTGATAACTTCTTAACATCTTCGTTAATTAAACCTTTTAATTATAAATATTATTAAATATATAGAAAAAAAGATAGATTTATGGGAACCTATAACTAAGTTTGTTATTAGCATTAGAATAAATAAATAATTCTTTAAATAATTAGAATTTTCTATAAATAGAGACATCAATTAAGTTCTTATTTTACAATAACTTGAGGGGATACATAATTAAATTCCTAGAAAATATAACAAATTTTTTTTTATATGAGACATCATTTATAGGTGGTGCATCTTGATGTTTTCCAAGATTAGTATTTATTTTTTAATCAAAATGTGCCTATCATATGCATATAAATCAAATATTGAATAGAATCATTCTCTATTTTATTTATAAACGGCTTTAGCCAACTATGATACTTTTCTTATAGTTGCTCCATTCAAAAATGAATAAATATTTCTCTAAGAATAATGAAAAAATATCATTGTTCGGCCGGTAAATTCTTCCACATTTAAATCAAAATAAAATTTTCCATTGGTATCAACGCTCCATTTGAAGCAACTTATTCTTGTGTATTTCCTATATAAAAGGTTCATGATTATTTTGTCCATACAAAGCAAAACATTCATATAACCATGACAAAGTTGCTTCTAAACTTTGCTTATCATTTTTTGCTCTTATACATTTTCATGCTCCACCTTTTATCAATAACTGTTGAAGGTTATTTTTCAATACTTCAGTAAATAGCTCTTAATTACAAATAAATATAGTAATTTTTTGTTTACATGCTAGCTAATGTAGTTTTTCTTTTTCTTATTTGAACCACTTATTTTTTAATGTGATTTTAATTAATAAATGTTTGTAGGAAAACGAATGTTTTTCCATGATTGGAATGACCATAACACATCCAAGTCGAATGAAGGACTTTCTAATATCAACCATGATCAAATGTTGCCAAACTTTTGGACGAAAATGGCTAAAGGTAATTACTCAAAGTATTTATTGATTGTTTTTATTACAATATAGGACCTTGAGGTGCCAATTAATAAACAACACATCCACTTCTTCATACTTAACTTAGTAAGACTCTTGTATTTTTGCCCAAAAATTTTAGGTTAAATCTCAATCCCACACCTAAAATGAGGGGCAATCGGTTTAAAAAAAAAGTTAATAACCAACAATATAGAATATCGTAAGCCTAGTATGTAAATCAGGCCTTAATTGAAATTATTGTCTTTTGATCAATTTCACAGCTAATACCTAACAAAGTACAATTTCAATCTAGAAGAAAAAGAAAGGGAAAAAACTTAATTCAAGCTTTAAATATATGAATTTTGAGAGATTTGATGAAAAATATTTCAAAATCACATGCATGATTCATTCATATTTTGTATATGAATTATGTACAGCCTTACACGACTCATGTACACATTGTACATGATCATATAAGCCTATAAATAGAACAATTTCATTCATTTTTTATTAAAGGTCCTAAAATTCTACCCATTTTATTTCCTCAAGTGTATTATTTGATATTAGAAGAAAGAAGAAGAAGACTATTTTGTTAGCCAATTTACTTGCATACAATAATTAATTAGTTTTGATTTGTAAATTATGTATTTTGTTGTAAATTAACTCTCTTGACTTTATTTTGAAAATACTAATGTATCATTTTGCTAACAAAGTGATCAAGCGACTTTGGTCAACGAGTCAACATAATCACTTGGTTATTTATGTCATTTCTTATAGCCCTGTAATTAATTAGTTAACATTTTTTGCAGGGAGGCTAATAGAGAAGAAAATAAAAAATGATTATGCGACAAAAAGACTGAGTGAAAAATTTAGTGGACCTTGTTTGGTAAATTCGTTATGTCATCTGACTTGCAGATACAGGGAGAATGCTCTCTTTGGAACATGTTTAATAGGAGATGATGAAATTGGAAGGTGTTTTTGTTATTTTCCCGTTGCTTAAAATTAGCAAAAATATTAGGATGGTAGTACAATTTACTACTTGCAGACTATGTACAAGTTCTATTGTTTTTTTATTTATGCGTATAGAGGATTACAAGCATGTGCTTTCAAGTGAAAATCGTGATTTCTATTTGTCTTTGAATAATATGATGTTATTATGAGAATTATATTTGCTAGTTTATTTTAAGAAATTTGAAGGGTATAATTAAAGATGTTAAATGTGCTGTCTAACTCAACATGTGTACTTTTTTTTCCTTTACCAAATTCAAGCTGGATTAATTGTTCCCAACAACAATTTGGGTTGGGTTTTGCGCTTACAAAAAAGAAAATGTATAGATTATAAATAAATAAAACACCTATTAGGGTAACATAAAGAACATTACCCATCAATTACACTAGTACAAGCATATAGAGCAAAAACGTATAATAATATGCAATATTATTACATTCTTAGCACAATCATTGGAGATGATGAAATCAGTTTGAGTGCTTACTTTCTCCTTTCTGCTATTAGTAAGGTGAAACTATTAGTATTACCTTATTACTTGTAATACAAATCATTATCAAGCATGCTTAGAGAATAGAAAAATATTTATGAAACTCAAACTCAAACACTTATAATTAAGACTCGAACTTTAGACCTTTAGAATGCTCAACAGATAATTCTGAGCTCTTATTAACTAAGAAATTAGAAGAGAAAAAACCCCAAGCCCTAAACAATTGGTTAAACCAAGCTATTAGTCACGATTAAGAGAGGTTGATAGGTAGGAATTGTTGAAGGTTGAAATCAAGATAAAAATTAAGCTATTCAACTAAAACCCAAAGTTGAAATGTGCCACTTCAAGTAGGGTCGAATTCTCAGCGAGACATGAAGATGGCATTCGGGTGATGGCACTTTGTTCTCTATTTTTAATTTTATATAGATTCGTTTCATTTTATATCGATCAATTGATCAAGTTTCTCCAATTTTCTAGGCATAAGTTACTTTTCTTTTTTAATACTCTTCTTTAATGAAACCTTATTTTAAGTTCATGAAATAAAGTGAAAAAACATATCAATAATTTTTTTAATGTAATCAGCAGGCAACTGGGAGAAAGTAAAATAAAATAGAATGGAGAACAAACTTTGAAGGTTATGCTGATGAGGCATTAAGCCTTTTTTGTCTATTATTCAGTTTTAATAAATGTAGCAAAAAATATATATAGAAACAAAAGGAACCCCCACCAGGGCCAAGCCCATTGTGCACAATGTATTGTAAATTTTATAGATTCCATAAGAACGGTGAGTTGCTCGATCCAAAAAAGTCAACGCAATGGATGAAAAGTCATATTTCTTATAAGCTCCAACATTCTATTATCTTTTATCAATGTAATTATGTAGGATTTTACCTTGAACATGCGCCATTCAATGAAGTACTTGCTCTTTCTCAATCACCAGACAAACAGCGAAGACAATCGCACTGGAAACCAAATCCTTCGGATAGTGAAGTTTGCCTAGCTTCATGATTCATACTCGCATCAATGTAGCAGATTCGTAGTTCTTCCCCTGCAAAATATCAAGCAAAAGTAAAACACCAGAGTCCAACTATATATAATATGCAGAAAATACATTCTTATGCATGGCCCTAAAATCACTACAATAAACTATCATTTGAACAACCTATAAACAAAATCAACAGTTCATAGTTAAACCTGCCAGGTATGTAGAAGGGGAAACATGACAACAGTAAAAAAAGATGAGTAGAAGGGGTAATCTTAATTTTAACAAATATCGGGTCATCTAAGCATATAACCCTAAACATAATTAAGAGAAAGCAGATGTAATTGTACAAACCTGGATTGATATCACAGAGGGCCTTCAATTGTGCATCAACATTCTCTATCCATATGATATGAGCATTTGGATCTGTACACGAAAATGCAGAACATTCAGTTGCCTCTGCTTCGTGATCAGAGTTATGGTATATCAAATATAGAACACAACATAAGCCCTGTGTGAAGTGTGAACAATCTAATCAGAATATTTAATTGGTATTTGGTAGTTTGTTTGCTGTTGCATAAAACAATTAATAAGCATCATCAATGAAAGAGATTGCCATTGAATTGAGAATGTATGTTGTCTAATTACATTTTATGCAATAATTTTCCATTCATGCATAGGCATGCAAGTATATGCATAATAATACAAAATCTTGTGATAGTCTGATTGTCACACTTTTTAACTCTAGCATGGAAAACTTAAAACATTAATCACTTATATCATTTTTCGAAAAGAAAAAGTAATTGGACCAAGTATCAAAAATCAAAGCATAAGAATTCCTATTTTTTTAAAACATGTGTTTGCATGTGATTTGAATGGAGCTCAAGTTAGAAGCTTTTAGAAAACAGGCATGCTTCTCTTTTTTTTCCCTTTTGTTTGAGAGCTTTCTTTTTTACTTTGGGTAGGTTTGTGACCTCATATTATCAAACTTTTTTCCCAATGCAATTCCATATCAGCATCTTAATTTACATCATAATGAAATTGCTTACAATCAGTATATTAATTGCAATGTGACCATTGAAGGGACACTTTTTTAACAAAACAAAGTTATAAACAGGTAAAACAGTTGTGACTAGAAAAACAAATACCAAGCTAGATACTTGGACTTCTTACCACAATCATGATTGTAGAAAGATGGGAGCATATAAACAGCAATTCCAACAGCAGCTTCAGCTTCCACTGAAGCTGCAGCTAATGAAAAAAGATCCTCATGCAACCCTCCAGCCAATTCAATACGAAATGCATTGACACGAATCCTTGCCAGAATTCCAGTGTACCATTGCTTGGTCAAAACTTACAATGTCAAAGAAAGTATTTTTAAAAAAAGGCCAGATGAAAGAGGACCATGGGAAATGGATGAATAAAAAGGCACAATTTTAACTCAGTCAAGGGAGGATACATGACATCTTTTCATCTGAGATATTTGCCTCCATAAAGGCACTCCTTAGCAGGCTGAAACCTTCCTCCATCTGAAAATATCACTGTCACTTATAAAATACATGAAAACGAACGAAAGAATCCTGGTACCAATTAATTAACTTGATGTTCTTAATTATTATTATATTTGTCAGCTGTAACTACTCTTAGCATCAAAAACACCAACGATTTTACAAGGAGCATTGAACTCTGCAACATCTTAAAAGATAGGGACAAAAATCTATACATTCATAACTAATTTTACACACCATTACATTATTATGATACTCCTATATTAGTCTGATTGGAAGGGCTTTCCAGTTTTTGTCAAAACAAGTATAAATGGTATTGTAAAGTGCGGGATCCAAGCAAGTAACTCAATCTGTCATTGTATATCAGATGTAGAAAGAGAATGAATTTAAATGACTATATTATCCTTATAAATGAATCCCAAAAACTCTTTATCTTTATAAATTATTAAATTAATCTATAAAGAGTGAAGTTTGTTCTTTTACGAACCTTTTTTTACAACTATTTTACAACAGAAATGACTAATTGATACTTTTTACAAGGAAAAGGACTATTTGACCCCAAACCTAAAAGCAAAAGACTAAAACGGCACCACACCCTTTTTTTAACAACAGAATTAGCAAGAACCTATGTGCTCCTCTTCCCAGCATTTGTTACTTCTTTTTAACTATAGGACAACGGACCAAGGAAGTTTACTTGTCCTTCCAAAGAAACACAAACCAGAGACCGATGGGAAGAACAGAAAAACCAATACGATACTTCCCTGTAAAGAAGAAAGTCAGCAAAATCTTAAAGCTCCATTTGCTACGCATCATTGGAACAATCAAATTATTATAGTAACAGTATCCTCGTATGCTACAAGAGGAAAAAGATAGAGAATTTAGATATACTGGTTACCTTTGAAATTGCCTCAGGAGACATGAAAGAAGGCTGAAGTATGTCAAGAAGGTTGCCGGGTGTAGCTTCAGATATGACCATGCAAGCCAACCGCTTCACCAGTAGTGGATATTTCAAACCGTGGGACCTTTAGCATAAGAATAATATAAAGACGATGACTCATAGATTAATTTTTTGTAAAAATTTGAAACAAGAGCCCCCAATACCAGCAATACTCATGATAAGCTGACCAATCTGCTCCTTTTTCAACATCATAAAAAACCTAATAGTCATGAAAGTTTATAGAAGTTCATTATTATCACGGGGAATAATTATTTGATTAAAAAAATAGTGCAATTAATTTCTAGAAAACCCTGCTCAACCATTCAATAAAGCTTTAGTTCATATTATCTAGTGATCCCAATAGGCATATGTCCATAGAAATATAAACTCACCGTGTCCAAGAGAGAACGTATAAAGAATAGGAACATCAATATAAAGACACGATACAAATCCATCCTCCATTGTGTAAGGAATGTTCGTGTGGTTAAGTGTATCATATAGTTGAGGAAAAATTAATATGTTAAAACTTGATTAAGAGATAGCATACCATGAAAAGAAAGAACTTACTTTAAAAAAGACAAAATCCAGAAATTTGGTGAGAAGGGTCTCAAAATCCAAACATAAATACTCAGCTCAAAGTATTATGAACAAAATTGAATTAACGCTATTAGATTTCAGCAATTCCTCTTCCCATGCCACACACATAATCCACTCTCTTAAGAAGATAAAGAGACAAACACTTGGTGGGCATTCAAAGAGAATAAATGATACACCGATGAGCATACCTTAGCTTGCTTTTGGCATTCCTCACTACAAAAACGAACAGCTGGATCGTCCTTAGTACCAATTGTGTCACACTCAGGGAGTCTTCTGAGGCAAAAGTAACAAACACTGTGGAGGGTAGAGTGAGAAGGGTGACATAGAAGGGGTTTGGCTGTATGTAAGAGCTCTCCTGCTCGAATCATCCGAGTCGCAAACACACCTCGCCCGGCAGCTTCAGTGAATCCAACTCGGATGGGAGGTGGTCCGCGTCCCATCCGCCCCAAATGATCACTTTCAGATTCACGTGCAACTGTTGTCGTGGAGAATTGGGACGAAGCTAGGAGTAGCTGCTTCGAGTGGTATTTGAATATTTTGAACCGCCCAGTCAAAGGGCTATAACGAAACATTAATCCCCATTTTGACATTATTATTCGTTATTGATCACTGTTACTTAGTTTCGCGCGTACAAGGTATTCGATAAAATATCAATCCCCAGAAGAGGAAACAAAAACTAGAAAAAGACGTTCCCGAAATTCAATTCCCAAAATTTGTAGTTGGTGTGGATAATGATCACAAACTAGTAATGATTATCACCGTCCATCATCACGAAAATATTAATCAGAGCCGTCCAAAACTGTTGGCGGGGGACAACCAAAGCACCCAAACAACAAACCAGGGTTAAGTTAAGAAGACCACATTTTAATATCGGAGTGAAAAACAAAGAACATTCATTTTCAATTAGGGTTCCTCGTCAGAGAAACAAAGCTAAAAACCAAAAAATAATGAGCATACCATTATATTCTTCTGTATCGTCTTCGTGGTCGCTATCATGGAGATCGGAGCCTGTCCGAACCAAAAAAGTAAGCTTACCGACAAAGATCAGGGAAGGAGCGATGAAGGTGAAAGCGATGGTGGGCAGTGGTGGTGTGCCCAAATACAAAGGGACTCAGATAAGAGAGAAACATCTGACGGAGATGATCGAGAAGAAAGTGATAGAAGCTAAGGAGGTTTGCGAAGGAGACGAGAGGTCAGAGGAGTGCAAAGTGGCGTGGGATGAAGTAGAGGAAGTGAGCCAAGCCAAAGCCGATCTTAGATTGAAGCTGGAGATTGAGAAACAAGATCCTCTTGAGTACTTTTGCCAGGACAATCCTGAAACTGATGAGTGCCGAATTTATGAGGATTGATTGTCTGTAATTGTCTTGTCTTTTTAAGATTTTTGAGAAGAGGAATAACAATTGCATCTGAGTATTATGGTTAGTTGCTTTATGAATTATAGATTCATGCATAGCTGGTTGTTAATTAATGCATTCCAACAAAATTAGAAACAGCATATGAACTCTGTTTTATACAGATTACAGCTTTTCTGTAATAATTAATAGCAACATCTAAAGAAACCAATATAGCCTTCAATCTAGCTGATGGTTTTTGGCTATTTATCTCAAACTGATTTTATGTGTTATAAGATTGTGGGCAACTGATTTTATGTGTTATAAGATTGTGAGCAACTAATTTCTAGAAGAAGGTTTAGTTAACTATCAAGTTATATCTTGGTCTTATGCAGAAAATGGAAGTGCGTTTCTAAATTTGCTCAGTTCTAAGAGATTTGTCTTTGTTTTTCCATGACCATTCTATCGTTGGCGATTTTTCTTGAAATTAATTGTAACAAATTAAGCGTAGGAGATTGGGATGTGCAAAAATTATTCATATAAATCAAATCAATCAATTTGAATTAATCATATATATTATATTTATTTTATTATATTTAATTTAATTTTTTATTTGTTATTTATTTATTTTTAAATTATTTATCTTTTCTTAAATTTAAAAATTTTAAATTCTAATATATAATCATACTTACGCATAATATAAATAAAGATATTCAAACTATATATATTATTATTTAACTTAAACATTAAAAATTATCATATATATATATATATATAATACAAATTATATTAAATTTATTTTTAATGAACAAAAAATTATATTAATAATCTAAAGAGAAAAATAAAAATTTTAAAAATTAATACAATTTACCTATATTAACTTAAAAAAATTTTATTTGATTTGAAGTGATTTTACATATTTAATTGATTTGATCTGATTTTTTTTTTTTAAGAATTGATAACATTAAGTTGGTTTGAATTAGCTCATAATCCAATCAACCCAAATTTACAATCTTAAAAATGATTGATGATAAATTATGATTAATAAAAACTAAATTTATATTTCATATTATGTTTTTCATATATATATATATATATATATTAAAAGGAATATTTAATATTACATATATATTTGCTTTATTATTATCTATATATATATTTTATTTAAATATATTTTCTAAATAATTAAAGAATAAAAAATAATGTCAAACCATTTTAAAATTAACGTTAATTTTAAATTATTTATTAAGTTAATTATATTAATTTAATTTTATATTGGTTCACAAAATAAATAAATGGTGTAATTATCAATCACTTCTTAAAAATTTAGTTTAATTATCAATCTATCCAAAAAATTGAAAATAATATCAATGAATGATAAAATATTAGTGTTAATTGTTAAATATTTATATTAAATTATAATTTTATAAATTTAATTTAATATTTTAAATAATTCATTGACAAAATTTAAAAAAATGAAAGGAATAATGTAAATAATAAAATAAAAATATCATTTTCCTTCTATTTTCACTAACTATTGAGTTAATCAAAAATTTCTCGCCCAAAACCTCTATAATATATGAATAATCCTTCATGCATTGATCATTTTAGATCAATTAATTTATGCTCAACTATTTACATAATAATCTCTAAGATCTTGAGTAAAAGGTTGCAAGTCATTATGTTTAATATTATAAGGTGTTTTCAAATTTATTTTGTGAATGATAGATTCATAACCATTAATGTTTTGGTTACTTATGAATTATTTCACCACTTACGAGCACATCAACGCTATGATAAAAAAAGAGTAATTAAGTCGGGATTTAAAGTCAATTTTTGAAAGAAAAAAATTATAATAAATTTTAAATTAATACGTTGAAAGACCGACTTAAAAAATTAAAAAAATAGAATCGATCCTAGGTGTAAACTGACGCTACATGTAGGATTTTAAAACCTTGTTATTACAATGCTTAGAAAGTTGGGTTTTCATGATCGATTTGCCAAATGGATTCAAACTTATATTAATTTAGTATTATATTATTGTGTAGTGAATGGCCAAATTACTTTTTTTTTAAACCAGAGTAGGGATTGGGACATGGAATCCCCTCTCATCTTATATTTTTATCTTTGTGCTAAATGTTTATCAACTTTATTGCTTGAAGATGAATCTCAAAAGCAAATACAAAGTTTAAAGATTAGTAAGTTTGGTCCGATATTTTCCCATCTCTTTTGTTATGAATGACTCTCTTTTGGTCTGTGAGACCACAAGGAAACAAATAGAGTACATTAAGAAGCTCATGGAGTTGTATGGTTATGCTTTTGGTCAACTACTTGATGTTCAAAAATCATTTCTATTCTTTAGGGAAAATACTCTTTATGATGTAAGAATAAGTCTTTTAGATGTTATGGGCATTCCAAATATGAGAAGGGTTGACAAATATTTGGGTCTTTTAGCTCTAGTCGTTAGAACACGTATTAAAACCTTCATTTTTGTTCGTGAAAGGGTGAAAAAAAGAATGGTAAGTTGGTCTGCAAATTTGTTTTCATCAGCTGGCAAAAAGGTGTTGTTAAAGACAATTGCTACAATTATCCTCAATTATATCATGCAATTTTTTCTCTTACCATAAGATGTATGTAATGACCAGACTTAGATGATGAATAATATTGGTAGGGGAGCAAATGGTGACAATAATAAAATTCATTGGATTGCTTAGAAATGGTTGTTGTAAAGTAAACAATAAAGAGGACTTGGTTTTAAAGATTTGAGATTATACAATATTGCTTTGCTAAAAAAAGGTTTAGAGACTTTATAAATATCCTAATTCTTTATTAGCTCATATGTTGATAGGAAAGTATTTCCTAATGGTACTTTTCTTAAGGCAAAAAATTGGAGTACACATTGTGAATAGGAATTTTGGAAGCACAAAAGTTATTTAATCAAGGATTGAAATGAAAATTTTGTAGAAAGAGTTTAATTAAGATATAGAAAGAACCTTGGATATTTGATCAAATGCTTTTAAAGCCTTGCAAAGCCAAATCTTGATGTTAAATTGGTCAAAGAGAAAAGAACCTAAATGGGGATGAATGAGATGTAGACATAGTCAATAGTGTTTTTGAAAATTGGATGATGAAAGGGTATTGAAGATTCCAAATTTGGAAGAAACTTATGTCTTGGCTTGGCTATTTAAACATCATGAATGTTACTCAATTAAATCAAGTTATAGACTAGTCATATCACTCCAAAATGTAGGTGTGTTTAGAAACTTTAAAACAATTAGGTATATTACAATATGTCAAACAAGGGATGATCAATGGTGGAAATTTGTTTGAAAACTCAAGCTCCCTAGTAAGCTTAAATTTTTTCTCTGGCAATGTTTGCATAACATTCTTCTTATAAGAGAAAAGTTTATCACAAAAAGTGTTAAGTTGTCACTTGTATCCATTATGTCAAGCATGTGAGAAAACATCTCTACACTTATTCTTCAAATGCATGAGTTCAAAAGAGTTATTCTCTTACCCTAGACTTTTCTTATTGATAGTAATTTTGGTAGGCTTACTTTTGTAGAAAGTTTTGACAACTTTTCGAAACATTTCATTCCAAATGATGGTGATTTTGGGTTTAGATAGATTGTGTTTATTTTGTGGCATTTATGAAAATCAAAGAATTTATAGGCTTTTGATGCTAAATAGCTCATTGCACCAATCATTGTAAAACAAGCTTTGGATTATTGTCACCAGAATGAGGAAGCTCTCCTTAGTGCTTCTTGAAATGATTAGTATGGTTAGTGCTTTTTGCTTTTGTTTTATTGAGCTTATTTTTTTATTTTATGTTTTCTTTTATTGAAATGATTAGTAGGGCTAGTGTTTTTTGTTTTTGTTTCATTTAACTAATGGTTTTTTTATATTATGTTTTCTTTTCTTGAAATGATTAGTATGATTAGTTTTTTTGTTTTTATTTCATTGAGCTAATGGTTTTTTTTATATCTTCTTTTAATTTTTGTAGTCACGAGTATATGTATTGGTTGATATAGTATTTTTGTGTATCCAATATTTGAATTAGATATTATAATTTATTATCTTTAATGAAATTTTATTGACTTTGAAGTGAGGGAACACAAATGAAATTATCTTACATTCTCTCTTTTAAGTTCCCTTCTTTTCATTCTCAATTATTTTTGAGTTTTCTAAATTAATTGATTATTAATGATTTGGATATCTTTGATAAAAATATCATGATATTTTGGTCATTTTATTTTTATAAATTGAACACATTAATAACTTTTTTTAAAATTAGTGCATTTTAGTCACCTTATTATTTCTTTTTCGAATACTTAATTCACTTATTAGTAATTTTGGGTTTTTGGATCATTTTTTGGTGAAAAAACTTAAATTTAATCGAATTGAACCTTACTAACAAGAGATTGGTAGATACTTGAAGAGAAAAATGTTTTAAAAAATTGAAAAAAAATGAAAAATAAAGTAATTGATATTTTTAAAAAAATTTAAAAAAATGTGAATCACTAGATTTGGGGGAGGTGATTGATCAGTGTCATTTTATACACGTATTTGTGCATTAATTTTCATATATTTTCTATAAAAAAATTTATTCTCAATGTTTTTTGTTTATGTTATATAGGTATGCGAGGATGAAATGACTAAAAAGAAATATAAATGTGTGTTTAGAGAAAAAAGAGGGCACTCGATTGAGGATCGATCGAGAACCTTCATTTAATAAATATAGATCAATAGGCTATATTAATTGAGCCACTTATCAATAGATCAAGACATGACTCGAGCTATCAAGAATTGATTGAGGAGCTACCAATGACAATTGATGATATCTTATCATTGTTAGATCGATCCAAAATGGACTCAATTGTTTGAAAAGTTCAATTAGCATGCAAATATGGAGCTTTTCATCGCTAATTTTAATCATGATCATTGGATTGAGTAAAGTAGTATCCTATTCGAATTATGCTCAATAAATATACTATAAAAATAACATATTAAGTCATCAAAACACAACAATTTATACAAGAAATAAGAGAGATTAAATAGCATACCAATAAAAACTTTTGGGGGAGATTTTGAAGAAATGATTAAAGATTGAAGATTATGGTTATATTGGCTTCATCCTCTACTCTTTATAAGATTTTCTTAAAAAAAATTATAGTTTTCCATGGTAACAATATTGAATCTTATAGAATATATGACTAGTTAATTCAATTATGTAATTATGGGAATTTCAAGCCCTAAATTTTGGTTTAAGTAATTTAATGTTATGATAAATTTTAGTTTCAATTCTTGATTCTTAATATGTTCAATTTTATATTTAAATGTTAAAAATATGCATATTTGAATTAGAGTGATCAACTAGTTCATTGTCTGAATGTGTTTATTGCTACTTTAAGATATTAATCTATAATTGTTAATATTCTTTAAGATATTAATCTATAATTGTTAATATTCTTATTCAAAGTATCACCTTCTCAGTTATGTTACAAGTAAAATTGAATGTTTAAGTTAAAGGTTATCAATAAATTTAATCTTGCCTAATTTATTTAATTCATTTAATACAATGAATGAATTAAATCTAGTAAATACAATTTTAGGTTGTTCAGGATTTAGGTTAGTTAATAATTAACTTGTTAATCAATTACACCATAAAAATGTAGGAAATCTTAAGTATGATTAGATTTCTAAAGTTAAAGTTATAAATTTAAAAAGGAAAAAATATCATTCGTATCCTTAAGGTTCATCTTTTCTTCACAAATTTCCTTAACATTTAAAAATATGTCTCTAACTTGGTCGTACAGTTGTAATCAAGCAGTTGCTCCCTACCATCCACCTGGTTTCCCTAGCCCAAGGTAACCACAACAATACTAACATCTAGAGAACTTGCTAAATGTTATGGCTAGTAACAATATTAAATTTTAACATGACATTCATATTGCTATCAAGGAATCATATGCTACTATCAAAAATTAAGAGACACAAATGGGCAAAGTGGCCAAAATTGTTGGTAGGTAGAAGGCACAAACATCTCAAAAACTCCTATCCCAAACTGAAGTGGGCCCAAAAGAGAACGAGGTGCTATCACTTTAAAGAGTAGAAAGCAACTAGAAGAGCTCTTTAAAGGCCCCAACAATACCAAATCTAATAAGGGACATACACAAAGAGAGCTAAAGAAAGATGGAGTAACCACTCCACAAGAAAACACTACAATCCCTCATATAACTCTTAAACCCTCTACTTGTCCAGATACTTTAATATTACCCTTTTCTTAGTAGGTTTGCTTAATCAAATAAGAAGGAGCATAAACAAGATTTTTTGATACTTTTTGTAATGTGCACATTAACATTACTTTTATGAAAACTTCTTGCACTAAAATTGATATCCATAATGGGACATTGACCAAGGAATTCGACATAGAGTCTATATACTTCAACATATTTGAAGCAATAAGGTACCCTAATGATATTAATTCTTGCAATTATATTGATATTGTAGACTCTTTTGTGGAATAGGTATTTGAGTTTAAACATGAGGACACTTTATAAGTAGTCTTAACACAAACTATAAAGATACAAAGAAGCTTACTAGTGAAATACAACTCAATTCATACTTAAAAACTATAATGGCATCCTTGAAATCTCTTTTTAAAATACCACCTAGGTACACTCTAGTTTTTATTTCCCTAATTAATATTGACAATTTGTTACCTTTTATCATGCTTGCACTCACATTGTAGCTAAAGTCTTTATCATCGTACTTAAAACACATCTACGTAGAATAAAGATACATTATCAATCATCATTGCTAGTAACTTATCTCATGAATAAGAGGACAAACTTCTAAGAGTCTTAAGGGATCACACGATTGTTATAAGTTGGACCATTACTAACATAAAATGTATAATTTCATCTATACCTTTTATGCATACACATGATACTACTCGAGGATGAAGGAAAACCAACATGATACTACCTCATCTCTAATAACAAATGGGTAGGCTCAATATAGGTGGTACCAAATAAATTTGATATAATAATGGTCATAAATGATGAAAATGTTTTGGTATCCATAAGAATTCAAATAGGGTAGATTGTATGCATAGATTGTAGGAAGTTCATTATTGACAATAAGAATGATCACTTTTCTCTACTCTTTATTAATCAAATAGTAGAAAGGTTAGTAGGTCACTCTTATTATTATTTTCTTAATGTTACAACTAGATTTCTATAGCACTTGGAAACTAATAGAAAACCACTTTTACTTGTCCTTTGGGAGCCTTTGCATTTTGTAGGATGTTATTTGGCCTAAGTAATGCTCCTTTCACCTTTCAAATGTATATGGTAAGTATCTTTTTTGAATATATAGAGAACGTCATAGAGGTCTTTAGGGATGATTTCACGGTGTACAGTAATTTTTTTTTACCTATATTTACATAATCTAACACTTTCTTAAAAAATATAGATAGACTAATTTAGTACTAAATTGAAAAGAAGGTACAATTTTATAATAGACCATGAGATTTTTCTAAGGTATGTAATTTCTTCCAAGGACATAGAAGTAGATAAAAATAGATATTGTGCATGACTTACCACCTCCTACTATTATGGGACTTTATAGGTTTTTATTGGAAGTTCATTAAGGAATTTTCAAAGATTTCAAGAATACTATGCACATTACTACAAAAAAGACACATTTTTCATATTTGGTGAAAAGTTCAAAAGAGCCTTCGAAATGTTAAAGGAGCTACTTATCCTAGCTCCAATCATTCATGAACCTTCCTGGAGTTGCCCATTTGAGTTAATGTTTGATGTTTGTGACTACATAGTTGGAGAAGCACTCGGGTAATGAATTGAAAAACAATCACATGTTATATACTATGTCGCTAGAACCCTCATTGATGCTAACTCAACTACTCCACCACTAAAAAAGAATTATTTACATATTTTTTTACTTTAAAAAAATATAGTTTATATTTAGTAGGAATTAAATAACTGTATTCTTTAACCATACTACTCTTAATATTTACTAACAAAGAAGAATGTAAAACATAAGCTCGTTAGTTGGATTATCTAGCTATAGGAATTCGACCTAAAGATCAAGAACAAAACAGAAGTAAGGGTGGTTAACCACTTGAGTTGAATCATACAAGAAGAAGGCTCCCTACCATTATAGGAATAATTTCCAAATGAACAATAATTTTGTATGGAGGACCCACCACCTTGGTATGCTGACCTCTTTAACTACTTCGCAACCAAACAACTCTCTAGCAAGCTACCAAGAGCGCATCAACACAAGCTTAGAAAGGAGGCCATGTATTATTTGTGGGATGACCATACCTATGAAAACATGGCCCAGATTAATTATGAAGAAAGTGTGTATCTTCAACTAAATTCCATTCTATACTCACATTCTGCCATTTTTATGCGTGTAAAGGACAATTTGGTGCTAAGATGATTGCTCTCAAAGTTATTAAGAGTGTAATTTATTAGTACAGCTTGTTCTTTAAACATATTTTTTTTGTAAAGCTTGTGACCATTGTTAAAAAACATGTAATATAGAGCCTAGCGATCTAATGCTCCAAATTTTACTACTTTTTGTTAAAAAAATTATGTTCGAGGAATTGATTTTATGGGATCATTCCCTTCCGCCAGAGCTATATTTATATTTTAATTAATATGGATTATATTTCTAAATGGGTGGAAGCTAAATCCACCAAAACTAATGGCTTAAAGTGGTTGTAAATTTCATAAAGTTTAACATTTTTGCTAGGTTTAGGACATCAAAATTCATCATTAGCAATGGTAGACTATACTTCTACAATAGGAATTTTTGGGTTCTACTAAAAAATTATTATGTCAATCACTTAGTTTTCATACCTTACCATCCATAAATAAGTGGGTAAGTTGCAATCTCCAACAAAGAGGTCAAGTCTATCTGTAAAAAAACAGTGAAACCCAATAGGAAGGAATAGAGTACGAGACTAAATAATGCACTATAGACATATATGATAGCATATAAAACACCTATTAGGATGTTACCATTCTAGTTGGGGTATGGTAAACTATATCATTATTTAGTTGAGTTGGAACACATGGCTTTTTAGGCATTAAAACAATGCAACATGGATTTAGAGGAAGTAGTTGATCATACAAGGTTGCAACTAAATGAGTTAGAAGAGATCCGCAACAAAACCTATGACAATGCACATATTTATAAAAAAGAAAACTAAGGAAGCATATGATAAGATGATATCAAGAAAAACTTCCAAGTTGGAAAAAAAGTACTATTATTCAATTCTCACCTCAAATTATTGCCATGTAAATTTTATCTGTTGGGTTAGACCTTTTTTGTTACCAATGTATTTGCTCTTGATATAGTGGAAATCTTTTACGAGAAATCTTGAAGTGAATTCAAAGTCAATGAACACAAATTGATGTAGTTATGTTGGGTTGACGACATTAAACCAAGTATTTTGTAGAAGGAAACCCACCATATTTATTTTCTACTCACTTTTTACTTATTTTTACATGATATATATGCATGTTCTTACATTGAGAACGATGTAAGAATTATGTGTGTGAGAATGTTAACATTTCGATTCTATCATTTTATTTTGCTTTATTAGCTTATTAGTTTAGTATGCTCTAGATAGCATACTTTTTTCAATTATTAGGATTATTTATTGCATTCTTTAAGATAATTAGAAGGGCATGGAAACAAAAATTACAAGGTTTTTCCTTGTTTTTGATATCTTGGATTATAAATGCTTAAAAATATGACATTTTGAATAATGACGAATGTTAGTAAAATCTTGATATTGTTCTTTAATAAGGTATACTTTGTGATAACCTAGCTTAAAAAATGCATGCACAGTAGTTAAATTAGTGATATAATAATTTATATGTTTGAACTTGTTAAGTGTTATGTTAATTTCTTAGAATTTTTTTTTTAATTTTAATGAGCATGATTAGAATGCTAGAAAACTTTTGAGATATATCAAAGCAAATGTTGATCGAGTATTTTATGAAAAATTATTAAGGTATGAAAATTAATATTTTCGACATAATATTTTGTCCTTTCATTGAAAAGCCATTTTATTGAAACAATTTGAGCCAATATAAGCCAAATTTTTATACCCATTTCTTATATTTTGAACCAGCTGTTTATACTCATTTCTTATATTTTGAATCAAACACATTTGTTATATCTTATAGTTCATGAAAAAGTGGAGTTACATAAAAATATGGTAAATTATGAAAATACTATAATAAGATTTAAGAATATTAATTATGTCAATTAAATAAATGTTAACACACCATGTATTAATAGGTGTCCAGTGTTTCAAAGATTTAATTTGAAAAGTAAAATAAAATAAATAAATAAAAAGGTACCAACTAGAAAGAAATGTAAAAGGGCATAGTAAGAAAAATAATTTGATAAAAATAAATTAATAATAATATTTGGGTTCAAAATAAGGAAATATTGTCCTAACTTGTTGAAATGATTGGCCTTTAGATAGAGATATTTATATGTCTTTTTCTCTTACTCCAAAGACTCATAAAATTTTCTTTTTACGTTTTCATTTCATTTGATTGAACCAATAAGTCTTGACCCCATTACAATAAAAAAAGATATTTTGATTTTAAAAAATACCTTTGTGAGTGAAGATATAAATTTAAGGAAAATCCTAGGATGTTTGATTTAAATCTAAAAATCTAGTGATATTCTATAGGAAAGCACATGGGATTCACTTGTTTAAATTACGTAGTCTAATTAGCATTAATGAAGTTGCTTTATACACACTTTGAGCAATGTTATTATTGAAAATGTTAGATCAAATGAATAGTTATAGACTCATGCTCATGTTTGTTAGATTTTAAAACATTAGTGTTATTAAGCCCTTGAGATGAAATACTAAAAAATGTGTTTATGGTAATTAATTTTGCTTTTACTCGTGAGTATGTATGTGAGAGTTTGAACATTGTTATTTTATACACATATATGTGCATCCATTCCAACATATTCATGATGAATTATTATTCCAAATGTGTTTTTTATGTTTCTTCTTTGTTACACAGGTGTTTGATGATGAGATGGGAAAAAAGAAACAAAAATGTGTGTTTAGAAGAAAAAAATAAGGCACTTGATCTATTGTACTTCAAACAAGGATCGATCAAATACCTTCGAATAGGAAATATGGATAAATAGAATCGATCAATAGAATTAGTTGTCAATCGATCGAGAGTCAAACAAGGAGCAATGGATGACAATTGATGACAACTGATGATAGCTCATTGTTTCTTGATTGATTGAGGATCGATTAAGAGCTCTCGAGTTGAAAATTGAAAAAGGTTAGATAAATTGCGATTGGTCTCGGTTGATCGAGAAGTTCAATCATCATGTGAATCTGGCACTTTTCAACACCAATTTTTAGTCCTAGTCATTTGATTAAGAAAAGTTTGATCTTAATTGAATTAAACTAGAGAAATACATTATAAAAATAACTTATTAAGTCATTAAAACACAATAATTGGTATAAGAAATAAGACAAATCAAAAAGCATACCAAGGGAAACTTTTGGAGAGATTTTCAATAAAAATTGGAATTATATTAACTTTATTAAGTCATCAAAACACAACAATTGATATAAGAAATAAGACATATTAAAAAGCATACCAAGGGAAACTTTTAGAGAAATTTTCAATAAAAGATTGGAATTATATTAGTTTTATCCTCTTTTCTTCATCATCTTTTCTTATCCTTTTTTTATTGTTTTACATGGTAATAACGTTGTTTCTTATAGAATCTATGACTAGCTGATTGAATAATGTAATTAGGGGTAATTTTAAGTCCTAAATTATGATTTAATTAATTTAAAGTCCTGATAAATTTTAATTTCACTGCATAATTCTTGATATGTTCAATTTTAAGTTCGAATGTAAAAATAATGCGTGTATAAATTAGAGTGATCAATTAGTTAATGTATTGATATGTTTATTGTTAATTTGAGATATTAGTTTGTAATTGCTAATGTTTTTATTTGAAATAGCATCTTCTGACTTCTGTTACAAGTATAATTACATGTCTAGGTTAAATATTATCAATATATTTAATTTTATCTAGTTTATTTACTATTTTTTATATATATTAATGCAATGAATGAATTAAATCTAATAAGTGTAATTCTAGATTATTCAATATTTAAGTGGATCAATAATTGAATTGTTAATCAATTATATCGAAAAAAGGTAAGAATATTAAGTGTAATTAGATTTTTAAAACTAGAGTTAAGAACTTAAGAAGGGTTTTAAAATTATAAATTCGATTTAAGAATTGAGAAAATAATTTAATTCACGACATAATTGGTTAAATTATAGGTTAGTGTTACAAATAGTCTTATGATTATATATCTCACATCATTATTGTGTAATTTACTTTTATTATTCTACGATATTTTCGTTCTTTTTACTATCAATTTAAACTCTCGTTATTAATTTTAATTAAATCAGAAATAAATTATTAATTAAAAGTAGAATTATTACATAATTATTTTAGGAAGAATAATAAATTAATTTTGAATTGAAATAATTATTTTAAGAGAAATAATAAATTAATTTTGAATTGCTTTTTGTGGGGGTGTGAGTGGTGATAAATACTGGCTAATTAAAACTTTAATCAATTATTTTGATATACAATATGGGCTTGACACGCTCAATGTGTCGTGTATTGAGGTTTAGTGTTATTAATGTGTAGTCACACAACATAATACTTATATATGAGATAATGATAGGCCCATCCATCCCAACACATGAAAATGAGCTCATTTCATTAGAATCCTTAGTAACAAAAACAGTTATGGGTTTTCTCTAATGCAATCAAATTCTTTGTCCATCTATTTATTTGTCTTCAATGTGATAGATACAATCAATATTGAAAAATCCTGACTATATAATGTACTTGCAAACTTCTTAGATTTAATAAGTATTATTCATATTTAAATTTTAAAAAATTAACCTCCTAAAGAATAAAATGTCTATATTATTTGCAAAAATCACATTAGTACATTACACTTTCATTTTAATTTGACAATACTTACTATTCATGAACGATGAAACCAACAATCTTTTTTGTTTTCTAATTTTTCAACCACAATCAAAATTTATGTTTTATATTTTGAAACAAAAAATCTTAGAGAAAAACAAACACACAAATCCATTAAAAAACAATACTATAATATAATTTATAATAAATATTTATGTGTTGATTCAAAAATATTAATTTTTGTATCGAAATCGTAATACTTATGAATTTAATAATAGTAAATGGCATGAACTTATAACATTAAAGTTTTTTCTGTTTTTGTTAGGACGTTATTATCATGATTCAATAATAGGAAATGGCATGACCTTGAATTGTTGTGGCTTCTGAGTGTTAAAGATTGCAAATGGAATGAGTTTTGGAAGAAAGTTCGGAGGGACGTCCATTTTCTCAAACCCACCGAAAATTAGTGGAATAAGTCACATGAATCACATGCGTCCAGTTTCAGTGTCCTAAATATTCTTACTTCTAATTATTATAACTTTTGACCTGTATATTAAATTTAATAAACACGTAATAATATTAATTAACTAGTAATAATTATTATGATTTTTTTTAAAAAAATTATGTTAAAAAATTAAAAAAAGAAAGTAAAATATTTAAATGAAAAATTAATGTTAAATTTTATATAAATATTTAAAAAATATCCTTAAAATAAACACTTAATTAATTTATTTCTTTAATAATAAATGGTAAATTTGTGATAAATAAAACTTTTAATAGGTTGGAAACAATGAATGATAGCTGAAAAGTAATCGTGGCCGTTCATATTCATCATCCTTATAAAGGCTTCACATGGGTATGATTCGATTTTGTGCAGTGGGCACCCATTTGGCCCACACGTAGTACCGATTGACTAAAGAGAAAAAGGGAAGGTGAATGTGACAACTGGCTTTATTATGTTCCGTATAACTATTCGATATAAACCCTCCAAATTGAGAGAGAGAAAATAAAATAATAATTAAATCAATCGTGATAAAAGAGTCCTGCCATGTAACACCTTAAAAAAATCGTATTACGTAGCAAGTTGAGGTAAGGCAACTTGACCCCCTTTAACCTGTAATTGCTGCTAATGTATAAATAGTCTGTACCATCTATTTTAGAATGTGTCTTTTTTTTACTCTCCTTTTAATTAAAAAATATAATATGTATTATTCTTTTAAGTTAAATAATTTTATTTTATATTTATTAATTTATTTTACATTCGTATTAAAATCAAATATTTATTAATTAAAAATAATAATATTTATAAAATCAAATTTAAAGAAACAAAGATATAATATAAATATTGTGATAATTTTTTATTGAAGTAACATAGGGGTGATAGAAGAACAAAATTCATATATAATAAGTATATATCTATCTTATATTTTAGAGTAATTTTATTACTTATATTTTATTTTAAATTTTAAAAAATATTTAAACTAATCGCTTTAAATAAAATAAAAAAGTTTTATATATTTTTTAATCTTTTAAAATAACATTGACACAACTACACATATACTATGTCAAGATTTGAAGTTTGAATATATTTCTTCTTGGTGCTCACAAAAATTATATATTATTACATTTTTAAAGCAAAATAGTTATATAATATTATTGCAAATTTCTAACGTATACATAATATCAAAGAGTTTAATATTAGCATAAAATATTTATGCATACATTAAACACAATTTTAAATCTCAAAGAATCTAATTGACAATTATTTATACTTTTCTTCTATATATATATATACTTTTAGTTGAAGAGATTTTATAATAATTAATCACTAATAGACTCAAAAACATGGTTTTCAAAATAAATTAACTTTTAAATTTAATTTGAAGTTTAAGAAATTTAATTTAATATATTGTATAAATTAACAAAAATATAAAAGTTTACACGCAAGATATGTAATTTTCAGCAAGAGGGTTTGTATTTTAATGAAAGAAATTAAAAGCTTCGGAATAATCATACAATAAAATATTACATAAAATAGAAGTTCAGAAAAACATTTTCCCAAATGACGAATTCGATCATTATATTTAAATATTTCTTAGAAACCATAAAAAAATTAAATCAAATACAATTATTTTATAATAAAACAATATATATATATATATATCTTATGAATATTTTAGTGGTTTGATTTTGGGTCATTTAATGTATAAGCATGAATGTGTGGATGTGTTTCTCTATTATCATTACGAATGTGTTAATGTAATAACCATCTATTTTGAATGGATATTAATTTTTTTATTTAATTATATTTTTTATTTTTTAATATTTATTTAAAAATAAATAAATTTTAACATATTTTTTACTTTATTATATTATTTAAAATATTGACATTAATTTTTATTTTTTAATTAATTTAGTACATATTTTTAAATAAAATAAAAGATATATAAATAATAATAAATAAAATTCAATCTAGTTATTCTAAATATTTTAAATATTATATAATTTATTATTAAAAATGTATTTTTATGTAATTATATGTATATTAAAAATAATATTAATATATGTTCAGTTTCGATTAACCATAATTTCAGTATTACAATAACCGTTCATATGCTACACCTTATTAGTTACAATTATTTTTGAAAAAAATTATTGAACTTATATAATTAATTATAATTTTAATTATTTACGGTTAAAATATTTTTCTTTCATTATCATATATTTAAAGAATCAAATAAAATGATAAATTGATGTTAATTTAAAATATATTAAGTTACGTTATCATATATTTAAAAAATCAAATAAAATGATAAATTAATGTTAATTTAAAATATATTAAGTTACGTATAATAATTTAATTAAATGTTAATTTCTTTATTATTTTAAGAAAATTAATTTTGGATCTCTACGTTCCCATTATTAGTGATTTAATATAATTTTATAATTAAAATTTATTTTATTAAATTAGATAAATAAATTAGTGGATAATTTTTCATAATTAATTTATTTCATTGAATAGATTTAAACTAAATTATTAATTATGAATAATAATCATCAATCATAATTAATAATAACGAAGAATATATAAATATTTATGTATGTTTTAAAAAATTATTAATTAATTGTAAATTAATTGTTAACGTGTAAAGAAGAAAAGTAATGTTTGGTGGAAAGTAGAAAGAAATAGAATTAGGGAGAAAGAATTAAAATTTAGGGAGAAAGGAAAACAAAAGAACTAAGTTTATTATTAATAATAAATAAGTTATACAACTATTATTATTTATTTTGTTTCAATTTATATAATAAATTTGAAGTTAATATAAATTTGTGTGCACTATTTAGACATTTTTACTATATCTTAACTGAGGTAATTATAATAAATTAAAAGTATTAAATTTACCATACTAATCTATTATTTCTTTTTATGAAGTTGAATAACATTTATAAATAAAAATATAAAGTAACATTACGAATTTATATCGCTGCACTTTAGACACACGTTTAACTTCCTTTGTATTAAAAAGCTTTGCATGTTAGATAATAAAAAAAAATTAATTAAATGAGTTCATTTGGAATCTTCATGTTTGAAAAAATTAATAATTTATGTAAGCACGTTGGGATATTTTTAGGTCAATCATTTATGCGCATACGGTGCTTTGTAATAATATACTACCAATATTTAAACATAAATAATTTTATACCATACTAATAAAATTTATATAATTTTATTTGATAAATAAATTAAATATAATATTATAATATAAATAAATTTTTTTTTTTTGTAATTATTATTTGTTTAAAAATATATATATTAATTAATTATTATTTTTTAATTGATATAAAATATGATTTGTTTTGTATAAAAAATCTTAAGCAAATGAGCTCATAAATGAATCAATTGTAGTCATCTTGTTCATTTTTAATAACTTTAAATTACTTCTGTTTTTATTTTGGTATTGATATTCTCAATTAATATATATATATAATATCTCTATTTAAATTATAGGCACTTTTTTTGTTCATATTTAATGGTAATTTTAATGAATTATGATAGTTAAGGGGTAAAAATTACTATTAAAATTCATCAATATATATATTAATAATTAAAATAAAAATATTTGATGTATCTTAATTAAAAATTTGGATAAAAAATAGCTATAATTTATATTGCAATAAAAGTGATAAAAATTATTGTTAAAATTTATCAAAATAAAAATATTTAATGTATCTCAATTAAAAATATGGATAAAAAATACCTATAATTTATATTGCAATAAAAGTGGTATAGTTTGCAATAAAATAGCATTGATAAATTAAAAAAAATTAATTGCAATAACAATGCTATATATATTTTATTTTAATTTATAATTAATTGATATGATAACTAATTAGTTATTATTTTTAAAATTAATCACAAAATATATTTATATATCAATAAAATAAGATTTTAAGTACCTTTTTCAGAACAAAAAAATTTATTAAATTTTGACATACTCTAAAATCAATTTACCTTAAAAAAACCATTTACGTTTATATTAGCTCATTAATAGATTTAAGTTTAAAAGAAGTTACGTTTACTATTTATTAGCTATTATAATAATAATAATAATAATAATATATAGGTTTCCTTTATTAATTAGTTATCTTATTATTTATAATTTTAATATTAAGATAATTAATTACAAATAAATAAAATAAATATGGCCCTATATTCTTAGTTTTGTCTAAAATAATTATAGGAGTAATTTATACTTTTATAAATGGTATAGATAAAATAAGATAAGATTAGTTTTGGAGCCATGGGATCGATTATTTAAATTTTATAATTATAGAGTAATTTTTATGATGGAGAATATTATTTTGATATTCTTTATTTTGAAAAATAATGTCTTTAATATAATTTATCTTTTAAGTTATTTTTATTATAATAAGATAAAAAATTGATGCTAAAATTATGTAAAATGATTTAAAAAAATTCTAAAAATATATATATAGTTAATTAATTTGTTATTTAATTTATAAATAAGTATACAATAATAATTATTTTATGAGTTAATTATAAATAAATATACAATAATAACTATTATATAAACTAAGTGTGATAATTTGTAATAGTAATATATACAAATATAAGTTATTTAATATTATATTAATAAAACTTATATAATTTTATTTAATAAATAAGACAAATATATCATAACAATGTAGATAAAATTATTTAATTAATATTTTTATTATTATTTAATAATGTAATCTTACATAGACAAATTTATTAAACATTTTTATAAGTATTTTTTCATAAAAATAATGTATATTAGTTGATTATTTTTATAAAAAAATATATAAGAAAGTAGACAAAAAAATGATTAATTTAACACAAATATAAAGTATTTATAAATAAATTGAATGTACATTATTTTCTAATTAAATGAATAAATATGAATCATATGAACTCTTATATTTAATATAATTAAAACGAAACTAATAGTGTAAAGTTAATATATAATAAAATTACAAAAATAACTATTTATAAAGGTGTATATATTGTAAAAATATTTTATTATTATTAAAGTAAACTAATAAAACAAAGTGTAGAATAACCGGGGTTAATAATGGATCAAAATTTTATATTTTTGGTCCATTTGAATTCGATCCGAATAGATTTGAAAATTTTCAATTTGATTTTAATAAGATGATATAATCAATCAAAACCAATCTTAATTTGAATCAAAACATATATGATTTTTTCGGATAGGATAGGGTTAGATTGAAATTTATTTATGAATTATTATCATATGTAAAACATGATATACACAAATTTAAATTTTAAATTGATATTTTGATAACAAATATTATTATATATATTTACAACTAAAAAAATTAAAAGAATAATAAATATGTCTGTATAATTATTAAATTATTATAAATATTTATATTTATTTTTAAGCTAAAATAATAATCTAATATAACTATGGTATGTCTAATATTTAAATATAACATATTATAAGAAATATGTATTCATTTATAATTTAATAGTAATTCGGTCTGGATCAGATATATTTTATTGTAAAATTTATTAATTCGAATCTGATCTGATTTCGAATGAATTATATAATTTTCAATCCAAATCTGATCTAACTATAAAATTTATCCATCTAATCTGATCCAAATTTTATAAATCGGATTGGATTTTTCAATTTAAACAGATTGATCGAACTTCTCGATTTGAACAGATTGATGATTATTTGCTCATCCATAACCAAAAAAACATTATAAAATTAAAAGAAGGTGAGGAAAATAACTAAAAAATCTAATTTTTATATATATAATGAAATTATTAAAATAATTATTCATAAAAAATATATTTATTATATAAATATTTTATTATTTATTGATGTAAATTAGTAAAAGAAAGTGTAGAATAACCAAAATTGCATTATAAAACTAAAACAAAGGTGAGGAGAAAAACTAAAAAATACATAGATTTTTTCATAGAAGATACATACATATATACATCTAAAAAAATTAACTTTGAGAAAAATTTAAAACTTGAATAATTCAAATTGCCTTAAATATGGGATCTCAAGTATAATTTGGAGAATATTTCATATATATATATATATATGTATGTATGTATGTATGTATGTATGTATGTATGTATGTATGTATATGCATCATAAATTATTTAGATAAGTAGTATTAATAAATCATAATTGATTTTAGATAAAATTATTTAAAGATATAGATGTTAATAAATATAAAAACTCAAATGAATGAGTTTTTTAAAATTTAAAAAATATTTAATTATACCTAAAAATACATATATTTTAAAATTATATTTATTTAAATATTATTAGTTAAAATTATTTATATAAGACATATATTCCTAATAACTAATTTTGAAATATATAAAATTAAGTAAAATTATATTGAGTAAAATTTACTTTAAATTATTCATATCGGTCAATCCCATTGTTCTTAATCAATAGTTATAAAATCTTGGATCTAATGTAAACTCTAGTAAAGTTTCATTAACTAAGTTCCAAGAACGAGCATGTGATAGATGTTTTATTTTTTTCATCCATCATTTGTTATAAAGCATGGCACGTCAAGTTTTTTGATGTCTCAATGCTTTGGTGCTCATTTAGTGTCATTTTTACCTTATATATTGAATTAGAGAACGATGATTATGTAACAACATTTCACAAACTATATTTAAAACCTCCTTAAAGTTTTTAAGATACAATCCAAACTTTATCTCCATATTAAACAATGTTACTAAAGTCGAGAAATATAGTAAACCTATTACAGCCATTCTACAATGGTTTTTCAGTATCCTTTAAAATATTTTTAAATTATTTGTCAAAAAATTTACCATCAACATTTTTGTTCATAATATTTAGCATTTTTACGATGTTATAACATAAGCATTATCATCGTGCCGTTTTTGTGGTAGAAGTTGGTCATAACTATTCATTATGCTTGCTAATCTTCTCTTCATACCTAATCCAATTCTTATAGTTTGTTTATAGCATTCTTAAATCTATGTTATAGAAACAAGGAGTTTATGACGACGACGGTTGACAATGAATGACCAATGGAGGCACGACAATCAAATGTTGGAGCATGCCTAGGTGGTGGAGACGATGAATGGGCACGAAGGAATCAATAAAACATAAATGGGTCAGCCACGGTAGCACTTCCAATCGTAGTAGTGACTGTCTTTCGTTGTTTTCGATGGCAAAGGAAATTTTCCAGTCGGCAGTCCCTGGTTTGACAGGTGATGACCGGAGATGGTGTGAATCTCAATGATGATTCTGGGTGCTGAGGAGGTTGGGTTGCCAGAATGGTTTAGCAAGGGTGGGGTTTATCAATAACGATGATTTGGGAGAGACAATGATGAATTGTGGTTGACGATAGATGTGGAAAGGTTGTGGAGGCTTGTTAGCTATGGAGCGATTTTGGATTTCTTACTAATTATTTTTAAATTAGTTTTAAGTTATTAATAAAAAAATAATATTTTTAATTAAAATTAAAATATATTATTTAGATAAATAAAATAAATAACAAGTTGAAGATTGTGTTCCTTAAAAAAAAAAGCTTTTTAAAGAATCTAAAGTTAATTTTTTTTATCGGAAGATAATGGACGAAAATTTGTTTCGTGATAACACAATAAAAATTAATTTAATTCATTCAATATTTTGATCAGATTTTAACATATAAACATACATCTTATTTATAAAACTTTTTTACAACAATTTTTTTAAAATCTAATTCAAAACTTAATTTTAAACTCGATTATAAAATTTTAATCGATAAATATTTTTTTGAAATAACTCACTTGAATTTAATCTTTTTTACATATTTAAATAGATTACATAGATTACGTATTTATTGAACCTTAATATTACACAAAATCATAATAATATTTTAAATTTTATAAACAATTATTTAAATCTTATTAATATATAATAAATATCATAACTATATTATTTATTCCCTTCTTAGTAGGTAAAAATCACGCATAACCAAATGTAAGTGGTGACTGGTGAGGGGGCATTTTTTGAGTAATGTATGTACATATTTGGATCAATGATCTTATGCCATAATTGACCAATTTTTTTATATTTTTTTTGGCTAATTTTTTTTATAAATTTAATAGCATGCAATAATCCATTTATATAGTAAACTGTTTTTATTTCTTATTAAAAAAATCTATTTCATAATTGACCAATTTTTTATATCTTTTTTTTTTTGCTAAATTTTTTTATAAGTTTAATACCATGCAATAATCCCATTCTATAGTACACTCTTTTTACCTCTAATTAAAAAAAGTATATTTATCTATTAATTTCATTTCTTATTAGATGGAGAGTTTATTATTGTTATTAATATTTAATTTAATTTAATTTGTTTCAATAAATATAAATTATAATATATACATTACACCTAGATTTTAATCTAGTGTAGATTTTATTTCATCTAGATTTTAATCTAATGGTGATTTTAGATATGTTTAGTCATGTTTACATTTATTTTGTTTTTAGATTTAGATATAGATATTTATGTTTAGGTAATTTTGAGGTTCAAAATGTGAAACTTGTTAAAAATGATTCTTATTCTCTTATAATAATTTGATGTATTTTTATTTTATTGATTTAATTATTTTTTTATTTTTTGTTTGAATAAATGAAATATTAATTTCTCTGAAAAAAAGTTTTATATATAGAGTTTTATTTTTACTTTATACAAAAAATATACGTTTATTTTTCTTAAAACGTAAATAAATATATATTTTTAATGTTTTATAAAATGAACATATTTTTTCACTTAGATGATAAAAATAAAATCACTTTAAATAACTACCATATATTATAGAGTTTTTTATATTAATGAAGATATTATTTTTTTTTGTGCATAAAGGAATCAAAAGGATTAACCTTAAAAAACCACGAGAAACTAAGCACATGAACTTAGAAGGTTTTAGTCTTAAAATTCAACAATAAATTGAATAAAATCATCACAAAAAGTTAGAATTTAGATTACATGATATATAGCATTATAAAATTTCTTAAATCTTGATAAACTATTGAATGTAGTAAAGTTTTATAAGCTTTAATAAGTTTTGAAATTTTTTATTTATAAGAAACAAAGAGAATTTTTCCTCGCAAATTTTTTTAATCAAATTTATTATTATTTTTATTTTAATAAATTAGTGACTTTTAAATACGTAATTTATCCACAAATTTAAAAGCTATAATTTTCAATATTTCCTTAACTACCAGATGACTAAAAAGGAAAAAAAAATCTAATTTGATATTGAAATTTGAACCTCAAACTATGCCTTAATAAGGAATCATAAATAACTAAAAAAGAAAAAAAATACTTAATTTAAATTTTAAAAAAATAATAAAAAATAAAGAAATAGGAAGGATGATTGGATGTTATTAGATCGTATTAATTTAGTAACCATTATTAGTTTATGGAAAAATAGAATAATAAGCTGTTTTTGAACAGTTGACAATTTACTTGTGAAAGGGTCAATATTAGTGTTGGTTGAGTTTTTTTTTTTAATTCCAAACTGTAACATATTTATTTTATTAATAAATATTTAATGGTGGTGAACATAGATTAATACAGTGTCTTAGAGCTATAAAAGAAACATATCAAACAAATATAATAAAATAGATTATTAAAGACACTAACACAAAGGCGCCCAAGGTTAATTGAGATTGAGGCACTACGTTCTTTGTGTTTTTTATAAAAATATTATTTACCATATTAAAAATTACAAAAATTAAATTTGATAAATATAGAAGGATACGATGCATGAATGATGAGGAAGAAGTGATGGCTGTTTCCACTCTCTGCAAAATTATTTTCTGCAGATTCCAAAAATATACCCACAACACTAGACTTATCCTATCTCAGCGAATTATAAACTTACAATAAACTTTTTATTATTATAGGATTTTTATGAACATTTTTTTTAAATAACAAGAGCTCGTTAGATTACATCATATATATATATATACCACAATTATTTATTATAAATTAGTACTTACAAAAGTAAAGTTTGGGTTCAATTTTGGTTATATAAATATATAATTATAGATAACAGTAAAATAATAAACAGTGAGAAAATAAATGATAAATAATGATTTAGGTGGTTTAATTTTTTAATGTGAAAAGTTTACTCTACTGATAATGTCACAGTAAGAAAAATTCACTAATAATTAAATAGAGATATAAACATAAATATTAAGAGAGTTTCACAAAATGTATCAAAATTTAAACACTTCACCATAAAATAATTCACTCTAATATACTAATAATATACAGGAAAGTAAATTAACAAATTTGTTATTTAATCAAATATTATATATAAATAAAATTTAAGAAGAAAAAATGGGAGATTTTTGGAATGAAAATGAAATTTTGTAGTTCTCTCTTCTCTCCTTTTCTTTACTCTCAACGAATACTTCTACGGCGGTTGGTGCACACAATTCTTCGGCATCAACACACGTGTGTGTAAATATATATTAGTTAAAACCTTAATGCTATGTTTGGTTAGAGAGAATGAAAATGAATCAGAATTGATTTCTTTTATTTGTGTGTTTGGTTGGGCTGAAAAATGAGTCAATAATGAAATTGATTTCTTCCAATTTTACCCTCACCCCAAATATAATCCTAAACTCAAATCCCAAATCCCAAATTCTAAATCCTAAATCCTAAATCCCAAAACCTAAATCCTAAACCTTAAAAACTAAATCCCAAAACCCAAAACCCCAAATCCCAAAACCCTAAACCCTAAACCCCAAAATCCTAAACCTTAAAACCTAAATCCCAAATCACAAATCCCAAAACCCAAAACCCAAAACCCCAAACCCCAAACCCCAAATCTTAAACCCTTAAACACTAAACCTCAAATCCTAAACTCTAAACCTTAAATCCAAAATCTCAAATTCTAAAACCCTAAACCCTTTTTAGAAAAATAATAATTTTAATCCTAAACCTTAACCCACAAATACAGCCCTAAACCCTAAACCCCTAATCCGAAATCCCTAAACCCTAAATCCCAAATCCTAAATCTCAAACCTTAAAACCCTAAACCCTATTTAGAAAAATAATAATTTTAATAATATATTTTCTTTTTAAGTAATAATTATTTAAAATAATAATAATTTCAATAATTTATTTTGTGTGACGAAAAAATAATAATTAAATAATATTATATAAACTTTATTGAATATATGAGTATTAAAGTAATTTATAGTTTTTTATATTTCATTTTATTCCAATGTTAAACTAAACACTATAATAATGATTAATTCTTTGAGTCTAATGGTTAAATCAAACAATATTGTTTCATTTCCTTTTCATTCCATTCCATTCTTATTCTGATTCTGATTTTATTCTGTGAACCAAACGACACCTAAGAGTATAAAATGATGGTTTAAATGTTTTAGGTCAATAATTTAATAAATTATTGAATCTAAAAAAGTATGAATAGTTTGGATTTGGGTTAAGGGTACAGAATGATACTTATTATATAAAAATATATAAAATTTCATTAACTATTAAATAAGTTATTATAAATCTATTAATTATCAAAAATTATACTAAAAAATAAATTTTAAAAATATAATATTTGTATCATGCAAGAAGAATTTTGCATTTAAAAAAAAAGATAAAATGGTGGTTTTAATATGGTATATAATGTCTAACTATAGTCATGGCAATCGCTTCTTCTCTAGCTATTGCAAATCGCTTCTTGAAGTGCACTTCGTCCTTGTTCATTTTGCAAACTCCAATCTGTCCCAGGAACCAATTGAAAGTTGGGTAATCTAATGTTTCCCTCAAAACGCGCTTATCAGGAAAGGGGCTACCCAGACTTATAATCAGCACATTGTTGACTTCCTTGGGCGATGTGGGATTCCAACACTCCCCCTCACATCGGACGGGGACACCGCAAAGACCGATATCCGGCCGGCACAACAACCAGACACTGGGGAACTCAGGGAAGCGGGCACATCGGGACCCTTAGGGACCTGCTCTGATACCAAATTGAAAGCTCGGCAGCCCAATGTTTCCCTCAAAACGCGCTTATCAGGAAAGGGGCTACCCAGACTTATAACCAGCACATTGCTGGCTTCCCAGGGGGGAGTGTTGGAGTCCCACATCACCCAGGGAAGCCAGCAATGTGCGGGTTATAAGTCTGGGTAGCCCCTTTCCTGATAAGCACATTTTGAGGAAAACATTGGGCTGCCCAGCTTTCAATTTGGTATCAGAGCAGGTCCCTGGGGGTCCCGATGTGCCCGCTCCCTTGAGTTCTCCTGTCCGTTCTTTGTGTCGGCCCGCTGTGCACGGCTTCGAGGTGTCCCCGTCCGATGTGAGGGGAGCGGCACATCGGACCGACTGCCCGATGTCACAGAAATTGAAAGCTGGGCAGCCAAATGTTTCTCTCAAAACATGCTTATCAGGAAAGGGACTACCCAGACTTATAATCAACACATTGCTGGCTTTCCTGGGTGACGTGGGACTCCAATACAACCATAAGCATCTCATTGGATGTCTAGCCCCCCAATTTTACAGCCAAGTCAATAGGGGTATCACAGTTTGGGACATCAAGGCAACCAATCAAAGCTTATATAGCTTCAGCTTCTCTTCCTTAGCCATTGCCTCGAGAGTAAATGCACCAACCAAATTCTACTGGCCCCGAGAAAATCAAGTGCAATCTTCTATGACAATTTGTTAATTAGAAGAAGCACATCCAAAAATGTAATAAACCCACTCCAAATTTTGTTCCGAAATTGAGACATTTTTTCTGATATTTCCATGAAATAAAGCAAACCCAATTCAAGTTAAAGCCAGGGCACAAGACAATAGAAAAAGATAAAGATGAAGCCAATATTGAAAACATAAGAAAAATATCATTTCTTAAATCCATGCTTCCATCTCCACCATTAATAAATAAATAAAAGCTTCCATCTCCGCCACGCAAGGCACAGTTAAAAATGGGTTTTAAAATGATAATTTTACCATCGGTTAAAATTACACTCACCCAAATCCGATATTTTTAAAATTTTTATCATTTTAATATATTTGTTTTGTTAATTCATGTACTTATAATATCTTACCTAATAATTAATAAACTTTTGTATAATTTTGAGATGTTTTTATGCAATCCTTTTATCCTTAAAATTCAGATTAATTAAATCTTCAAATTAATTTTGAATTGAAAAGCTTTAAATTCAAATATATAAAAAAAACATATGGCTTCAATTCAATGTTATGTCATGACATAACCTCGAAGAATAATTAAATGAGATATTTACTATGTATAGTAAGTGGTGTGTTGTCGGGTTAAAAAGAACTCGTGTTGAAGAAACCCATTCCTGTACAACTTGATTTAAATAGATTTAATTTTAAATTTAAATTTAATTTAATTTTTATTCTATATTATTAATCTTAACCTAAATCAAGTTCCAACTAATACATTTATTATTTATGATGAAGATTAAAATTAATAAAAATAAAAATTCTGTTATTAGAATACATATTTTAAACAAAAAAACATTATCTTACTAATAATACTATTTATGAATTGTTAAATCCTTATAATAAACCTTAAATCTCGAATCATAAATTCTAAGTTTTAAATTCTAAAAAAAGTAAATTTAAAGTTATTTTAATATTTATATTATTTATTGAAAATGTTATTTTTATCTTTTTTATCATTAAATCTAAATACCTATTATATTTAGTTTCTAGAACTTTTATTTATATGTATTTTTAGTCCTTTTTCTTTATCTTATTTAACATAATGTTAATTTTAAATATTATAAATTATTATAAATTTTAATCTAATTAAAATAATAATGATTTTTAACCATATTCAATACATTCTAATAACGTCAAATATATGAATAATTTTTTTTACCATTCTTCACAAAATTAAAATGTAAAAAATTTCAAAACCATAAATATATTACAAAATTAATCTAAGAACCATTACTTAAAATTAAAATAAATTAATATTTTAAACTTAAAATTTATATAAATATAATTAATGATAATATAATATATTCAAAAAAATAACTAATAATAATAAAATTATAAGTCAATTTTACGGACAGAACAAATCAATAGACTCATTATTAATACTTGTAATTTGTATGAAATTAAAAAAAATATTTATATAACTAATCGCATTCATTATTTATAAGATATTGTATAATTCTTATTAATAAGTAAATAATCAATATATTAATGTAAAAAAAGTTACAATATAAATAATAAGATAAATAAATTAAAATTTTCATAATATGAATTAGTAAATTAGAAAAGATAATATTAATAATAATAATAATAATAATTTTTTATTTTTGTGTTATCGGAATGACCCTAATCTAACCTTTTTTTTATTTTTATTTGAATTGGTTTAAATTAAATCCAAATATAATTCAATTAGGTTCCGTTAACAATTTTAATTCTTATTCAATTTTAATAATTGAAATACAATATATATTATCACTCTATGCGAAATGAAAATAAGTAATTCATATTATCTTTTGTCAAACAAAAACTATTTCTTTTTGAAACCACTTTTAATTAATTGAATTGTCCGCATGTTGACTGATTAACAGGGTATTGGCATTTCATGTTTAATTAGTATAAAGTAAATCATTAAGGGTGAAGGAAAACGTTTTATAACTGCACACAAATTTTAAGTATAGAAGTTGAATAGGTTTTTAAAATGACGCTCTGATAATTCATTATTCTTTTTTAAAATTAGTCATATATTATATATATGATCATATTTTAAGAAATATTTTTGAAATTATAAATTAATAACAAAATTATTTAATTTTTAATCTAAATGAAGTTAAAAGGTTGTTAATCTAGGATTATTTTACATCTTTTTTTGAAAGTTATAAAATTTTTATACACCATTTAATAAATATAAGATTTTTTACTCCTTTGTTTAAAACTATAGAACCAACAGGGTTTTTATCCCGTATAAAATACAATATATATTATACTTTAATTTTAAAGTGATATTTTTTAACAAAAAAAATATTATTTATAAATACAATTAAAAAAATTATAATAACAAGATTTATACTTTTAGACTTATTATATTATTATACAAATTAAAAATTTATATTTTTTATTTAAATTATTAATTTAATGCAACGGTAGGTATAATATTTAAATATAATATATTATATTATAAAATAAAATATTTATTTATTTATAATTTTAATAATAATTAAAAATAACTAAATTACTAATTAATTTATTCTAAATAATGTGTTAATTGATTTATCTAATCGTTAATTTATATTAATTATTTTTATGTATATTTTTATAAAAAAGAAGTTACTTATGAGAATAAAATAATAAAAATATGCTTATCATCTATTAATTAATTGTGTATGTTGAACTTCTAAATTATTAGATTCTAAAAAATTAAAATTGATTAATATATAATAAACAATCCAGTCACACCATAACAATATTATGTTTCCTTCATTATATTTCTATAATTATAAATCACATGTTAAGAAATAATTAATTTTTAAAATTTATAAATATAAAAATATCATATTTTATATATTTTTATTATTAAAAAATAAATGATATGTTATTTTATTTAAAAAGTTATCCAATTAAATACTTATCAAATTAAATATAATTAAATATAATTTAATATTATTAAATATTATTTTTATTATTATAAATTTTAATAATTTTTTAAATTTTTATGTATTAAATATTATTTTTATTATTATTAAATATTCTTTTAACAAAACACAATAATATAAAAAGAGAAAACGGAATTATATTATAATCCAAAACGATTGTAACGTGTATAAATTATTAATTTGTTTAAATAATTTTATTTCTATAGTTTTAACTTTTACCATGAGTAGAATTGCTTGGAAAATTTTGTTTTTCTTTTCAAATTGCTAGGATTTCTAAAGTGGATGGATTGGAGTACAGGATAAGAGGAATCCAGTGGAGCATGACAGTACATGTCAAAGTAAATGGATCGTACTGTACAACTATTCGAACAAATGAATTATGAGGAGAAGAAGGGAAAAAAAAAAACATACAAATCGTACTATAATAAAACCAGCTGTTCCCACACAGCAATATGTCACTGTTAGACTCGTCCGGAAGATAAGGCTCAAAATCCTTAATGGCCTTTTCTCCAAATAAAAGATTCTTCGTGACTATTTATATCTAATAATAAAAACGATTAAAAGATATATTTTAAATAAAGAAATATATATATTAAAATAATTTAAATTTTATGATTTAATTATAAATAAAAAATATTATTAATGTCATAAATAAACCTATATCAATCTCACACCCTTTTCTCCCCTCTTCTACACCGATTCTTCTTCCTTTTCCAACAATATATACGGAAAATGATCCATCTATTTTTACAAATAAATATTTTAATAACATGATTATTAGTTTTGATTTAATAAGAAAAAGTTACATTTATGATAATTTTATTTTGAGTAAATAAATTTTTACTATCAAATTTTAAACACTGTTGTAAAAAAAAATATTAATGAATTTTATTTTTTTACTTTTATATCATTAAATTTTATAATTATTATAAAAATATTATCAATTTTTTTTGTTATTTACATATCATTAAATTTTATAAATTATTATAAAAATACCTTCAATATCGATCAATTAATAATAAGTTATATGTATGTCGATCAAATTTTTGTTACATTTGTAAACATTAATAATACGCAAGTAACAAAAAAATTAATGATATTTTTATAATATTTTGTGAAATTTAATAACATGAAAATAAAAAATCAAAATCCAATGTTATTTTTGTAACAATTTCAAAGTTTGGTAGTAGAAAATCTATTTACTTTTTATTTTTATAAATTATATATGTTTTTCACTTTATTTTAAATTAATAAACTTTGTAATCTTATTATTACATTTGTTAACAATTTAATCATTTTAAACTATTTTGATGATTTTATTAACTTTTTTCTTAAACTTTTTGGATCATTTTTTTTTCTTTAAACATTCATCATCCCTTTCTAGTAAGGCATAATTTGATCTAATTTAAATTATTTTTTTACCAAAACAATTACCCAAAGAAATCAAAATTATCAATAACTAAAACGTTTAAAATTGTTACAATAATATAACAAAAGTGTATTAATTTAAAAAAATGACTAAAATGACTAAGGTAATCAAATTATAAAAATTGAGCAACAAAAATAATTAAATTGATTTAATTAACATAAATTTGTGTTATACATAATAAAAAATATATATTTATTAAATACATACTTAATTAACTAAAACTAACTTACTATTTCAAAATACAATGATAAAATATTAACATGTAACAAACCACTTGAAATATATTTTCGCATGGTACAATAAAGGAACGTTGATTTTAAAAAATAAAATTTAAAGATATTATGATTTTATTTAGAGCTAAAATAAATCAAATTCATTTAATATCTATAAAAAAAGAAAGCTGTAGTCTCTGGATGTATTATTATGTCTAATTTATACTCCAAAAATCACAATTTAAATTTTATTGAGCTCTTTTTCAAAAATTATGGAATTAATTGGATCCAACTAAAAATAAGAATATTAAATTGCTCATTTTATAAATAATAAGATTAAATCACCCTCTCACTCACTAATTTTTAACTAAATATATTTTGAGAGAATAATATAATATTGTTTTGGGAAAATATGAAGGTAAACTGTTAATAAAAAATAACTATTAATTACATTTAAATTAATATCATTTATTATTATAAAAAATTATACCCTTTATGTATATATTATACATTTTTATTATTAAAAAAATATATTATAGAATATTTTATTTTGAACGTCTTTGTCAACTACAATAATTTAAATATATTAAATTTTAAATGATATCTAATTAAATATTATTTTTTATTATTATAAATTTTCAATGTTTTATTTTTTAAAATTTTGATTATTTTTTTACAAACAACAATAGCTAAAGTAGGTTGTTTTGGTTTGAAGATTTCAAAAGGCAAATATTTGAAGGGAAATCAATATACTTGTAAATAAATAATTTTGTAACTTTGACATTTTATTTAAGATTTGAATGCTAAAATAAGATACTCTTAATTTGATGAAAATGTTTAACTAGTTCTTTAATTCGATGAAAATGTTTAACTAGTTCTTTAATTCGATGAAAATGTTTAAGTATCTAGCTATTTAATTCAACTTTTATCTATACATATCTATATAAGTGTGAAAGGTAAATTTGATACATTTATTTATACGATATTAAGGTTAATTTAATCTTTTTATTTATACGTAATTTAATCGCTTAAGTAAGAAAATGTGATATTTAATTATTTTTGTTTTAAAAAACATTCCAAAAATAATCATTTAATAATTGTGGATTTATTTTATAATAAAACAATTATAAGGAATATCCCATCATACAAATAAACTACTAATAAACATGTTTCTTAATTTAAAAAATTAAATAATAATTTTATTAAAAAAAATAATAGTAAAGCATTTATCCATATATATATATATATATCAATAAAAATATAAATTAATTTAATAATAATATAAATCATAAATTGAATCTTGTTAGTTTAATTCTCATATATTTTTAAACATTAATCTCATTTTTAATTTTGTATTTTTTAAGTTAATTTAATTATTTTATTATTTCACAAGGTTCTTATTAAGTAGATAATTAAAGATTATTTTATTTTAAATAATTAAAATTATAGTTATTTATAAAAAATTTAGATTTTTTTTAAATTAGTCGTAATTAATTAAAAATAAGATAATAATACTTATTGTAATTTTAAAATCTTAGTAAGCTAAAACCATATATATATTATATATATATATATATATATATATATAGATATATATTAATATTTTATATATTTATCGATTATTATTTAATTTAGAAATTTAATTTTTAATTATTCCTTATGATTTAATTTATTATCGTAAAAGTTTTAAAAATAAGACTTTTAATTGTAAATTTATTTTAGACCAAATGAATATAAATTGATATAATTTTTTTCCTAAATTCTCTCTCATTTGTTCTAATCCTTAACTCTAATTTATATTATTCTCCCCTTCCAATTCTTTTTTTTTTCAATTTCACACCAGTTTGATACGGTAGGATCAATTTTCTTTCTAAAGAAAATTATCAAGTAATTTTCTATTATCAAAATCCTTCTCCTTTTAATTCAAGCTTCTTTCTAGGAAAAAAATAACAATTAGATTTGAGTCTAAAAAATTGAGAAATCCAAAACCACAACCACCCTTTTTCTCTATAACCACATCACTGTCATGGACGGAGGCACACTTAAATGAATGGGGACATTTGTCACTCTCAACTATTCAATACCGATTTTTTTTTATTGTATTGATAAATGTTTCTATTTATTTTTAAAAAATATAAAATATTAAAAATTTATTATTTAAATATTATTTTTTCTTTTATTTTTGTGCAAATTATTTATCGTATTCCCCTAATATTTTTTACTTTTATTTTACTATTATATAACTTTTACAAACTTAATTCTAATAGAATAATTTCATAAATTTTTCGATATAATAAGAAACATTTAACGTATTCTCATAAAATTTAAAAAAAATTACATCAAATAATACATAAAATTTATATATAATAACAAAAGTATTATCTCTAATAATATTCAATGGGTTCAATTAGACAGAATTTAATATTAAAAGAATTTAAATGATTATAGTTTAACTTAAATGATTTTTAATTGAACAATAGTTAATGTGAAATGATACGTCAGACTTTTTAATAGTAAAAATATATGAACTTGACATAATAGATGTTATTTTTATAATTTTAAGTTTTGAAAGTGTAATTTTGTTATTTTTCTTAAGTTTTACTATTTTAATTTTCTTAATATTTTATTAAAAAATAATGTATTTTGTATCCCATATAATTTAATCATTTCGTATTACACTATTTATAATTATATAAATATTTATTGTTGTTTATACCGTATAATATTGATCTTATATATTTTTCACATATTTTAATTTTTTTTACATATCTCTTATAATTTACGTGTTTAATTTTTTTCATTTTTTTGTCTGTAAAAATAAATATTAAATTATGTTATTTATTTTTATTATAATTTAATTTAAGTAGTTTTGAATTTTTATTTTAATCTTAATAGAATACACAACATATAACATTTGTGGTGTCATGTTCAAAGATATAAAAAATTTGTAAATTTTTGAAACATCGATTATATTTCTTTTCTTAGATGAATGTCGAGGTTGATCGATTTGGACCTTTTCCACCGAGCTAGGAAAAGTTTGATAGCGTAACTGTTGAAGGTGGCGGTAACGATTGGTGGCTGATTTGGAGTTGTGGTGGGTTGTGTTGAAAGTGGCAGCTGGATGTTTGGCTATTGAGTTTCTTAGAAAAAAATCGAATCTGTTCTAATATCAAATTTGATTTGGAATGAGAAGGAGAAAAGAAGTTGAAAAGGGATAAGATTAGAAATTAAAACTATCGATTAAAATTAAAAATTATGAAAGGGAGATAATTTAGAGGGAAATTATATCAATTAATTCATATTCATTTGTTCTTAAAAGAAATGTACAATTATAATTTCTATTTGTAGGACTTTTTCAATAATAAATTAAATTATAATCTTTAATTTAAAATAAAATTTTAAAATCAAATATATAATTAAAAAATCTATAAATTTTTATTAAATATTTAATTTAAAGTTTTAAAATACTAATATATTCTTAAAAATATTTAAATCATTATAATCTTCTTAATATATTTATTTTACAATTCTATAAGTTAAAATTTATTTATTCTAATTGTAAATAATGATTTACTTATATTTCAAAACAAAATTATGATCGATAACAATTCGTGTAATAAATTTTATTAACAATTCGTATTTATGCTTTTTGGAAGATTATATTATGATTTTTAAAAAAAGTAGATATTATGATAAGTAAATTTAAGAATGTCGAGAAAAATGTGATTGTGTTTGTTAATGTTTAAACTAACACTATTTTAACTTGGATTTGAAGGTTCTATATTTTCAATTATATAAGAATAATTGCTCGAATAACAATATTAACTTCCTTCCATGTTTATGCTATATGATATTAGTTTTAACGTATAAGTATTAAAATTATCAACTATCTAATTTTAATTTTTTTGAGAAAAATATTTAGATTATATTTGTTAAAATTAAGAACTCAGGAAATCTTATCTTTAAAAAAGCTATCGGACGCGTGGATTTTTTAATACATTATACAATAAATCATGATAATAATAATATTGTGTAATTTATCAATTTTAATTATAAGATAAATGAAAATAATAATATAAAACTTAATAAATCAATTAAAATATTTTAGAATACTACGGAGGATATTAGGAGCATATAATTAATATGTGTTAAAAACTATAAAATGTATTTTACAAAATATTTAAGGGGGTGGAGGGTAACTCAAATTATTAGAAAATCTAAAGCAAATATCTTTCTTTTGAGATGATAAAACATTAATTCTCATAAAAAATTACTATAATAAATAATTTAACTCTTCATATTTACTATTTTTAATTATTTAATAATTGCATTTGTTAATGATAATTTTATAATTAGTTAATAATTTTTTATAAGTGAAGGTGAGAAAAAAATAAAATAAAAGATTGTTATAATAAATATAGCTTTTATGGTGTTAGATCAATATTTATTATTATTAAATATTAAAATAATAGTATCGACTTCGTGAGGTGAAATCCTACAAATTCACAAAAATATCTTTAACATTAAATAATAATAAATTTATTAAATAATTAAATAAAATTATCTTAAATATAAAAGATAATATTTTTAAAAATAAAAACTAACAAATAAGCAAATATGTATAATAATAACATAATACGATACTTCTATAATAAAAAATATTTTTAATATTAATAACGTAATTAGGTTGAATTAATAACATAATAGGATAGTTCTATAACGTAATTATTTATATATATAAATAATTTAATTAAATTAGTATTATTTTTATTTTTATTTTTGTAATAAATATGAAAACTTAATAATAGTAATTAAATTCTAAAAAAATTATTAATGTTTCATAATTAAAGTTAATTAATTAAAATTATTCAAAATTAGTTTTGATATTTTAATAATATAGTTATTCAATAAAGATATATATTTATATTTTTGTAATATTATATTAATAATCTTAAATTTAATTTTACGATAATATAAAATTAAAATTTTATTAAAGATTTCAATAAATACAACATTACGTCGGAGAATAATGAAGGAAAAAATTGTCATATAATTTATTTAAAAGTTATTAATTCAAAACAAATTTTAATTTAACTCCAAAATAAAATGAAATCGAGAAAAGCAAAGAAAGACTAGAATTTTTTCAAAAGAGTCCACTCATTGTTTTTTGAGAAAAGAAAGAGTGAAATGGATGACTTGTCCAGAAAAAAACTTAGTATTTTTATTTGAAGTTATTACTTAATAAAATTTATAACTTTAAAGCTTTTTAAAAATGATAGGTTGAATACTAAGATGTAATTCATTGGCTAATTTTGTTTTATTAAAGATGAGTTTATCTTTTTTTTCACATATTTAAATATCTAATTAAATTTTAATTTTAAATTATTAATATATTTAAAGTTAATATAAAAACTATTAATATATTACTAAAAATATGAGATTACATGTTAATATCTTAATTTCTTAATTTTAACTTAGTATTCACTTAAAAAATATTAATATATTGTTATAGATATATAAATGCGTTTTTTTTATTAAATAATAATATTATTAAAATAATTATAATATTAAGATATCCGCTAATCACGAGAACGAATATTAAGAAACGTTTAAAGGGTATTTTGGGCATATAACTAAGTGTTATGTGCCAAAGGTACTCGTACGCGGTTGTTTTGTTGAGATCGTAGGACATTGACGTGACGCCAAAGGTAGTCGTACGCGGTTTCTGAAAGAGAGAAATTGCCATTGTGCAGTATTTCCATATTGGTCTCTTTCTTCGAGATTAAAAACAAATACTGTTAATGTCATAGTACGAAGCTTAACAAGCGGTCTAATCATTAAAGATGGATATTTTTGTTCAAAAATCTATCATTTAATCTTATTTTTTTTAAGATGGATTAATTTAAATAGATTTGAAAATTTAAAAAATCTATCGATTAATTTAAATTTATAATAAAATTGAACTTATTTTTTTTTAAATTAATTAATTTAAATAGATTTAATAATTATATAAATTTAATTATAACTTTTAAAAATAATAAAAACCTATTATTTAAATATATTAATTTTTTTAATTTTTATTTATATTATAATTATAATTATATTAAAATTTCATTTAAACGATAAAAAAATAAAAATATAACTAAAAAATAATTTATAATATTATTTAAAGAATATTTAACTTTAATATTTACATAAATATTAATAAGTCTATATCAAGCTACCTTCATATATTCTTTAAAATAAATACTAATATTTTTTATATTAATTAATTAATTAATTTTTTTAAAATTATACAATATCAATTAAAATTAAGGTAAATATTAATAAGTCTTTATCAAGCTCCCTTCAAATATTCTTTATTTAAAAAAAAACTATACAATATCAATTAAAAAAAGTTATATAGCTACTTTTTGAGGAAACCTAAATGAAGAGATCTCTAAGAAAAATATATCAAAATACACATGAAACAATATTTGACAATAACTAACTATTTATAACACAACCAGGAGTTTTTAAAATCTTATTTTATTGAAATAGTGGATCACTCTCAAATTAACTTTATAAGTTGAATTAAGAATTAATTTTTAGAATCAATTAAGATTTTAAATTTAGGTAACCTAAGTCCATCTGTGTTGACCATGACTTGCAATTGTGATACAAAATTAAAAAAATCAAGAGCTCTGTTTTTTTCCTTATTTTCTACCTTTTTTATAAATGAAATTAAGTACTTTCTTCTAAAAAGTTACCAAACAAAATTTCTGTAGATTATATGTAAAAAGCCCAACAACAAAGAAAGTAAAAGCTGTGGTCTTTTTTTTTTTTGAGTAGTTATTTTTCTTGATCATGAATCAAAAGAAACGCGATTAGATGGTTCATGAAATCAGTGTGTATAGTATGTCAAAACGGTCATATCATATACAGTCCCATTTCAAAAAGCAACACTATCTTACCGATGAAATGTTATTTCTGAGTATATTCTACAAGTTATTTTATGGAAGTATTAATTAATTGTTTTTTTTATTAATTTTATATAATATCACATTATTTTTTATTCCACAGAATAAATAATTTCTCCTCACCCATATGCCATGAAATGTTATTCGTTGGTTTTGTAGTAAATTAGTATCAGACTAATTAAGGGAAATAATGGTGAATTTATAAAGAAGAAAAAATGAGTTTTTTATTTAGTTTATTTATCTCATATTTTTTCCATTTTTATTAGTGATATGTACGGATACAAGTGAGGATAATTTTTGATATAATTATCACTAAAATAAATTATAAAATCTGTATTTAAAATTATTTAAAAATAATAAAAATTTAAGAACGATTTTATACTTGTAGGTAACGATTCAAAATGATTATTAAAAAATATATAAAAAAATTAAATTCAAAATTTTTTAAAATATTTCTTAACAAACATTAGTTATTAATTAATATATTAATTAATTAAATAAATATAGACGAAAATGATTATTAATATAATCGTATTTATTATTTTATGTTGAATTTTTATCCAAAATTATATTAATTATTAAAATTTATTAAATAAAAATTAAAACAATGTTACAAATAATCACATCTAATTAAACGGTCAATTTTTTTTTTTTTTTGCAATTCCTATGTTTTATCGACTTAGATCCATGTAAGCGTCTGGTCAGCAATTGACATGTCTACTATAAGAAGTAGAAAAGGGATATTCTAGTAATTTGCTTTTTATTTTCATTTTCTCGTGAGTACGTGCCAGTAGTAGATTTTCGTTATTCGACTTAATGAGTTAGTGTGAAAAGTAACGGGAGACGTTTTACTTTTTTTATAATCCATTTTAATTTAGTAAATGAGCGTAATTAGGTAATTAGGTAATTAGGTAATTAGGTAAGTATTATTTATTATTTTTAAATTATATATATTTTTATTATATTACTTTCTCTTTATAATTTTTATTAAATATTTTTTTTTAAAAAATATATTTATTTTAAATTTTATTTACATAAAATACTTAGGAGTAAACTCCTTAATTAGGGCCTGCGAAGGGGCCTTGGATTCTTCTCTAAGTTCGTGGGGGCGGTTTCCAATAAAGCCTCAAACTTTCTCCAAATTACGACCTTTTTGCATTAACTCGGAAAAACCGAGATTGCATTGAAGCTAAAAACAGCTGAAGAAAGAGGTTTTTGGGAGAGAGAAGAAAAACAAATAGAGAAAAGTGTTACACGAAAGAGAGAAGTTCGTCGGAAAATAGTTACGAGTTTCCTTGTTCAGATCTATTGCTTTTGATTTAACTGTTTGGATTCGTCGTCTTCTTCGATTTCGACGCTTACTTCGTCAAAATTTAGATCGGAGATGAAGAACAACTGCTTTCTTAGTTTTGATTTCACATATTGTTTTCAAATGTTTTGTTGATTTGGTTTAATTAACAAGTGGAAAAATCAGGTTTAGTTTTTTTTTATTTAGGTAAAAAAAGATTATGGGATCTGCAGTTAGTGGCTTATGTTTATGTTGTTCGAGCGGTGTATAATTTTAGCTTGTGAAAAGTTTTCATCGTTTATAGTTGATTGAGGAAAGAAGAAGAGAAAATGGATGAAGTTGGTGGTCAGGTGGCTTCTCCTATATTTATGCAACAAGTACTTTCGGGTGGTTGCTATGGTAGTGCCTCAACTATGTCGAGGAAGCGAGATCTGCCATATCAGAATCGTAATTTTCAATCTTTTACTAATCCTGCCGATAATTGGAACCCTAACCTTTGGAATTGGGACAGCGTGAGTTTTGTTGCTAACCCAACACTGACGACTGTGAAGGAGTGTGATGAGAAGAAGAACGTGGCTTTGGAAGTAGAAGATGAGAGTCTTAGATTAAATCTTGGCGGTGGTTTGACTTCTACGACTTTTGCGGAGGAGTCAGTGGCTAGACCAAACAAAAGAGTTCGTTCCGGATCTCCAGGCAATAGCAGCTATCCTATATGCCAAGTTGATAATTGTAAGGAGGATCTCTCAAACGCTAAAGATTATCACCGCCGCCACAAAGTTTGTGAGCTTCATAGCAAATCTACTCAGGCTCTTGTAGCTAAGCAGATGCAAAGATTCTGCCAACAGTGCAGCAGGTTCTATAAGAATTTATTATTCTCTTGATTTTTTCTTTCTTCCGGATGAAATCTTAAGTTTTTGCGTTTTGGTATTTGAGGGATTATATTGATTGCTGAAATTTTGGTCGTGTTCAAGTAACTCGATGAGGAGGTTTTTAGTTTAAGCGTAGTGGTGGATTCCTTTTTTTGGACGATGGTTTTATATCGATCTTTATATATGTTAGATTAGATAAGAAGCTCTACCATACCAAATTTTAATGCATCTTTACTTATTTTAGGTTTCATCTTCTCTCGGAGTTTGATGAGGGGAAGAGAAGTTGTAGACGTAGACTTGCTGGGCATAACCGGAGAAGAAGGAAAACTCAACCAGAGGATGTTACGTCACAGTTGATACTCCCAGGAGATCGAGATAATAAAGGCAACGGACGTTTAGATATTTTCAATTTGTTGGCTGCTATTGCTCGTACTCAAGGTAAGAAATCAATTATGAATCTGTAAATATTTTGTCCCTTTTGGAGTAACTCGTTGTGATACCCTTTTGACCCATATTTGACACGTCAAATACCTCTGTTTAGGTTACCGGTAACTATTTTTGGTCAAATTCAACAGTTAGGTACCTTAGAGGTATCAGTTACTTTTGGAGTTGATCAAAATGGATACTGGTAACTATATAAGGGTATTTTAATTGATGTGTCTCACTCGAGAATTAGGGTAAAAAAGGATACCAAAATTAGAATGTGTACTCCAAAGGTACCAATAGTCCTTAATTTATGCACATCCTGAGTCTGCATACTTCAAATTCTAATTAGGGAAAAATGAGGATAAACATATGAATAGCCCATCCTTGCCGGACAGGGAGCAGCTACTACAAATTGTTAGCAAGATAAATTCATTACCTTTGCCTGGAGACCTCGCAGCAAAACTGTCCAATTTGGGAAGTTTAAGTAGGAAAATATCCGGACAAGCTTCTTTGGGCCATCAAGACGAATTGAATGGAAGAACTTCTGCATCAGCCACAGATTTGCTTGCCGTTCTTTCAGCTACTCTTGCATCATCTGCTCCTGATGTACTTGCAATTCTCTCTCAAAGGAGTGGCCAAAGCAGTGATAGTGAGAAAACTATGGTGAACTCCCCTGAGCAAGTAACTGGACCCAATTTGCAGAAGCAGCCTCCTCGGGAGTTTCCTTCAGCAGGAGGAGAAAGAAGTAGCACTACATACCAGTCTCCAATGGAAGTTTCAGATTGTCATGTTCAAGAAATGCGATTACCATTACAGCTATTTAGCTCATCCCCAGAAACAGAGAGCCCACCCAAGCTTTCATCTTCTAGGAAGTATTTCTCTTCAGATAGCAGCAATCCAATAGAAGAGAGGTCTCCTTCGTCTTCCCCTGTTGTGCAGACGCTATTTCCAATACAGACTATGGCAGAAACAGTAAAGTCTGAAAAGATAACAGCAAGCAAAGAGGTCACTATAAACTTTGATCTTAACAAGATTGAAGGTAGTGAGATGCCTCTCGATCTTTTTAGGGGGTCAAATAGAGGTGGTGATGCAGGTTCTGCTCAGAGTTTCCCTTATCAAGCTGGTTATGCTTCTTCTGGGTCAGATCATTCTCCATCTAGTCTGAATTCTGATGCTCAGGTAGTGTGTCAAAACTACTTATTTCTTAATAATTGATGCCCATATGCAGAATTTTTGTGAGTTTCCTATTTCAACTTTTTTTTATCCTTTTGATGAGATTGGAACAACGGTATGTTTCTCATCAGGATCGCACGGGAAGAATAATATTCAAACTATTTGATAAGGATCCAAGTCATTTCCCTGGAACACTTCGGACACAGGTAGAGCCTTTATTGTTTATTCTGGATTCAGATTGCTTCATTGATTAATTCTTCTCTATTTATTTACTTATTTTCTCCCTCGCAGATATACAATTGGCTTTCTAATAGTCCATCAGAAATGGAGAGCTACATAAGGCCGGGTTGTGTGGTTATGTCAGTGTATTTGTCAATGCCATCTACTGCCTGGGATCAAGTGAGTTGGTGGTGGCGACACAGATTAGTTAATTCATTTTAACTGTTTTCTGAACACCTGCAGCATGTTTGTGTTGTTTGCAGCTTCAGCATAACCTGCTTGAACATACCAGTGGTTTGGTTCGGAGTCCAGGTTTTGATTTTTGGAGTAGTGGAAGGTTTATGGTTCATACCGGCAGGCAATTAGTATCTCATAAAGATGGTAAGAACTGGTGGGGGGTTCTGTTTCTAGTTTCTATTAGTTTGAATTCTGTTGATGCTTTTTAGTTAAATCCTTGGTTTTGATATGCTAATTGTGTAGGTATGAATTTCCCCTTTACAACTTGTGATTTTTATTTTATTTACTAAAATTTCAGGGAAGGTCCGCTTATGTAAATCTTGGAGGACGTGCAATTCCCCTGAGTTGATCTCAGTTTCCCCTTTAGCTGTTGTTGGTGGGCAAGAAACCTCTCTTACATTAAGGGGAAAATATCTTACAAATATAGGAACCAAGTAAGCATAATTTACTTCGTGGCTATTTTTTTTGTGTTATCTTATTGTATCTAAAAGTGTAAGCTCATATTTGCAGGGTTCATTGCACTTATATGGGTGGGTGGCTATTTTTGTGTCTTATCTTATTGTTTCTAAAAGTGTAAGCTCATATATTTGCAGGATTCATTGCACTTATATGGGTGGTTACACATCAAATGAAGCTACAGGACCAATATGTCGTGGCACCTCATATGAGGAGGTGCACTTGGACCACTTCAGAATTGACGATGCATCTCCTGGTGTTCTTGGTCGCTGTTTTATTGAGGTAGATTTCTGTAACAGAATTAGTTTGCATTAGTGTTATTGAAATACCACCTTATTTTTTTTTTACTTTATCAGTTGATGTGAGTTTGGTCTTTTAATCGACAGGTTGAAAATGGTTTCAAGGGCAACAGCTTTCCTCTGATAATTGCAGATGTTTCTATTTGTAAAGAATTGAGAGTCCTCGAGTCTATGTTTAGTGGTGAGCAAAAGGTGCATGATATTGTTTCAGAAGATCAAAATTGTGATGATGGGCAGCCAAACTCAAAGGAGGAAGCTCTTCACTTCTTGAACGAACTTGGGTGGCTATTCCAACGGAAAAGAGTTTCATCCCGGATTGATCCAGATTATTCACTCAGCCGTTTCAAATTCTTACTCGCATTCTCAGTTGAAAGGAACTGCTCTGCTTTGGTCAAGATACTGCTCAACATGCTGGTTGAACAAAGTTCAGATGCTAATGGACTTTCGAGAGAGTCAATAGGGATGCTTTCTGATATTCAGCTCTTGTTCCGGGCAGTTAAAAAGAAGTGCAGTAAGATGGTTGACGTGCTAATCCATTATTCTATTGTTGGTTCTAATGATATTTCAAAAAGTTATATTTTCCTCCCAAATCTTGCTGGACCTGGTGGCATCACGCCTCTGCATTTGGCTGCTTGTATGTCTGGTTCAGATGATGTGGTTGACGCTTTGACAAATGATCCACAGGAGGTATTTTCCTTCCTTTTCTTGGTCTGATATAATGTCTTTATTTCAAAAAATCTGATGGCCTGCTTGGCCATTTAACTTGAAAATAATTTTCAAAAACTGTTTTCAAATCATTACAAAAACAATTTTCTACAATTTTAAAATATAACTGAGTTGTTTGGCTATTATTTTTAAAAATTGTTTTGAAAAACAAAAAACAAAACACGTAGTTGTTGTGTTAAGTCAAAATGTGCTTTAAAATTGTTTCCATAGTAAAAAAGAAATTGTTTTTAGATTTAACATTTACTTCTTTTTCTCTTTTTTTTTTTCAAAAATGTTCTGAAGATTTCTTGCCATAATTTAGACATTATAAATAAATTTGAGAAATTAAAAATATTTTTAAATAAACATGAATTCAAGTATCAATTTGTAAGAACAAGGGATCTAATAATAATTGAACTTTATTTTTATTATTTATCCTTAACCAATCAGTAGCATTCTCAAATGAGTACAAGTATCAATTTGTAAATATTTTGAAATGAATATTGAATGAACAAAGAATTGCCAAATTGCAAATGTACTCCTATTAATTTATTATTTGCTTTGATGTCCTATTAGTGCCTTGTGAAAAAGTTCTTCGTGTTTCCATGTGTTTTCAAGAGCAAAGGAATCACCCATTTGTTTTCTGTTTTCCTATTTTCTAATCACCTAGTTTTTTAAAATTTTAACCAAAAAATAATGGCCAAACAAAAAGTATTGTTTTCAAGTACTGTTTTTGAGCCATGTGGCCAAACATGCCCTAAAGTTTTCAACTGAAGATGGTCAGATTTTGTGTGGCTAATGCATGACCCTTTTGTTATTCTTTCTTTTGATATTTAATTTAGTTCATGGGACTGTGGAAACTCTCTTTTTATACTAAATTTGGCTTTTTTATAGATTGGATTAAAGAGCTGGAGTTCCCTTTTGGACGCAAATGGACAGTCTCCACATGCTTATGCACTGATGACAAATAATCAGTCATATAACAATCTTGTGGCTCGAAAACTTGTGGATAGAAAAAATGGTCAAGTTACCTTGATGATTGAAAATGCGACAAAAGCTGGAGTTAAGCAAAGCCAAATTTCTTGCACAAAATGTGCAGTTGCTGCAGCTAAATATAGCAAGAGGTTTCCAGCATCTCAAGGTTTGCTGCAGCGGCCTTTTATTCATTCAATGCTTGGCATTGCTGCTGTCTGTGTCTGTGTGTGTCTTTTCTTACGAGGGTCCCCAGACATTGGCTCAGTTGCTCCATTCAAGTGGGAAAATTTGGACTTCGGAACAATTTAGTTTCAATAGGTATTATGGATTACAAAGTAACAAGTTTCAGCTGACGACTACCAACTAGTTATAGCTCAGATTCCAGTGGATATACCTGTTATAAAATTTGAGCTAAATGGATCGACAATAGCCATAGGGACGCATCTGAGTTGAGATATGAAGTTAGGGTTGGTACTGTTTTGGTCCAGGCTGTAGTTTTATTGTTAACAAGATATGAGGTTCGGCATGGTTCATGTGTGTCCTCTGGTCATCTTTTACTTTTGAGTTTAAATGTGTGCAGCTGTTTCTTCTATAACATGACATCACGGTGGCTAGATGAAGTATCGAGGAGTCGAGCGGCATGAAAAATAGATTTCAGAATTGCGGAAACAGGCAGTGAATTGAGGTGAAAGGTGACCACGGGAACCATAAGCAATCTTACTATCAACTGTTTGATTGGGTTTATTTTATTTTATAGGCATTTTTCCACACCTTTTCTTTTTCTTTAGGGTTCTTGGATATAAGAGCCCAAGTTATTTGTGTATTGTTTTGATCACTGCATTGTTGTTGGTCAGGGGATCAATTTCACAGTGATTAATGTTATATAACTCAATAGTAAAATATTTTTTTCAATATGTATCTCAACGCAAGACACGTTGGAAATCTTCCGCATGGTTATATGATTCACAATAAATATACTCAATTGACTCTTAGTAAACATTATTATTATTTTTTTCTGCTAATAATATATCTTTAAAAGTTGGAGGTCTGTTAGATTCATCATACATTTATTATGGGCTTGAATGCATCAAGTGTTATTTATGGCTTTTTTGATTATATTTTTCATTAATTATATTGTTTTCTTTTTCTATGAAGCAATAGATATTTGTTTTTTTTTAAAGAAGTTATTTTAATCTTGAATTTTGTAAGTGTTACGTCAGAATATTTTCTTGGGTCAAGAATTACCAGACCAGAAGAGCCAAGCAAAATGGTACTGCATTAATTTGTAATCACAAGAATAACGTTGACAATGGCTTTCTAACGTGAGGTTAATAGATGTATAGCCAGTTGACTTTCTTTTAGTGTTAGGTGAAGCCGTTTCTTTAATATGTTGAGTCTAATATTTTTACATCCCACCAGTAAAATACTTAAATAGTTGGACAATTTTGTTGACAAATATATAATTATGAAATTAATTAGTTTTTAGCACATGGCCTTCGGTTTCATGATTGTGTATCATTTGAGCTTGTGACGAGTTAGAAGAAATCTAAAAATTAATCATTTTCAAGTAAAAATTATCTAGGACGTGCACATTTAATAGTTATATTTATGTCCTTAATTTGACACTTGAAAATATTTTTAAAAGGGTTTTTTTAAAAGTGCTGAATCGATTTAAAGAAGTCCTTCGAGACAACTGATCTTTTTTATACCATAAATACAACTACGTTTAATGCTTATAACCAGAATTCAAATGTACATAGCACACTGAAGCTTCTTTGCTGCAGAATTCTGAAGATTTTATGATAAACCCCTTCGTGAATTCCATTAGCAAGCAACATTTTATTTCATCTGCTGCCAATTTTTGCTATTCATATTTCTATAAGTTAGATTTAGGGCTTAGTATAAAATTAGATAAGTACTGTACACAGATGATACAATGAAAATAAGATCGATGTTACTTATATTAAATCAAATAGATCATTTAATCCTTTAGAAAAAAAATGTCATTTAATCGTTTATTTTCTTTAAAAAAACTAAAAAATGATAAATTATTTTTTATTAATATTTTAAATAAAATAATAATATTTTTTCAATACTTCATTTTATTAGTAAATAAGGAGAGTGTAAAAATGATTTTTTGCTATAATATTTATCATAAAAACTATTAACATATTGAATATATTATAAAATATGTAATTTTTATTACAAAATGTAAACAATTAAATAACATATTTTATAATATAAAAAATCTATTAATATAATATATTTTTATGATATCTCATACTATATTATATATACTTAAATTGGTTCTAAATAACTTTAAACATTTCACCATTTATTAAATAAAAAATAACTTATATATATATATATATATAAACAAACATACAAATTTCACTCAACTTGTTCACAAACATACAAATTTCACTGAACTTGTTCATATATACCCACGATATATATAATTGGATCCATAAAGATAAACCTCAAAACCTATACACCAAATAGAAAATTAATTGAATAAAAACAAGTAATTAAACATGATTCATAAATCGATCCCATATTTAATTATGAATTATATTATATGATTTTTGCAAGTCATGTTCAGTTATGGATTACTCTTGTTCTGTTATTACCACCCCTTGTAGCATTCTGAACTAAGACTTCACCAACACCTTCTCCAAGTCCCTCCACAATTCTTTCAATAAATTCAATCACAACGTGACCAGCAAATTTTGCTGCTGTTCCCAGAACACTACGCCTCTCTGTTCTATCTTTTATACCATTTTCATTCAGTCCATTTACCACATTCTTAGCACAAATTGCATGCAAATGGTAATCACACACAGTACAATGGTACACACGGCCTGACTTCCTCCTCCGGCACTCACCACACACGTAGTTATTATCTCCCCCTGCGCTGCCGAGCGGTACAATTCTTAGGGTGTGAGGATGGTAATCTGGTAATTTCATCTCAGAAGATAACTTGGCACAACAAGGATGCATTTGGAAGCTGCAGCTTTTGCATCTAAATGTATACCCTTTTGCTGGTTTGCTACAAACATCACATTTTGATTGACCAATTCCTCCTTTTACTATATACATGCAAAAACAAGTATATTACAACAAATTAAGTGAGAGCTAGAAAATAATTAATTTAACAAGAATAGAATTTAACATAATTACATATGCTTATATATAATCATAAGGAATTGGTAACTTTTGATAACCTCAATTCTTATTTTGATATTTTTTGACCTCTATTTTTAAATGTCGTCATCAAATAAACTTATTTAAGTTACTGATATATTTTTTATCAAAATTCAATATTAATCTTGAATTGCGATAGTTCTTATACATTTTTTTTTTATTAAAATTCAACAATAATCTCAATGAATTGGGATAGTTCAAAGTATCAATTCTATTTAAATTGATCAAAATATGTACCAATAATTTAAATATGTGTATTTGATATGTTCTAATTGAGAATAAATATTAAAATACTATCAAAATAAGAATAAAAATAATCCAAAAATATAATCCTTAATTATAATAGTTGAACACTGTTATACATTAAAAAAAATTATGGTAGCTATACATAATTGATTAGTAACAACGTGACTAAACGACATATAGCTTATTTGAACACGTAGAAGGTTTGAGCTTCGAGTCCTAGTTACATGTGTCTTATTAGTGTAGTTATTAAAAAAAAATGCTACTATCATTTGTACAGATTTTTCATAAACTTTGTAAAATTGTACACTTTAGTTCTAAAAAATCTAAAATAAATGAGAAATTTTCATGTATGTTTTGATTCTTGCAAATTTATGATATATAGTATTACAATAGTTACCTGGTTTAGAGTAGAGAAGCAGTTGGTGGTGGCAGTGGAAGGGATGGGACTTAAGAATTGAAGGAGCAGAGGCACAGAATTCATGGAGGTGAAAATCACATTGTTGGCAAGAGAACCTCTTGCCTGCTCCAAACTCTTTACAGCCAGAGCAGGTGAAGAGGTCAGGGAGGTCCAGTTTGGAGAGAGGGTGTTGGGGGTGACTGAAATGAAGCATCTCTTCCCCAAATATAAGCTGAGGAGATGTTGGGAATTCTACTGTGTTTGGTGATCTTTTTGGGACATATGATGTGGTTTTAGAAGGAAGATCAGCTGAGAACTCCATTGAAGGAGACTTCTTCAGTTGAAAAGTATTGGTTTTCTTTAAGGGTTTCCAGTGATTAGTTCTAATCATGTTTGTCTTAATTCTTTCAATTCTTTGAACTCCTCTTTCTCTCTTTTCTTTGTCTGGTGAAGTTTTGAAAAAACAGGGAGGTGAATATTTATGCAGGGGAAGTGGATACTATTGGGGTTCTGAGGGGTATCTGTCTTTTAAGGGGTCAAAAGTGTGATAAAACATCATTTGAGGTCCTATAGTTAGACTTTCATTGGGTATTTATTTGTCATAATGTGTTTTTTTTTAATAGTTGATGTATGATGGATAAAAATTGATATGATAAAAATGTTAAAAATAGATATAAAATAAAAGGATGATTGTTATAAAGTAAAAAAAAATCAATATTTTAATTACATATTATGTAATTTTTTTATTAAAAAAATAACTATAAAATCTTAAGTAATGTTTTTTACCACTTTTAATCTATTTAAAATAAACAATCGGTTTTAAGGTACTGTATAGAAACACGAATCATTTAACTATCATTTGTTATTATTTTATTTGATAATCCAATACGAAGCTAATATCATTAAAAAATATTTTTTTAATTAATAAATTTTGATTTTTTTAAAATTCATTATATATGAATAAGATAATTAATTAAATATAAATACGATTTATTTATAAATAAATTAATATAATACGAGATTAGATGTAAATTAAATGGGTGTATGGACACAATCTGTCACCCCCGAATATTGTGATATATCACATATTTGTTACATGGAAAGTTTCTCATCTCAAATTTGAGTGCACGTTTGTTTTTTTAGAAGTGATTTAAAATAAAATAGTTTAATTAAAAGTTATCTTAACAAAAATATTTTAAGCATTTTAAATAAAAATATTAAAAATAATTTTGAGTGATACTTTAATAATCATGCATCTAAAACTAGTTATTTGGATTACAATTCTCCTAAAGATATTGATAATCACTCTCAAAATTTTAGAAACACTTTGTTTGGAGATTACCAAACCTTTTAAGAAGTGTTTTGGGTCATTAGAAACTACGAGAAACAGTTTCAAACCTACTCTGAGACGAGTTCTCAAAGAAATTGTTGAGACCACTGGAAATCTAGTCCAAATGGAGATTTTTCGAGCATTTGATATCGTGCTAAGTTTATGTCTCAGGGGAAGCAAACAAGGGAATATAAACACAGGGCCCTGAAATAGTAGTGTTGATTCGTAATCTAGAAAATGGTTTGGATAGTTAACCAAAGTCATTGCAGAGCAAACTAAAAGGAACAAAAAGTAAGATACCATATGGCACCAAAAGTCAAGGATTTTCTTTTCAGCTAATCATGTATAGGATGTTGTTCATCAATATGATAAAGTAATTATTAATTGTTTTGCATTTTAATAATATATGCTTTTCTTTTTTTAAGCATAAAGAGAGCTTGACTTTGAACCCTTTAATTGTTTATTAATTGTGTATGGATGTGTTAGTTTGTAATTATCATTAAAAAAAGGAAAAAGAAAAAAAGTTAATTTAAGTTCACTACTTTTGTTGTTCTCTCAAGGATATGATTTTGAGTCGTTTTTAAGGGCTTGTTGTTTTCTAGGGTTTCCAAGCCTTTTTGCCGTCGGGAGGTCCTCTGTCGTTGTTAGTACTGATTTTTGGGTGTCTTCTGGTGCCATCAATGACGTTTCTTTGGGTGGGGTGTTGGGTTTGTTGCCTTCAGTGCTGATGGTTTTTATTGATGTTTCTCATTGTGCTCTGGGTGGGTTCAGAGCTACTGAGTTTTTGGCTGGATGGGTGGTGTTTTGTGTGCTTGTTGTCACGTAGTTTTTGATTTATTTAAAAACTTGTAGGTGTTTTGATTTTCTTAGGTTAAAAAAAGTTTTGTTGTTTGTGTAGTTAATATATTTGTTAAAATAACTCTAAAAGAGTTTTTTTTATTTATCTAGTAAATCATTACAATTAAGTTTTAATATTTATTGTTATTGAAAAATTATTGTTTTAATTATTATAATCAAGATTGGTTTTAATATATAATTATTATTTAAGACAAGTGTATATTCGTTCAAAGATATACTATTGTTATACTAATTTGTAAGAAATTGTTTTATTGAAGATGAATAAACGAATGTTTACAACTTATTTATACAAAAAAATAATTAATAATTAAAAATAAATACAATTATGAAGAGATATTTTCTTGGACAACCTATCATTCTCCACCAAGTTGTTGGTGGCTGCTTCCCGTTAGTGTGTTGGTTGTATTCAGTTGAATCTCAAGTTCTTTAACATTCTCCTTCAAGTTAGAATATATGTTAATTATTCCTAACTTGTTAAGTAAGCTTGAGAACTGTGGAAAACTCAAGGATTTGGTAAATATATCTGCTGGTTGCTCTAATGTAGAGATATGATAAGTTTTAATCATTCTAGCTTGAAACACTGGATTTGATGCAATGTGAAGGGCTCATTGATTGTCACAATATAACTTGGTTGGTTGGGAGTGTTTGATACCCAAATCATCCAAAATGTATAACCAGTTACTTATAATACTTCTCATTAGATACTGCTTTTGCACTTGATCGTGAGACTGTATTTTGTTTCTTAGTCTTCCAAGAAATTAGCAAGTTTCCATGAAACATACAATATCCTATGGTTGATCGTCGTGTATCTGTGCATTTTGCCCAATCTGTATCACAGAAAGTATTTAGTTGTAATGAACTAGTTGTTGAGAAAAAGAGACCTTGCCCTAGTGTGTTCTTGACATATTGTAGCATTCGTTGAGCTGCTTCCAAATGTGGTTGACGTGGTTTATTCATATATTGATTGAGAATGTGCACGGCATACACTAAGTTGGGCCTTGTGATGATCAAGTATATTAATCTCTCAACAAGTCTTCGATAGGATGTGGGATTATTGATGAATTCTCTTTCAACCTTGCAGAAGGATAAATTTTGTTCCATAGGTGAATTGACAGATTTGGCACCAAGATAACATATGTCTTCCAATATTTCAAGTGCATACTTGCGTTGTGATGAACAATTCACCTTACGAAACGCAGAAACTTCTATGCCCAAAAATACTTTAATTCACCGAGATCTTTAAGCTTGAATTGTCTCATGAGATGATTCTTAGTTTCTTCAATATCTTGTACATTGTTTCCTGTTATGATTATATCATCTACATAGACAAGGAGAGTAGAGAAGGAATTACCACGGGTTCGGACGAACAGTGAGTGATCATACTTGGATTGGTTAAAACCAGCTAGCTTAAGTGTTGTTGATAGCTTGATGAACCATTATCGTGAGGCTTGTTTGAGTCCATACAAAGATTTATGTAGCTTACATACTCGTGTTTCCTCCTTTCGTCCGAATCCAGGTGGAAGGAACATGTAGACATCTTCATGAAGATCACCATAGAGAAAAGCATTGTTGACATCGAGTTGTCGAAAATGCCAATTTTGAATAGCAATAATGGCAAGAAGAAGCCGAACAGTGACAAGTTTGGCTACTGGTGCAAAAGTTTCTTGGTAGTCAAAACCTTCAATTTGACTATATCCTTTGGCCACTAATCGAGCCTTGTATCGTTTCATAGAGCCATCGGGATTATACTTGATTTTGTAGACCCATTTACAACCAACTGGTTTTTTGTTTAGAGGAAGCTATTGAAGTGTCCAAGTGCCATTAGTTTCAAGAGCATCTAGTTCTTATTTCATGGCAAGCTGCCATTTTGGATCATTGAAAGCTTTAGCAAATGTGGTTGGTTCACTGAGAATGGAAATAGAAGTAGCAAAGGCACGATGTGCAGGTGATAATTGGTCATAGGTAAGTACATGAGATAAAGAATGAGAAGTACCTTTATCTTTGGATGATGCTGAGTAAGACGAAGGGAAGGACCGAGAAGGTAAGGAAGCTTCTACATGATATTTTTGAAGGTAGCTAGGAACATTGGTGGATCGACGAAGCCTATGTGTGACTCGTGTGTGGTAGAGAAGTTGATGATGATGTTTTTGGAGATGAATTTTGAAGATGAAGAGTGTCTGAGTTGATTGTTGAAAGGACAGATGATGTATGATCAAGTGATGTATTGGGATTGGTTGATTGACGAATGTTAGGTATGTCATCATAAATAGTATCTTCTGATGGAAGGAATAGAGTTGGAGTGTTGATAGTGGAAGTGAAATAAGGAAATACATGTTCATGAAAGATAACTTCACGAGACACTAAATTCTTGCTTGTTTCTAGATTGTAGACACGATAACCTTTTATCTCAGATGGATACGAAATGAATATGCATCTATGTGATCTAGCATCAAACTTGGTGAGTCGATCATGATGTGCAGACACAAAACAAAGGGAACCAAAAACACGAAGATGTTTTTGTAAAAAAGGACTTCAAATGGTGTTTTACCCTTGAGAACAGGTGTTGGAGTACGATTTATGAGGTATGTGGCTGTAAGAATGGCATCTCCACAGAATTGTTTAGGAAGATTGGCTTGGAAGCGCAATGAACGAGCGACATTGAGAAGATGACGATGTTTGCGTTCAACAACACCATTTTGTTGAGGGGTAGAGACACAACTGGTTTGATGAAGGATTTCTTTGGTAGAAAAAAACTGGGTCATAGAGAATTCTGGTCCATTGTCACTACGAATGATTTTAATTTTGGATGAAAATTGTGTTTTAACAAGATTGATAAAGGTGGTAAGAAATATGCGTGTATCAGATTTAGCATGTAAGAGATAGACTCATGTGCATCTTGAGTAGTCATTAACAATAGTGAGAAAATAACGTGCTCTATTAAGTGTTGGAATGTGATAGCCACCCCCAAATATCGACATGAATCATTTCAAAAGGTGCTTTTGTATTGATGAAACTTAAAGAAAATGGATTACGTGTTTGCTTAGCTAATGGAACAAAAAAATGTGTTGATGGAAAGAGAAATTACACGCAAACTGTTGTTAGATAAATGACTAAGTCGTTGATTCCATAGATGAGAGTTGGTGGAAGCAGTATTTGAAACGGAGAAACATCCAGCCTTTTCAGAAATAGTCAGGTAGTAAAGTCCTATTTTCTCAGTTCTCATCCCAATCGTCTTCCCTAAGCATTTGTCCTGAACAAAGCACATACTATTAGTGAGGGTGACATGGCAAAATGAGGTTTGAGTTAGTTTGGCTACTGAAACTAAGTTTAATTTGAAGAAGGGAACACACAAGACATTATGAAGTATGAAATTATTTGAGAAATGTACAGTGCCAATATGTGTGACACGGGCAAGAGAATGATCAAGTAAATGTACATGCCGATTAGTAACTAGAATGCTGGAGCTCAAAAGGTTTTGAGAACATACCATGTGATCAGTTGCCCCTGTATAAAAAATCCAACAAGTTTCTGAATGGAAAATAGTTACACATAATGTGTTACCTGAAGAAGTAGTCACTTGAGTTGTCATACTACCTGATTTGGATTGATTGAGAAGTGTGAGGAGCTCTTGTTATTGGGCAGATGTAAGGTTGTGGGACGATGTCTTTATGTCGGAGCAGCTTTCCTGAAAGTCAGTATGATGAGTTTTGGAAGGGAAGCCATAACTTGTATTTCTCTTATCTTGAATTGCTCCTTTCTTCCGACACATGTTGATGTCATGTCCATTCAAACCACAGAAATTACATTTGAGACGCTTTCGGCAGTTTTCAAAAATATGTCCATTGAGACCACAAAAATAACATTTGAAGTGACTTCAACAATTCTAAGAATTATGGCCTATATTGTTGTATCGATTGCACTTGAGATGTGGGTTCCTTGGTGGGTAATTTTTGTGAGGATATTGTGGACGATTATCTCTAGCAACAAGTACGACAGCTTCTGGCATCCTTCCTATGCTTTGCATGGAGACAACTCTTTGCTTTTCATCTTCAACAATAAATAAATATACCTTATTTACTGTAGGTAATAGTTCCATGAGCAAGATTTGTCCACATGTTGATGTGTAAACTGTGTTAAGCCCCATAAGAAACTTTATGGTTCGTTGCTTTTGTTGATATTCTTATAGTTCCCTTCTGGCATTTTCTCCACAATATGGAAGAGGACATAGTGCATCACGACTATCCGATAAGTTTTTTAATTTGGTATAGTATTCTCTAATATTTACACCTTCTTGTATGCAATCATGGATCTCTTGCTCAATGTGGAATAGGTACACGCTGTTGGTGTGCGAAAAGCGTTCCTTCAATTCTTCCCATAGCTCATATACAGTATCATTATACATGACACTTTCTGCAATTTTGGGCGATATGGTGTTGAGAATCCATCATTTGACAAGAATGTTGCAGCGAGTCCATTGTTTGATTTCTACTTCATGGTTTGTTGATGGCTTTTTGATTGTGCCATCAATGAATCCTTCTTTGTTTTTGGTTATTAGAGCCATGAGCATTGCATGACTCCAAATGTGATAATTTTCTTTATTTAAGGATTGGGCTACTAAAACCATGTTTGGTTGGTCTGAGTGGTGTAGATATAATGAATGGCTAGGATTATTATACCACTTTGGTAAAGTAGGGTTGGTATTGGTAGTTATAGACATTATTGTTGAGTAAAATAAATCGAAAGAATGAGATAGGTTTAAGTGTGTTTTAGACAATAATGACTATTTATGAAATAAATAATGAATTAAAATATGCTTTATCTTATAGAAAATGAGTCAAGGATTACAGAATCGGAAATTTCAAATAGGCCGGTCGAGAAAGTGGGTGAGCGATTATGCCGGAATGGAGCAGCAGCTACAACGGTGGAATATTGAACCGGATGGAGACCGAATCGGATCGGACCGAATGGAGGACCAAACCGAGTGAACGATACATCGTTTGCTTCAACAGCGTGCGAACGACGTGTCGTTAGAGTCATCTTCCTCAGCAGTTGGCGCGTGTGACTCCAGCGATGCGTGTGGACCGTCGGTGGGATCATACAAGGCGCGTGTGAGCGCGTGAAGAGGTATTTTGGCTTGATTTTAATTACAGATTGCTCGGATTCTTCTGGATAATATGATGGGATGAAATTGAAATTATTTTGTGAATCGAAATTGATTTTGGAAAAAAAAACAGAATGAGGAAAAAAGGAAAAAATTTCTGTGAGCTGAATTTTCTGGGAATTATTTCCTATGCGCTAATACCATGTAAGAAATGGTTTTATTGATGATGAATAAACAAATGTTTACAACTTATTTATACAAAAGAAAAGTAAAATTATAATAATTAAAAATAAACACAATTATGGATAGACATGTTCTTAAAAAACCTATTTTTTCTCACCAAGTTAATGGTGGTTGTTTTCAACTGGTGTGTTTGTTGTCACTAGATGGATTTCAAGTTCTTTAACACAATTTGTTAGTTTTAATTTATACGTAGATATATAATGTATTTTGTAGTTTGTATGTTGGTTTCGATTATAATTTTATCTCTTATTTAATGAAATTGTTACGACTTATTATAAAAAAAAATAATACATTTAATAAAATTGTAATTTAATCACATATATATTAGATGGAGAGCATAATTCAAAAAAATCTAATAAAAATCTCTTATTTTTATAAAAGGTAGAGCAAGTGAATTTATAATATCTTATCTAATAGGTACGGATAGAAAGTAAAATTCTATAATGAAATTTAGCCACCTTGAATGCTTACACAAGGATTAACTTAATTTCGTTACTGGACGTTGCATGTTCACTTTTGATCCCTACACAACTGTAACCAGAAGAATCTCAGTGTCCCAAGAGTCTTCTAATTTATTCCTTCTTTTCTTTTAGCTCACAAATAATCAAATTTTCTTATGGCTCAATTTTCCTGGATTGGTGACAAATATTATTGCCATATGTCTTTTTTCTCATAAATTGTCCTGCAAAAAGTATCAAAATGATGCTCTTCAATTATTAAATATGTGCTTTACAAGTGATTCCTAGCTATTATTAATGAGTCGTGACAATACTTTTCTTCATATATATCCTATAAAATTACACCAATATAATTAATTAATACATATACACCAGAAATAAGAGACAAAGAAAAAGATTTAAGGAATTATTCTCTGATATGTACATGCATTTAAATCATTTAAAGACGTGATTAAACATATCAAGAATTTTCCAAACACTTGCATTAATATATGAGATTAAAGATTTGAATTAAGTAATGTATCTTTTACTTTGGCAGAGAGAAAGATACGGTTATGTTAAAATGTTACTAGAATTCAACATATGTACAACAGGAATCGGTATAATTGGTATTTTTAAATATCAATATTCTTATTTATGTTATTGGTGTCTATTTTAATTAATTTTAAAAATAATCTTAATAAATTAGTTAAGATATTTTTGAGGTAATATTATTGTTAAAATTGATCAAAATTAATCATATAATATTTATTTACAATAAAGAAAATTCATATGTGAAAAAAAATTTGTTCAATAAAAAATAAGAAAGTAAAACGATTATGATATTTTAGAAGAAAAATAGAAAAAAGAGTTTGAAAAGCACCTGATTGATAAAAATAATCTTTTAAAACGAATAAATTGATTAATTTAAAATAATCTCAATTAATTAAAAAAATTATTTAATTTAACTTAATTAGCACCAACTAAAATTTAGGTATATATGAGAAGGTTCTAGTAATTGAAAATTAGTATGATTTGAGATATCAAAATAAAAACAAAGTACTCCAAAATCATCAAACCTCACTCATAAAATATGCATGCCTCCAATATTTGTTCATCATATATCATAAAAAAAATAAAACTCCTTCTATATAAAAAAAAAGTTATTTCATGCAATTATTAAACCTATATTTTATTTTTTTTAAGTGAAAATCGCCACGAAGCAGGACGGGTGTGATTGTTACTTTGTTATAATAGAAATGCAACTAATCAATTATTACTTATATATTATGTGATCTTCTCGAGATATTTAAGAATAATAATGATAATTAAATAAACTTAGCATGTACACAGTTAAATATCCGGAAAGAGGGGAATCCAACGTAAGTGAATTTCAATCAAATTTATTTTTACTTGGTATCTTATAGAATGATGATGTATATTTTTTACAAGTATTGAGAAAATGGAGGTGTGAAACCCATCATTTTAAATGTGTAATAAGTGGGTAATTGTTATTATTATTATATTTACTTACATACAAAACCATCTAGAAGTTAAGACTTTCTTTAAAAAGGTTTAGTAATAACTTTAAGAGAAGAGCTAGTTATTTTTATTCCTTTCTCTTAAACCTTCTAAAACTAATTTAATTTTAGGGTGAAAGAGATATTTTTCTAAGTAAACTTTTTTTCCAATTGCTTATATTTTTCTTATTTTTATTAGTTATTTTAAATAAAAATATATATTTGTATTTTTTCTTTACTTAAATATGACTCTAATTTTTTTCTAATCTAAATATTCATCTATGATCGTCTATGTATTATTTATGTACATAAAGTTTATATTTTATTATTAATTTAAATATTTATCTAGATTCGTAATATCAAAGAAAATGAAGATTATAATATATTAAAGTAGACAAACAATAAATCGAAGAACTTTATAATAGAACTAAAGATAAAAACTCAAGATTTTTTTATGTATTTAAGAAAATTTTTAATTTTTGTTTCAAAATTTTAATTATTGAAGTATTTAAATTAATGATTTTTTTATTTAAATTATAAATTTTGATATTTAATGAAATTCTATTTTCTACTTAAAAAGAATTTATTAGGATCTCGAGGCACGAAAGTAATTATGTGCAGTGAGCATTGTATCAAATATATGTGCCTAAATTAAATTACTTGTAATTTATCGAACTTTGAAAACCATAGGTTTTTCTCTCGATACCTGCAGCCCCGCCAAGAAGCCTTATTTTCTCCCTCTTTGATCTTTTCTCATCATCTTCTTAATCTCATATCGAAGTAAATATATGTTAAAAAACTTGAGATGCAACTGGTGACAATCAACACAACAGCTGCAAGCAGTCACCAACAATTTGGTGGGGAAGATAGGTTGTCAAGAACATGTTTCTCATAATTATGTTTATTTTTCATTATTACAATTTTGTTTTTTTTGTATAAATAGATTGTAAACATTCATTTATTTATAATCAATAAAACCATTTCTTACATGGTATTAGAGCTTAAGAAATAATTCCCAAAAAATTTAGCTTACATAAATTTTTTCTTTTTTTCCTCATTTTGTTTTTTTTTTCAAAATCAATTTTGATTCATAAAATAATTTAAATTTCACCCCAACATATTATTTAGAAGAATCCGAGCAATCTATAATTAAAATCAAGCCAAAATAACCATCCACGCGCTCACACGCGCCTTGTCTGATCTCACCGGCGTCCCACGCGCCTCGTCGGAGTCACACGCGCTAACATGCGCCAGCTGCTGAAGAAGACGACTCCAACGACACGTCGTTTGCGTGCCGTTGAAGCAAACGATGCGTCGTTCACCCGGTTCGGTCTCCATCCGGTTCAGTACTCCACCGTTGTAGCCGCTGTTCCAGCCACTCCAGAGGCCGGTTCACCCACTTTTTGACCGGTTCTGCGGCTGAAATTTCCAGTTATGTTATCCTTGACTCATTTTCTATATGATAAAGCATATTTTAGTTCATTATTTATTTCATAAATAGTCATTATTGTCTAAAACACATTAAATCCATCCCGTTTTTTCAAAATTTTCACTTAAAAATCATGTCTAAAACTACCAATGAAATTCATACACAATATTCTTACAAAAATTACCCACAAATGAACTCACATCTCAAGTACAATCGATACAATAATATCGATCACAATTCTAAAAGTTGTCAAAGTTACCTTAAATGTGATTTATGTGGTCTCAATGGACACAATTATGAAAACTACCGAAAACACCTCAAATGTGATTTCTGTGGTTTGAATGGACATTACATCAACATGTGTTGAAAGAAAAGATCAATTGAAAATGAGAAAGATGCAAGTTATGGCTTCCCCTCCAAAGCTCACCATACTAATCTTCAAGAAAGCAACTTAAACCCAAGGACACCATACCACAACCTTACATACGCTCAATATCATGAGCTTCTTACACTTCTTAATCAAGCCAAATCAGGTAGCATGGTAAGACAAATGACTACTTCTTCAAGTAATATATCATGTGCGAATGTTTTCCATTCAGAAACTCATTGGATTCTTGATACAGGAGCAACTGATCACATGGTCTGTTCTCAAAACCTTATCAGCTCTAGCATTCCAGTCACTAATCAGCATGTACATTTACCTGACCATTCACTTGCCCATGTCACACATATTGGCACTGTACATTTTTCTAATAATTTCATACTCCATAATGTCTTATGTGTTCCCTCCTTCAAATTAAACTTGGTTTCAATAGCCAAACTAACTCAAACTACACTTTGTCATGCCACTTTTACTAATAATATGTGCCTTGTTCAGGACAAATGCTCAGGGAAGACGATTGGGATGGGAACTGAGAAAACAGGACTATACTACCTGACTATTTCGAAGAAGGCTGAATGTTTCTCTGTTTCAAATACTACTCCAACCAACCCTCATTTATGACATCAACGACTTGGTCATCCATCTAATAACAGTTTGCGTGAGCTTTCTCTTTCCATTAACATACATTTTTGTTCTATTAGTGATTGTTCCATTTGTCCACTAGCTAAGCAAACTCGTAATCCATTTCCTTTAAGTTCCATCAAAACAAAAGCACCTTTTGAACTAATTCATGTTGATATTTGGGATGGCTATCACATTCCAACACTTAATGGAGCATGTTATTTCCTCACTATTGTTGATGACTACTCAAGATGCACATGGGTCTATCTCTTAAACACCAAATCTGATACACGCACATTTCTCACCACCTTCATTAATCTTGTTGAAACACAATTTACATCCAGAGTGAAAATCATTCGTAGTGATAATGGACCAGAATTCTCTATGACCGAGTTGTTTTCTAGCAAAGGAGTCTTGCATCACACCAGTTGTGTCTCTACCCCTCAACAAAATGGTGTTGCTGAACGCAAACATCGTCACCTTCTAAATGTGGCTCGTGCATTACTCTTCCAAGCCAACCTCCCTAAACAATTCTGGGGAGATGCCATTCTTACAGCCACATACCTCATAAATCGTACTCCAACACTTGTTCTCAAGGGAAAACACCATTTGAAATCCTTTTTCACAAAGTTCTTAAATATGAACATCTTCGTGTTTTTGGTTCCATTTGTTTTGTGTATGCACATCATGATCGATCCACCAAGTTTGATGCTAGATCACATAGATGCATATTAATTGGGTATCCATCTGGGATAAAAGGTTATCGTGTCTACAATCTGGAAACAAGCAAGACTTTAGTGTCTCGTGATGTTATCTTTCATGAACATGTATTTCCTTATTTCACTTTCGTTGCCAACACTTCAACTCTATTCACTCCATCAGAAAATACAATTTATGATGACATACCTAACATTCGTTAATCAACCAATCCAAATACATCACTTCCTTATACACCATATGTCCTTCCAACAATCGACTCAGACATTCTTCATCTTCAAAATTCATCTCCAGAAACACCATCATCAACTTCTCTACCACACATGACTCCTCCAACACCAATCACACATAGGCTTCTTCGATCCACCAATGTTCCTAGCTACCTTTAAAAATATCATGTAGAAGCTTCCTTTCTTTCTCGGTCCTTCCCTTCGTCTAACTCAGTATCGTCCAATAACAAAGGTACTTCTCATTCTCTATCTCATGTACTTACCTATGCCAAATTATCACCTGCACATCGTACCTTTGCTACTTCTATTTCCATTCTCAGGGAACCAACCACCTTTGTTGAAGCTTTCAACGATCCAAAATGGCGACTTGCCATGAAACAAGAACTGGATGCTCTTGAAACTAATGGGACTTGGACGCTTCAACAACTTCCTCTAAACAAAAAACTAATTGGTTGTAAATGGGTCTACAAAATCAAGTATAATACCGATGGTTCTGTGGAACGATACAAGGCTCGGTTAGTGGCCAAATGATATAGTCAGATTGAAGGTTTTGACTACCAAGAAACTTTTGCACTAGTAGCCAAACTTGTCACTGTTCAGCTTCTTCTTGCCGTTGCTGCTATTCAAAATTGGCATCTTCGATAACTCAATGTCAACAATGCTTTTCTCTATGGTGATCTTCATGAAGATGTCTACATGTCCCTTCCACCTAGATTCGGACGAAAAGGGGAAACACGAGTATGTAAGCTACACAAATCTTTGTATGGACTCAAACTAGCCACACGACAATGGTTCATAAAGCTATCAACAATACTTAAGCTAGCTGGTTTTAACCAATCCAAGTATGATCACTCACTGTTCGTCCGAACCCGTGGTAATTCCTTCTTCGCTCTTCTTGTCTATGTAGGTGATATAATCATAACAGGAAACAATGTACAAGACATTGAAGAAACTAAGAATCATCTCATGAGACAATTCAAGCTTAAAGATCTCGGTGAATTAAAGTATTTTTTGGGCATAGAAGTTTCACATTCCAAGAAGGGAATTGTTCTGTCACAACGCAAGTATGCACTTGAAATATTGGAAGACATGGGTTGTCTTGGTGCCAAATCTGCCAATTCACCTATGAATCAAAATTTATCCCTCAACAAGGTTGAAGGGGAATTCATCAATAATCCCACATCCTATCGAAGACTTGTTGGGAGATTAATATACTTGACCATCACAAGACCCGACTTAATGTATGTCGTGCACATTCTCAGTCAATATATGGATAAACCACGTTAACCACATTTGGAAGCAGCTCAATGAGTGCTACGATATGTCAAGAACGCACCAGGGCAATGTGTCTTTTTCTCAGCAACTAGTTCATTACAACTAAATGCTTTCTATGACGCAGATTGGGTAAAATGGATAGATACACGACGATCAACCACATGATATTGTATGTTTCTTGGAAACTCATTAATTTCTTGGAAGGCTAAGTAACAAAATACAGTCTCACGATAAAGTACAGAAGCAGAATACCGCTCTATGATAGCAGCATGTTACGAAGTAACCTGGTTTAGATACATTTTGTATGATTTGGGTATCAAACACTCCCAACCAACAAAGTTATATTACGACAATCAAGCATCCCTTCACATTGCATCAAATCCAGTGTTTCATGAGCGAACCAAACACATAGAGATCGATTGTCATCTAGTAAGAGAAAAGATCCAAGCTGGAATGATCAAAACTTATCATATTTCTACATTAGAGCAACCAGCAGATATATTTACCAAATTCTTGAGTTTTTCACAGTTCTCAAGCTTACTTAACAAGTTAGGAATAATTAACATATATTCCAACTTGAGGGGGAATGTTAAAGAACTTGAGATGCAGCTGGTGACAACCAACACACCAGTTGGAAGCAGCCACCAACAACTTGGTGGGAAAGAATAGGTTGTCAAGAACATGCTTCTCATAATTATGTTTATTTTTAATTATTACAATTTTGTTTTTCTTTTGTATAAATAGATTGTAAACATTTGTTTATTTATAATCAATAAAACCATTTCTTACAATATACATAATTTTATGGGTACCCTCTCGTTAGAGGGTTATGTGCGTCATTTTTTAATATATTTATTTTTATTTTTTTTAAATAAATTTATATTTATTAATAAATAAAATATAAGACGAATGTAATTCAAATTTTAAATACATGAATGAAATAGGAAATCATACAACCGAATTATATACAAATCACATAATAAGGAGTTTAAACTATGCTTTGAGTGTATCCATTTAGTTGATAACAGAATCCTTTTATTTATGTTAAAAAAATTAATAGCATTCCTTCAAATATATAATGAAGAAAGGAAAAGGCATCAAAACTAATACAATACGGAGGAAGTAGGATTTTTTTTATTTTAAATATTAATGAGATTTTTTTTATTATTTAAGCTTATGTTCAAAATGTGAATTGAGATTAATATTATAAGAATAGAGAATTTGTAAGATTTTGACATCTAAGTAGTACTGAGTAGTGTATTTAGAACAAAATGTGTTTTTCTTATCTATAAGTTTGTCAAATTTTTAGGGGAATACCTCGTACAGGCGGCATAGATATTTGGTGTGCTTGATCGGGTTTTACTTTACGTTGATATTTTGTCTAAAATGACACCTCTAAATTACATATAAACAATCTTTTTTTTATTTTAATAAAATTTAAAAGTAAATTTATAATAAGTATGAAAGAATGCAACTTGTTTTCGTATATTTGAGGATTAGGAGTAATTATTCTTATTTTTCCAAAAAAAAATAGTTTTTTTAATATTTATAGTTTATTAATTTCTTTTTAAATTTGTAAAGTATCATAATTATTTAAATATTTTGACTCTAAAAATAAAAAAAAAACATAATTTAAATTTTAAACTATATGCACAAGTTATGTATTAAAAAAATTTACACAACTAATCAATATTAATGATGATTATTTTTTGACATATATTATATTTTAATTGTAGAATATTTTAATTCATAAATTTTTTTGACTATAAAATACTACTTTTCACAATTATCATTAGATAATGATATTTTTCTTTGTGATCATATTTAATAATTATATTGGAAGGTTTTATAAGATATATAATTATGAATAAAATAATAATGTAATGATTTGTCTTATATTAAAAATATAATTTATACATAATTGTGATTGCGCTTTAAATAAGTATAAATTATGTCTATAATAATTTTTAGATTTTTTATATAGCTTAACTAATACATATATAAATGAGACTTGGTTTTTAGACTTTCAACGTGTTAAAATAAACTTTTTATTATTGAATTATAATTTGTTATTTTTAATTTATGAGTCATATATTTTATATTTTATATTTTAAAATATGTATGACTTAACTCCATTTTAAAAAATTTCATACTCAGCCATCTTCTTGTAATATTTCATGTGAGGTAACTCATAAATTTATCTTAATATTTTAGTTAAAATATAATTTATCTCTAAAAATTCACTATATGAAACATATTTTAGTTAAATTGTTAATTTTTATGTCATAAATATATTGAATTTTTTTATAATTATAAATAAATGAATCGGTTAAAATAATTTAATTTTTTCATAACATTAAAGAATATGTAAATTTGGGAAAGAAGACACAAACACGAACCCATATAACACAAGCAAACCCAATATAAATACATACAATTTGCACTAATTGCTACCCCTAGTGGTATATGCGGTGATAGAAACCCAAAAGATAATGATTGAATAAAGTTAATGTCTAATGTGTTATGATTAAAGTTATCAATAAAACGAAACAAGATAGGACCAAAGATTTCCTCATCGTTACTCATCCATGATTTAAAATTTATTTTTTATCCTCGTTGAAGATTCCCAACAGAAGATGGGGACCCTTAATGGGAAACAAAAATCCAAATAATATTTTAAATATTATTTTTTATTTTTTAGTAATTTTTTTTTCATTTTAAAGGAGAACATATAAAAAAATAAACTAATAATAAATATTTTGTATTGATTTTTTTAGTAAATAAAGTAAAATAGAGAAAAATAAAATATATAATAATAAAAAATAATATTTATATATTAAATAACATTAATAGAATCTTCTTACAAAATAGTTTGAAATAATGATAATAAAAAATAATAAAATAATCATAAGATTAGGTTTTTAAAATTTAAATAAATAATTTAAATAATTTTTATAAAGTAAAATTATTAATGTTTTAATAGGATAAAAGTATAATTTAAAAATGAAATATAAAATATATAATACATTATTTATGATTAGTTTGAGATTAAATGTTATTAAATTTTTATACATTTATTAAAATATGATTATAATTTTGGAAAACATGATAAATAATACAATATCTATCATTATCTCGTCTCATATTATAAAAATGCAAATTTCATTCTCCATTCTCTATTTCTCATATTTTATCCCTATTTTTGCTTTGTATCGGATAATTTATGCAAAATTTGTTTGAAAAAAAAATTAACAACCATAATTATGATATGCACATAAAAATATATTTGATCAATTTAAATATTTTTATACCATAACAAATCTTATTTATTGTCATCGTTCCAAGTACAATTATAAGTATATTTAGATATTTTATGTTTAATGTTTTATACAAAATTATGATATTAATTGATTCAATTAAATATTACAAAAAAAATTCAGAATAAATAAAAAAGATTTAAGAATATTAACTCATAAATGATAAAGTATAAGTAACGTTTAGTTTTTAATTTTTAATTTTTAACTTTTATATATATAAAAATTGAACTTTCTATCAGATTATACTTTTGATTCATATCAAATAAATTTTTTCAACTTTATTATATAAAGAAAGTAAAGTATAATTTAACATACTTTCACAACATTAAAAAAAGATTTTGTAGTTGAAAAATAATTTCACTTAAAAAAACGTGGGAGACAATAAAAAGTTAAAAAAGCAAAACATTATTTTGACTGAGAATAAAAGCTTCTTCAGTAAAGATATATAGTTACATAGGGGTAATCATCTGGACAAATATTCTTGATAAATCCTATACCATAAACATAGATACTATATCAAGAAAAATTACATGGAACATAGAAACTTGCAAAAAGAATAAAAAAAAAACAAACTTTAACAACTTCGTGTAAATTAGACAAAATCAAAAAGAATATTGGAACTTGTGTAACACTTCGTTGGTAAAGACTTCATTTTCAAACTTTCAAAAGAATTTAAGAAAGGCAGATCTAGAAGGATAGCTCAAAATGTCCGTTAAAAATGTAATAAAAAAAATCCCAAAGTGATGCAAATAAGTTCAAGAAAATACAATCTCTTGTTAAGAAAATAAAAATATTCGCAGCAATCAAATTTATCATAATATAAAATAAATATAGATAACAAACAAATTTTACTAAAATTATTTCAATAAAAAAAATGAATTACAATATTCACATTCCAACAATTACAAGCTTTTATTTTACTTTTTCTTTAAAACCTCTCTTTTTTTTTTTACGATATTCATGTTCCAAAAATTACAAGCTTTTTTTAACTCTCTCCCATTCTCAAATGATATAGAGATTTTGAATACCTATACAATTAATATTATAAAATTTTATATCTTAATTTGCTTATAGAAAAGATTTCCTATTTTTTTTCTTTAGTTTGTTATCAATATCATTAATTATTATTTGACTAATAATATTTCACATTTTAATTTATCTTCACATCTTATAATACAATTACTTTTCTAGGTTTTGTTAGTCTTTTAGGACCATTGAATTTAAACACAATTTTATTTTATTGATAGTCACTATCTTTATTAACATGTCCGCTAAATACTTGCCTCCTGAATCTTCTAAACTTTTAAATGATATCTTCTAATAAAAATTTGATAAAGTGATAATGAAGTCCGATATGTTTGATTATAGAATAAAATGTTGAATTTTTTGCTAGATGTAACATTCTAATTATCACTATACAAAATATTTTTCTCATTCTTGAATCCCAACTCAGTTAACAGTCTTTGAAGTTAAATCATATTTGTACTGACTTCAATCATTACCCCATGATCAGCTTCTATAATGAATAATGTAACAGTCTTTTGTATCTGTGACATCAAACTAACAACTACATTACCCACAATGAACACATAACCAATAGTGTTTTTTCGGTAATAGACTTCCATTACAAAGTCTACATCTAAGTACCTTTACACTTTAACTCTTCTTTATCAAAGTACAAACATTTCTAAATTTGCCTTAAAAATACCTTAAGATCTACTTCATTGCTTCTCAGTAAGTCTTTCTTCAATTTGACATGAACCTATTAACAATTCCTATTACATGGCCAATATTCGATCTCATATAAACCATTACATACATCAAAAATTCAATGATTGAAGCATAAGGAATCTTAATTGTAAAGATTTTTTGTCTTCCATTTGTGGACATTGATCCTTAGATAGATAAAATGTCTAGCCAAGGGTGTGCTAACTACCTTGGTATCATCCATGTTAAATCTATGCAAAATATGTTTGATATACTCCTTCTAAGATAACTTCAAAGTACTTCTTTGCTTATCTCCAATAATTTGCATTCCAAGAATCTTCTTTGTTGATCTGAGATCTTTCATGTTAAATTCTTTTGAGCATTGTTGCTTCAACCTTTTTATCTTCACCATATTTGGTCTTGTTAATGGTATATCATTGACATCAAGGAGCAAGATGATATAACTATACATATATCTCTTAAAGTAGCAATAGTGGTTGACGTTACACTTTTGGAAACCTTCCATGTGTATGAAGCCATTGAACTTCATATACTATTGTGTCGGAGCTTGTTTCAATCCATACAAGCTCTTTTTCAAAATATACACTTGACTTTCCTTACCCGTTTATAAGAAATCCTCTAGTTGGTGTATGAATATATATTCTTTTAAGTTTTTGTGAAGAAATTTAGTCTTCACATCCAATTGCTCAAGACAAAGATCTTCAATAGCAACGATGCTCAAGACTATTCGAATGATATTAAGCTTCACAACATGAGAAAAAATATTAGTGTGTAAATTGTTGTCTTCTATTGGAATCCTTTTATAGTTAGTCGAGCTTTGTATTTATTTGAGCCATCGTGCTTCTATTTCACCAAGTATGTCCATTTGTTGTGAATGGCCTTATTTTTTATGGATAACTTTGTCTGGTTGGAGATCAAAGAAATCATCTTATCTTTCATAACAAGCTACCGTTTGCTGAAATGCTTCTTCATAGCATTTAGGCTTTGTTGATTCAGTAACATATAGTTCATATATATCCTATTAGGTACATGGGACTAGAAGACCTTTTAAGTATAAGAGATCTCTTGTTAGGTACATGGTACCTACAAGACCTTCTCTTAGGAATTTGAGTTACGTCACATTGTTACATATTGCTTTACACAATTGGTTCCTTTGATTATGGACTCCTAACTATTTGTTTTAGAACTATCTGAGGCATCCTCCACATCTACATATATTGACTCAGTCTGTTCTTAGTTGTTGGAACTTATAATATGTCTATCCTTATACACCACTATTTTATTGAAGATTACATATCTATTGTGAATCATCTTTTTATTTTCATCATCCCATATGTGGTAGCCAAACTCATCTTCACCATAATCAATAAAAGTTTATTTATTTGACTTAGGATCAAGCTTATCCCTATCTTGGTCACTAATATGCATATATGTTATGCAACCAAAAAAATTTAAATGTTTGAGTTTTATCTCTTTTTTGATCCATACCTTCTATGGTATTATATTCTTCAATGGAATTGATAGGCCTCTGTTGATCAAATAAGTTATTATGTTAATTGATTTTTCCTTGAACTACTTTGATAGGCCTAGTTACATATGCATACTTCTAATTCTCTCAATCAATGTACTATTCATACGTTCATTTACACCGTTATTTTGGACCGTACTTGGCAATAATCTTGTGTTGATGGTAAAATATTTTAAATATAATGTCTTCATCTTCACCAAGTTTTGAGCTTTTTTAACTTCAAATTTACCTCATTCTCGACCATGGCGTTTCATATTTTGAAACTCTCACACACTTCAGGCTTATGTTTCAAAAAATAAACTCATACCTTTATAGTAATCATCGATGGAAGTCACAAAGTAATATTTAACACTAATAGATGAGACAATCATTAATTTTGAAACATCAAAGTAAATAATCTCTAGTCTCTCTTTCTTCATAATTTTGGAACTTGTTTGAAAGTTAATGCTCTTCTACTTTTCAAGTATACAATCTTCACATGTGTCAATTTCAATTGACTTAAGATATGGTAATCTCTTATTTGAGTGCATAATTTTGAGCACTTTTCCACTCATGTAACCGAGTCACTAGTATCACAGGTTAAGATTGTTATTAAAATTGAATATCATACTCTCGTTGTCATATAAAGATTATCACTCTTTTTGTCATTGTGCAATTGTCATGACACCTTTTAAAATCTTTTAATAGTCATTATAAGAAGTCATGGTGTATAACCTTCGATGACCAATTTCACTATTAGAATATGTCTAACATTTTTCAACTCCTATATAAACTCATTAAACTTAATCTTCACTACATCTTTATTAGCAATATTAGAAGGTTTTATAAAAAAAATCAATTAAAAATAAATAATATTAATTTAATAATTTTTTTTAAAATATTATTTTTTCTATTAAGTGATTAATATATTTTCTTAAAATTTAATCATTCAACAATACGACTGTTACAATTAATATAGATTTTATTTCTCAAATACTTGTTTGAATATATATTGATTATTATAATTTTTATTTTAATATTTTATTAGTTTTTATTTTTATAAAAAATAGATTTAAATAATTTTATATTAAAAAATCATTATTGTTGATTTTTCTTAAATAATTTCTTATTAAATTTTGTTTTTTACTCTTGTCAATAGCTCATCATTTATTGTATTTTAATTATTTTTTGAAAAAAGATATTTAATAAATTATTTTTTATTACATCTTTTGTATATAAAAAATATTTTTATAATACGAAGCAATAAACGAAAAGATTTTCAAAATCTAGGAAATATCTACAGCCACGTATCCTATTTTATATGGTTTTCTCCAAGTATCCAAGGCAGGTGCATCAGCCATAGCCAATTACAATCGACTACCAAATGTCCCTTTTGTACATGACCAAGTTGCCAGACACCGATCGGGCTTCAAGGTTTAGGCCCAAAGTTAGGCTCAAAACTAAACCAAACGCTACAAAACTTTCGGCTTTTTTCAGCTTGATGGATCATGACATGTTGGAAAATTTGAATGTGGCAGCAACAATACAATCTTGCAAAATCAAATACATTGAAAAAACAATTATATTAGGTGGATACTATAAATAGTTATCTCCACGATACAAACCACAAACTTAATTCTTAAGTTTTGCATGCTTTTGATTCATTTAATGGTCTTATAGTAATATTCGCTATTTTTCGGTTTTAAATCATATGTACGAATCATACAAAAAAATATTATTTATTAAAAAATATTTACAAAATATAAAAAAAGATAAAAAAAAATTACATCCCGAGTTATGTTAAAACATGGACGAAAGTTAAGAAAAGTATACTAATTATAATAAAAATATACAAAAGGTTATTAACTTTTCAGTGAGGTATTACAATTACATAACGAAAAAAGTATATCAAAAGTTTACAAATGAAAAAAATAATATCAAAAATAAAATACTTGAATACACACATATATGTATTTTTTGAGATGTTATATGTAATTAAATCAATTATTATATGTTAAATTTTATTAAATTCAACATTCTTTTGAATTATAATTGATTTAGGTAATATAACTAAGTGACTAGTTGACTGCAGTATAATATACATCATAGGTGATCATATCTTCGATCTATGGTTGAAAATACGTTGATGACATTATAAATGTTGTGTAAATGTACTGTTAGTATCATACTTCACAATAATGTTCAAGGAACTGCACAGTATAGGTTATACACTTAACCTGCATTTGTAAGTGCTCTAGAACCTCTACCAATAAAAGATCCAATCTCCACACTTCACAGGCAAACTTATAAAGATTGCTTTGATTCACTCAAACCAATTTTAGTCAATAAGTTTGTTAAGGATGTTGGCCAGCCCACCAAAATCATTTTGAAAGAACATAAGCACATTACCTCGTAGAAACGTATGTCCAAAAGTGGTGAGAATCCGCATATATCATCGATATGAATATTTAATAGAACGAAGTAACTCTTTATTTTCATAAAAAATCAAAAACTTTTATTAAAAATAATATCCCGATCATATTTTTATTATAGGTAACACTTTAGTTTTATTGTTATGTAAAATTAATATACAAGAACAAATAACAATTTTTTAGGTTTTTATGTTTTTATTTATTTTTATAATTTTTTTGGTTATTTTTTATTTAATTTATAATAATTTTTATATAATTTAATTAAAAATAATAATTTTTATTCTTATACGTTCACTTTTATTTTTATAAAAAAATAATTATATGATTTAAATATTATTTTTGATTCCTACAAATAAATTTCTCTTTCTTAATAACAATTTTCTTATAAAGTTGTATTTTGAGAGATACGTTTAGAATTGTTAGTAAATTTCTTGTTTTTTTCTTTTCTTTTCTAGTTGAATGGAAGTTTTATTTTCACAATATAAGATCCTAAGTTGCCCCCACTGAGTTAAAAGAGAGCTCTGAGTACGGTCGATTGATTTTTTTGTTTTTTGTTTTTTAATAATTTGATCGTCATAAAAATTCTAAAAATAAAATAAAATTATAGTAATCTTACAATGGTAATTAATCGTTCTATCTTTTCATTGCATTATAATAATCTTATTATATTCACTGTTAATGGCGGATCATAAAACACCATTTTAGGTTTAGCATCGTGATGACATGTGTTCGTGACATGTGTTTCAATAAAAAGGACACAGCAATGACATAGCCGTATATTCTAATTGCATTGAGGACACAGCAATGCATGTTTGCTTTTTAGAAGACCAAGGAACTGCGATATCACTAAACGTGAAAAGCCATCCCACCTGACCTGTAAATTTTGAATATTTCTTTCCAATTAATGCTCGAAACTCCTTCACTGGTTGGTAGCACTCCAAAGTAGAACCAAAATCAGAATATTGAATACCATGATCAATTATACTTTTAAGATATCATTCCTTGTCTTATAAATTTCTTTCCAATCTTTAATACTAGAATTTTACTACAGGGAGTAACTTTTTTTAAAAAAATAAAATTAAAAATAAATATATATTTTAGAAATCAAAAAACTGAAAATAGCTAAGACATGTTATCATTATTTTTGAAAACAATAAAAACATACTAAATTTTACTATAAGGAGACTTGGGTACGCCTCCCAATAACTTTTTATTTTATTTTATTTTATTTTATTTGATGGATTATTTTAACTTTTTTTCTTTTGAATAGAAATTTTTTTATAATATTTTTAAGATTTAAATTATTATTATTATTATTATACTATAATAATAAAAATTATTCAATAATTAAAATATTAAAATAAAAATGATAAAAATTAATAATTTATATATTTTATTACGATTATAATAAAATAATCGTACAATTATTTCAATAAAATCTTTGAAACTCTAGATATTACAATATAATTAATCTATTTTAATAAATAATCATACAATTATTTTAAAATTTTATCTCTATTTATTTTAAAAATATCAAAATCTTTTATATTTTTATCCAAATAATTGTTTTATGGATGGATTTATGCTTGTTGCTTTTTTTCATATTTAATATTTTTCAAGAAAAATATAACATAAATAATCATTTTTTAGATCAAATGTTATTTTTTGTATGTCTGATCCAGTAAATTAAAACTTAAAAAATAATAAATCTTAACGTCATATTATTATTAGAATCACATATTTAATCAATTTTAATATATATATACATATATTGTGTGTAGTGTTAATTTAAACAAACTTAAACTAAAATCAAATTAAAATTATTAAAAAAATTATTTAATTATTTTTTTAACTACTTACGTACTTTTTATATATTATCACTTTTTATTTGATAATTTATTAATTTAAAATATTATTTAGCTTTTAATTATTATGAAGTATAAATAAATTATTTAAATTATATTAAAAGAATAATTTTCAGATTGAATAAAAATAATTATAAATATCATGATAATTATATTTTTTTTTAATTTTTAACAATATTTTTTAAAAACAATGATCAAATTGTTCTTTATTTTTAAATTAGAATTTAAAATTTTATTTAAAAACTATTTTGGATGATAATTGTTTAATTTGTGTCTTAGGGTTTATTTAATTTGGTATTAATTTATTGTTTATTTTATTATTCTTATTATTTTTATTGTTATAAATTTTAATAATGTTATTTTTTATAATTTTTTTTTAAATTTAGACACGAAAACAATTTTATAATCACTATAATTATGTTGAGTAAAATGTCTTCATTTAGCATTTCTCAATAATACACGAAATTGTTGACACTCAACATCACCCGTCAGCTTTTAGAGAAGATAATGGCACCTTCTTTTTGTAAGCATTTAAGCTTATTATTACAAATTTACAATAATGAGCGACATTATTACGTCAAATGCATTCTGGACAATAAAATAAACTTTTTTTCTCCTTCCCTATCTTATTACTAGACAACAAGTGCGTTTGACTCGGTCCAAATAATAATAGTAATAAATAAATAAAATGTGTGTTTGATAAAAGTAACATAACATACCTAAATAACAATTAACGTTATTTATACTCACCTTATTTTAATCAAATTTTAATAACCAGAGAAAAAAAAAACAATTAAATTATATTGTTGGAATGTATGTACATAGATAAGTTTTTATTGTATTCCGATAGAGAACATGGAATATGTGTGATCTTAGAGTGTTTGAATGCAATGTTTTGAAAAACTATTTTAAATTAAGTGATTTTTTCAGCAGCCTATTTCATTATAACAGTTTTGTTATATATAATAACGTACACACGCGTATTAAGTGAATTTTATGGTGTTATCTTACAATACAACTCATTTACATTTAATTACAACAGTTTTGTAGAGTATTTATTCGTTTCGGGAAATAAATAAATATAAAAGCACTTCTTTCTTGGATTTTTCAGCCATTCCCAGCCATCAAACCGCATTTTATTTTCTCCCAGTTCCAATAAAAAGTACCAAAAGTCCGAATCAAATAATAATAAGCTAAAATGCGTTTAAAATATAAGAATTAATCTTTAATTTTTTTAAATTTTTTACGTAAGTTTTTAAACTTTAAAGTTTTATAATCTAATTCTCAAATTTTTAAAATTTTACATATAAATCATAATTAATTTATTAAAATATATATTTTTATATCAAAAATTTAAAATTAATATATAAAACTTTAAAAATTTAAAAATTAAATAATATGTTTTAAAAAATTTAAAAATATATATATTTAATTAAAGATAATTAAATTTGAAAACTAATGATGTATTTGAACTATATAAATATTGCATCTAAAAGTAATTAAAAGATGTTTATAAGAAAAAAAGATGTTATTTATTATTGATGGAGTATATTTTATATTAATTTTATATTGATTATTTTTATTATTAATTTTATATTTTATTTATCTGTATTATTAAATCATAAATAATTACTTTAAACGAAATAAATAATTTCTGGTAAAAATTGATTTCTGTCGTATCTCAACTCAATACATATATTCATTCATATATCACAATTTATTTAGTACCTTTTCATAAGTAATTTTACAAATATTTATATCACATATATATCTACAATAAATAACACACTTTATTGATATATAAAAAGCGTATATATATTCCACGATTAAAAAATAATCTAAAGAATAAGTATATGAAAAAAAATATGTTAAAGATTTCGAGGTAATTAATCTGTAGCACATTTAATACGTAGACATCTTATTTTTATCTTAACACAAAAGTAAATCTTTTAAAACTGAGATGACACATGTATGGATATTTATCAAAAATATTTTTTGAATTAATATTATAAATATTCTTAAAATTAATTTTTTTTTAATTTAATAAAAATAAATAATAATTTTATACATAAAAATAACTTAAATAATATGAAATCAAGAAATAATAAAAATAAAAACACAATACATATAAGATATTTTTACAAAAAATTGTAATTACTAAATTTTTTTTGAAGAAATACAAAAAAAAAAAAGAATAAATCTGAAGAAAGGAGATGAATTTAAAAAATTATCATTCTCAAAAATATGAAAAATATTTTTTTCTGACAAATATAATTTATTTTGAAATAAATAACAAAAAAATAACCATTAATGTTACATATGTAAAATGAATTTACAATATACAACTAATTGACAAAAAAAATTATTATTAATAAATTACCTGAAATTCTCCCAAAAGGATAAAAAATGAATATATCCACTTAGGATGAATACAAATATTAATAAAATCATATTTTAGAGAAGTAATAAATACATCAATAAAATTAACACTCATAGATAATAGAATAATAAATAAGAAATATACCTTGTTAATAATGATTCATGAAAATTTAAGATACTAAAAATTAAAATTCACACATACTCTAGGTGTGTTATTAACATTAATGATAAAAATTTAAACCAAATATTAATTTTAGTTTATGAATTTGAAATAAGAAATTTAATAAAAGAAAAAAATCATCCATTTTTAGTACATTACATAGTAGAATATTTGTTAAAAAATAAAAAAAAATTATAATAAAAGCCTTAAATTTTTTAAAAGAGAAAATAAAATAGTTACAAAGTATAAATAAAACCCAAGAAGAAATCCTTAAAGCAATAATATAAATAGTTATAACAACATATTACAACTAAAGATTTTAAAAAGATATCTATTAGAAAAATTAAAAGAAAAATAACCAAGAAGATCTGATATAATGATTCCCAATAATGAAAAAAAGGGATGAAAATAAATTTATAGTTCCAACCTAATGAAATATAGAAATAATTAGAAGAATAATTTATGAATTATGAAAATAAAGATATAAGAACATTAGTAAGTCTGTTAATATTAATAGATTAAGAATTAAGAAAAAATATGCTATAATAAAGAAAAAAATGATATGATAATAATGAGTGAAACAAATCTTGAATCAAAATATTCTAAAATTATTATGAAAAGAAATACAATAATTTTACATATAATTCAAGGAAAAACGTCTTATTTTTACGTAAATAAAATAAATAGACAATGAAGTCCTTCAAATAGAAAAGGACAAAAAAATGAAAAAAATTATTACATTGTAATACTAGGATATGTACCACCAAAATTCAAGTTTTATGAAAATAATAATAGAATTAATTTATCTACTAATATAAACTCATCAATTTATAGAATATTATTAAACCATCAAATAACTACAAGTTATAAGACTTATAAGAAAAAAATATATATCATTATATGGATAATTAATACCATTAATTATTAAAAAATATTAGATATATTAATTCAAAACTCAAGAATATTAGAGTTTTTTTTAAAGTTAAAAGTATCAGTGATATTTTTCTTTTATAAGATATATATAAATTTTAATTAATATATATTTTAATATTAAATTATTGATTTCATACATGGCATTATTCACTTTATAAATAACAAATTATATTATATTGAAATAAATAAACGAATTACTTTAAATATTAAATTTTTATTTATAAGGTTTAAAGTTTGTGCATATTTATGCTGGTAAAAAATCACTATATGTATTAAATAAATCAAACTATATGTGAAGAGTATAGAGAGATAATAAGAAAGAATGATTTAATGTTGTATTGGTGTGTCTTAGAATGTACATGGAGAACTTTATTTATAGAGTTGTAACAAGTGTAGTACAAATGTAGTACAAGTGTAGTACAAGTGAAATAGTAAGTATAGTACTAGTGAAATAATACAAGTGTAGTACAAGTGAAATAGTAGAAGTGTAGTACAAGTGAAATAGTAGAAGTGTATTACAAGTGAAATAAATATAACTTAACATCCCCCCTCAAACTCAAGGAGGAAGAGAAACAATCAACTTGAGTTTGGAAACTAATTCTTGAAATCTGCCTGGTAGATGAGATTTGGTGAAGCCAATTTGTTTGATCTGTGGAGGATATTGATTTGAGACAAACGGTGTCTTGAAGAACATGTTGACGAACAAAATGACAATCAATCTCGATATGTTTTGTTCGTTCCGTCATGAAATCATTATTGTGAAGCAATCTGAATAGCCACTGCGATTGTCACAATATAGGATAGTTGCATTTGATTGGAGAACACCCGTATCGGCAAGTAACCAACGGAGCCAAAGAAGTTCTTGAGTGGTGTCGTGCAAAGAGCACTGATATTCGGCTTCGATCTTGGATCGAGAAGTGAGGATTGTTTCTTACACTTGAATGTGAGAGAGTTTCCAAGAAAGAAACAATATCAGTGGTAGAACGACGATCGGTTGGGTCACGCCTTGATCGACATCGAGTAGGCGGAAAGAAGAAGATTAGACTTGTTGGAGAAGTGGAGGCACCGTGAAACATGGTGGTGCCTTTGATATAGCGGAGAATACGAAGAACCGCGGCATAATGGGTAGATCGTGGAGCCAGACATGAATTGACTAACTGGATGAACAACATAGGCAATGTCGGAGACGGTGTTGTGAGATAAACAAGGCTACTAGTTGTACGTATAATGTGGCATACGAGAGAATAGTACCATCTAATGGAGTAAGTTTGACATTGGTTTCTAGAGGTGTTGATGCGGTTTACAATCGGTAAGGCAGGTCCAGATTAAGAATATCGAGAAGAGTACTTTGCTTGAGAGAGATAATATCCTTGAGAATCGGATGAGATTTCTAGGCCCGAGTAGTGGAGACGACGAGGTCTTTCATTTCAAATTGATGGCTCGAAGCGCTGAGATCAATAATTCCATTAGAGTCATTTCATTATGATCATATCATCTACATAAAGAAGTAGAAGTGTTACGCGGTGGGAGTCTTCGAATAAAGAGGCAGGAGTCATAAGAGCGGAAGTGAAACCAAAGTCGATGGAGGTGGAAAGTGAAGTTGGCAAACGAAGCCGAGGAGCTTGTTTGAGGCCATAAGAAACACGGCAGAAATCTGCGTACTTGATGAGGTGAATGAGTGTATCCGAGGAGGAGGTTTCATATAAACTTCCCTCGGTTATTTCTCCATTGAGAAAGCATTTTTGACATCCATTTGAAACATGTTCCAATTTCGGGCCGACGGCAACATCAATGATACTTCGAGGAACGGAGGTAAGGCGAAGCTACGGTGCAAAAGTTTCTTAATAGTCGATTCCGTATTCTGTGTAAAACCACTGCGGCCAGGGCAGGCTTTATATCGTTCCACGAGACCAATACGAATGAGTTTTGATTTTGAAAATCACTTACCCAATCAAAGATTTATTAGATGGAAGATCAACAGATCCCAATGTATGTGCTTTTGTTAATGCAGAATTCATCTGTCGTAGCTTCTTGCCAATGAGGATTAGAAATAGCTTAACTTTATAGTTTTGGGGTTCATGATGAGACAAAATAGTAGAGAAACATTGGTAATTATGAAGATGAAAAGGAAGACTACTTACACGAGTAGAGCGACGAAGTGATGACTACGGACAATCGGAGTAGTTGGTCTTGAGAAGATGTTGTTATGGTAGGATCGGCGAAGGAGCGGAGACACATCGGGAGAGCCGTAGTAGGCGATGGTGAGGGTAATGGAGAAATGTCGGGAGGAAATAAATCAATAGTTGGGTCATTAAAAAATGAGATTGAGGTAGGAGATGAGACATGAAATGAGGAAATAGAGGAAAACATTTTATGTTCCCAGATGACATGACGAGAGATCTTGTGAATCGTTTAGAGATAGGGTCCCAGCAACGATAGCCTTTGTGTTCTATTCCATACCCTAAGAAACAACAAAGGCGACGCGAGTTCTAATTTATTGCGTTCGCTGAGGGTGAAGAAGAACAAAAACGAGGCACAACCAAACACTTTGAAGCGATTCATAAGATGGAGAAGTACTATAGAGACGGCTCGTATGGGGATTGATTGTGAATAATAGGCATAGGAACACGATTGATGGTATAAACGGTTGTAAGAGGCTGCTTCACCCCAAAGCGTTCGGAGACAAGAACTAGAAATGAAGAAATGCAAACGAGTATTAGAATATGTACGTGTTTTCGCTTCGACTCTTCCATTTTGTTGAGATGTGCGGAGACGAAGAATATTGAGAAGCAGTCCAATTTTGTCGAAGAAAATTTAAAAACTTTGTTTCTTTATATTCCATAGCATTATAAATTTCTAAGTACTTTGATATTTTGAGAAAATTGGGTTTTAACCATTTGGGCAAAATCATAATAAATTTTGGGTAATTTGGATCTATGTTTCATGAGAAAAATTCATGTGAATCTTGAATAATCATCAAAAAAATGACAAAGTAAACACATCCCCCTATAGTAGGATGTGGGGATGGACCCCAAACATCGAATGAATTAAGTCAAAGGGGAGGCAGAAGTAGAATCACTTTTATTAAAACATAAAGCGAGGTTGTTTTCCCGATTGACAAGGCAAAACAATTTACATTATCGAGAAATAAAAGCAGGATCCTAATTTACCGAGAAGATGCTAAGGGACGAGAGACGTCACATGGACGTATGGCCTAGACGAGCATGCCATAGGTTGATAGGAGTAGTAGGAGCGACAACGGAGTATGAGGGTGGGTAGATGAAGGTCGATAAGTTCAAATAATCGTCCCGACCTTACGGCTGTCCCGAAGGATGCGACGTCCTGTCTGTGGATCACACGTGACAACGAGAAGAGGAAAAAGTAATAGTAAGACCAAGTTCACATAATTAACCAACGGAGATAAGATTTAGAGTAAGGTTGGGAATATGAAAGGTGTCGAGAAAGTGATATAGAAGATGTGGAAACTTGTCTACGGCATTAACATGCATATGTGAACCATTGGCGGTTTGAATTAAAGGTTTGGAGATGGAAGATTGTGTGGGAGAAGAAGATGTGAGTATCATGAGTCGTATATGGTTACAACAAGCAGAATCAAAATACCATAAAGATTTACACGATGTGAGAGACAAGGCGGTAGAAGGAGGATTACTAGATTGTGAGAGAACATGTTTAAGAAGACATGAGTTCTTGAGTAGAGAAGGTAAATTTGTCATGATTATCCTCGAGAAACAATGACGGTGATAGATGAGTTACTATTGTTACGAAGCATGTTGAGAGGGATTCCATGAGGAATGTTGAGAGGGATTCCGTGAGGAATCTTTGAGAGGATTCCAGAAAGCAATCTACGGTAAAGTGTCCTGGACCGCTTCTTGTGACAATATATACATACCGAATGGGACATGTAAGCTTCATGATTGGGGTTGTGATAGTAGGTGCGACCTTGATGTTTAAAGTCCTCTTTTGAACCTCCTTTAGGGCGATAAAAGGGGTGGCAAGAACGAGAATACGTATGATGAACTTTGAAAACCCCCGTAGAGTTTCTTGAGCTAAGCTCGGTTCTGATGATATCAGGATGGAAAAGGACTCGATGGAGTAAGGAAGCCCGAAACGAGTTCAAATCGATCATGGAGAGCCATGAGAAAAATAACAAGGCAATTTGGTGATTACGGTAAGTTGCAAACATCTCGACATCGATCTTGTTCGTCAAGTTGGTTTAGAGAGAAGCGAGTTGATCCTAAATAGTATGCATTTCGAGAGAGAAATTGGTTAATGGTTTGATCGGCCCTTTGGCGTTTGGTATGAAGAGTTGTTAGAAGTTGATATTGGTTGGCCAAATCTGTTGTAGTGAGCGAGCCTCGAAATTCCCAAACTTCTTTGGCGGTGTCAAAAACGCCCAAATTCACCATGGATGGAGGGTAAGGTGGTGTTACGAAACCGGGTAATAATTTGATGGTGTTTACTCTCGGTCTTGAGGCGGTCGACGAATTAGGAGTTGTTTTTAGTGGTTTCTTGGATGGGTATAGAGATATCACCGGTTATGAAACGCCATGTAACTGCGTCACTTTCAAGAAACTTTTCGTGCTTGTGCGAGGCTAAGTAGTTAGTATCATCGAGGTGGTAGAGATGGTTTGGGACATCATTTCGGTCCATTTTAACGAAATAATGGAGAAATGTAACCATGAATATATAGAAACGGTATAAAGGAGATATCCTTAAAAATAAAAAGAAGGAGTTGAAAACAAGCAGGCAAGGGTTGAGGTGGTAGGGTTGGAATGAATTTGAGTTGAGATGGCTAGGGTTGGAATGGCTAGGAGTTGAGATGGCCGGGTTGAAGTGAGCGAGTTGAGGTGGCTAGGGTTGAGAGTGAAGCAAGTTAAGGTGGCCAAGGGTTGGGCAGGATGAAGAGATGCAAAATTTTGATAGAAATTTTAGAGGTATATGAGAAGGCTTTGATACCATGTGTGAAGAGTATAGAGAGATAATAAGAAAGAATGATTTAATGTTGTATTGGTGTGTCTTAGAATGTACATGTGGAGAATTCTATTTATAGAGTTGTAACAAGTGTAGTCTGAATGTAGTCTGAAGTGAAATAGTAAGTGTGTCTGAGTGAAATAGTACTGAGTGTGTCTGAGTGAAATAGTGGAAGTGTAGTACAAGTAAAATAGTAGAAGTGTAGTACAAGTGAAATAAATATAACTTAACAGTATATATATCTAAAAAAATAAGTGATGAAATAATTTATTATAAAAGTAAAATTGAGAATTCACACAAATTTTTATTTATTTTTTATTTTTCGTGAATAACAAAAGTAATCAATAAGCAATGTCATAAAAAAATTGTTAAACTCTGACCAGCTTTTAATAAACTGAACTGCTTCGATCCAATCTCTAGTTTAAAACAATTAATTAATTATATGTAAAAAAAAAAAACTGCATCGACCGACATCGAAAGAAATTCAGAGCTGCAAAAATTTAGTATTAAAGTTGAATAGTAATTAAAATTATACAAATGGCATAAATTTATGATATATTTATTAATTTATTTATTAATTTATTAATTTATTTAAAGATATTAAATATAACATAAAATGGGGTTGGTAACTATTTTACATCTCTAGTTCTCTACTGTGATTTGTGAACGAAGAGCTTTTCTGATCTCAACCGAAGTTCCAAACACAATGAGAGAAAAGACAATTAATGAATAGCTAGCTTGCTTTATGCAATTATTCGGTGGTCACTTGTGTTTATAAATAAAAATAAAAATAAAAATAAAATAGGAAAGAAGCTGCCGATAAAGCAAGATATGGAAAACAAAGAAAATGTGTCAATTATTAATTATTTAATTAAATATGATTTATGGTCTAGAACTGTTTATAAGAATATTCTTAAAGTTTAATTTGTTATATAAATATTTTTAATTTTTAGTTTTATTAATATTTGTTTTGTTTTGGCCATTGCTGTTATATAATACAATAAGCATTTCCCATGTATAAGGTTAGACCGAACTTCAATTAGAATTAGTATTTTGTTTATAGTTTATTAACTTTTAAATCACATACAATTTTTTTTTATTTTTAATAAAATTTAAATATAATTCATTAAAAAAATTATATTAAGGTTACTTTAATTTTAAAAATTAGATATTTTAGTAATTTTACTTTAAACTAATGCATTTAAATCACGTTATTTTTACATTTATGGATAATGTATTTATCTTAAACAAATATTAATAATTTTAATTTATTTTATTTTTTATTTTTTTTTAAATCTTTTGAGACATTTTTATATTCAAACATTTACTTGCGAGACCCCTTCATTCTAATTTAACTTAAAATTTTGCCAAAAAAAAATTCTTAAAAAAAATTGATTAAAAATAATAAAATATCTATAATATAACAATAATATAACTAAATTGTACTAATTTTAAGAGACTTAACTAACTTATCAAATTTATAAAAATAAAATTATAAAAATATCATGCTATCTATTCATTATGTATGAAATAATAATAACTTATTTTCCGTAATATGTGAGGATTAGGAAGTGATTAATCTTATTTTTCAATAAAATTAATTTTTTAATATAAAATAATTTAAAATATTTTTATTTTAATGATTTAATTATTTTTGTATAGTTTGTTTGAATTAATGAAATATAAATTAAAAAAAAAACTCTTGCATTCATAAATAAAACTTGAAATTTAAAATTTTAACATATTTAAACTAGCTACTTGTTATTGAGTTGTTTTTAATTTATAAATTTTATTTTTAATATTTAATATACTAAAATATTTACTATCTAGTTTAATTAAAAATAATTTCTAGTTACGCGCGCCACTATTTAGAAGAAAACTACAAACAAATGAAAAAATAAATAATAAAGAAAAATAAGTTAAAATCTCAATAATGAACCATAAACATACAATTTGTCTTAAACTGGATAATAGGTTACGAGGAAGTAGGAACAAGAAAATGACCTGTATCTGTCGGAGCTTGAATGCTAATTGTTGTATGAAAGAACCAATTCAATTAAAGTGAACTTTGTTTTAGAAATTTTGAACATAAAAATTAAAAAAAAAAGAAGAATCTTAACAACCGCATATATCCTATAAAAGGAGTTACAAAAATATGAGAAAATGGTAGGTTGTTAGCATAATTAATAGGTATTTTAATATTCTAATTATTACATTGGATGGATGGATGGGATTGGTATATTTGAAATATCCCTATTTTTGTTTTATTGTATTTTTTATTTTTATTTTTAATTCAAACACATCAAATATTTTTATTTAGATATTAATGTATATTTTAATTAAATTTTATAATAATATTAAAAAATATGATATTTAAAAAAATAAATACTATTAAAATTAATAAAATAGATATTAACGACTTAAAAAATAATATCACTACCAACGATAATCAAATCGATTCAAGTTACAATTTTATGATAAAATCGTTAAAATTATGCATATAAAAATACATATTTTAAGCACATGTCTTATTAAATAATAACACTTATTAATTCAAGTTACAATTGTTGTTAAAAAATAAGGAAAAAATGATATTTAACAAAAAAGTTTACATCCTTTTTCTAACTGTTAACAAAATTTTGTTTTTAAAATGATAGAGTTGAAAAATATTATAATTTTATTTGATGTCAAAATAAATAAAACACATCTAATTTCCATGTCAAGTGCATCTTACATGTCTAATTCCGTTTAATATCAGTGTTTTTAATTAAAATTCTTACGTACTATTTGAAGACAAATATTATTTAATAAAATAATTAATATCAAAAATGAAAATTATGAATTTTTTTTTAAAAAATTTAAAATTATTATAACAAAATAATAATAATAATAATCGATCCCTTATTTTGTATCCTTTACAAAATCAATCCCTTCTTTATTCATTGCCGAAGACTAAGAACTCAAGAACCAAAAACTCATTTTCTCTTAGTTTGAACTTACAAATAGTTTCTAGATTTTGGATTTGTAGTCTGTTCTTATATTCTTCATCTACCCTCTTTCGCTAGCTTTTATCTAAACTTATTTCTTTCTTTTATATCAAAATTCAAAATCTACAAATAAATTGAATTAATTTATTTTGTATGGATATTTTAAATAATTTATATTCTCGTAATTTTTTTATTAGATAGTGGTAACTAAAAGAAAAATTATATGTATAGGTTAGTAATTTTTTTTCTTTTAAGTAGTGTTAACTTAAAGAAAAAGTTCATTTTTTTTCATGAATATTTTAAATGATTTATAAACTTATAATTATCAATTATATTAGTTATAATTGTTTCATAACATATGATATAAAAAAATATTTTAATTTAAAAAAAATTAATTATAATATTATTACAACTGATATATCAATTAATTATAAATTAAAAAATAAATAATATTATTTTAATTAATAATTATCAATTTTATTAATTATAATTATTAAGTTTACAAATTATTAGTCAAACTTAAATTGTTTGAACATAAAAATATAGGTGTCAACGTGTGCTTTACGCATTTACTTTTAGGTGCAATTTCCTTTTCTGTCCGCTATTTGCGATTAAACTTCAATTTGAACATAATTCTAAAAACAACATATTCTGAGCTGTGGTCCACTATTTTATAAAATAAAATAAAAACTATTTGTTCCCATTCTTTCTAAAGAACATTAAAATTTGTTCCCATTTATGTTTAACATATTCTTTAATAAACCTACGAATATCAATTAAGATATTCCATTTAAAAAAAATTAAAGAGATGTTATAAAATGAAAATGCATGGATTTAATTTGATACTTCAACACAAGTTACAAAATATTATAAGAGTATAATAATAAAAGTATATAAATTAATCTAATTACGATACATAATAAACTTAACATGTGTTTAAATCTTAAATGCTTTACATTTATGAGGTTTTTTGAAACATACAGGTTCATGATACTATAGCATGAATAAAGACTAAGATAATGTATCTTATAAATAACTAAATTAAAAAATTAATTTTCTAATTTATGTGGCCGACACTTTTTTCGACTCTTATTGATAGGTAATTTAGAGGTTATGTTTCATACTTAACAAAGTCAATTCAAATATTTTTTATTATTAAAAAAATTATCAAGAGAGGGAAAACTGGATATGTTGAAAGCAATTAGAGTAATAAGGACGTAATAATACTTGTTTTTTATTTTATTTTTCATTTACCTTTGCTTCATTCTTCAATCTTTAAGAGGTATGTAATATTTATGGAAAAAACGAGCATATAATATTATACATAATTTTGTATTTACTTGTCTATCAATATTGTTTATTGGATGTTGATACAGGCAATTAGAAGATAATATTAATTTAATTTTTTTTCTTATATTTTTTGGACATCTATTATCTAAATATTTATTGTTAATTAAATTTTTGATCAGTTTTTTTATTTTTATTTTTAAGAAAATATTCCGGGATTCATCTCCGTTCACTCCATTCAAAAACTAATCTTTTTTAAAAAATAAAAAATCAATTAACCTAATAAAATAGCCAAAATTGTAAGGTATAAAAGTAATTTAAATGTTTTATTATTTCAATTTTGTCAAATGCATGTAACAAGATTAATCAAATTAATAAATTAATTAAAATTATAATACGTAAAATTACTTAAATATTTCATTATATATACTATTGATATAAAATATTACTCGATAAAAAGAAAAAAGAAAAGAAAAGAAATACCAATTTTGTCATTCGTATTCACATTAGTAGAATGGTACCCTTAATTCAAGAGTCCTCACTAATCCAGCTTGAAATGTCTGTCAATATGTTTATAGTCCAAAATGTCGATCACAAGTTATGATCTGTCTTTCATTTTTTATTTATTATTGAAATATAAAAAAAAAAAAAAGTCCTTCAATTTGTGTCATTTTTACATGCCGTTTTTCTTTAAAAAGTAAAAATTACAGGGAAGACAGTCATAATTACAATAATACACTGTCGAAACGTTAGAAAAATAATCATACACCGTTGAAAAAGTGAACATACAAGCTACTTTTATGTAGGTACTCATGTTAGAGGAAAATATTTAGGTATATGTATTTATTTTTATTAAAAAATTTATAAAGTGAAGATATTGATATGAATTCAAAATACCTTATACAATAATATCTGAATTTTGTTTTAGTATTCTCATGAAAATATTGTAATATGTCAAAAATATATATATGTTGAAAATTTTCAATATTTTTGTATTCTATTTTGTAGTTTTTAAAAACAATATGAATTTTTTTAAAATATTGAAAATATCAAAATTTATAATATTTTCAAAATAAAGATACATTGTATTATATATAAATTAATATTTACGTAAAATTAATTTTTTTAATTTTCTCTAAAATTTTTAATTTATTTTAATAGTAAATATTTAATCATATCTTATTAAATTATAATATATTAGTATAATAATGAATAATTTAAAAATTATAATGCATGCAATTCAACGGGGGATTTTTAGTTGTGCTACACGGTATTTATTTACAAGAATCTTTATCTATTATCTCTCACAATATGATATCTTCTATTTTCTAATATATGTAATTCTAACTTTTAAAATTATTTTCTATTTATATTGTTCAAGTTTTTTTTAATTAATTTTGATACCATGGTAAACATATTATGATATTTCAAAACAAATTCATTTTTAAGGAAAAATAGTTTTATCATAATAAGGGTTGTTAATTATGTTTCATACCTACGAGATAATTTATAAAAGTATTTAAAATATTTATTTTGTTATAATTATGTTTACATATAATAGCGTGTTAAACAATATCAAATTTTAAGTATTTTTTGATAATTATTCATATTTTGTAGACATAATTATAAATTTAAATATATTTTATATTTGACATATTTTTATCATTATTTATACATTATGAATATAATTACAACAAAATAAAATTTTAAAATATTTTTGTAAATTATTACATACGTCGTGGATATAAAACATAATTAATCATAATAAAATAACTTTATATGTATATTGAATATTCGATTTTGGGTCACCAATATAATGTTTAAATTAAAAGTGAAGGGTGATGTAGGTCATATAACTTTCACATAGAAAAAATAGCTATTGGAATTCTAAATCTTTTAAAAATGTGTATTTTAATTCATAATTTTTAAAATATATATTATAAGTCATTTACTTATTTTAAAAGTACATATAAATTCAATAATAGGATGGACCACCATATGGTAAGTGTTATTTAGCCTTCCAATCCTTAAATCAATAACAATTGAAGATTATAGAAGATATAAATCTCGTTCTTTAATTGAGAGGAAAGAGAGTGTTCGACTATGATTCTATGTTATAAAATTTGAGATGTAATAAGATATATTCTAAGATGTATATATATGAGGAGAATAGTTAACCTTATACCCATTCCTTATCAATGTAGGTTCGACTTGTTATGACATCATGAACATCTATCCATAATTATTTATTTAAAATAATTAAACGATAATTATTAATCATTTATCTCTTTATTAAATTATCACATGGTCATTCTTATATGATGACTCGTGTTACTAATCTTGGCCCAGAAGGTCTTTTGTTCATTGGGATCATTGTTTTCTTACAACGTGAGATGTACTAAATGACACCTAACATTAGTCCCTCAAATTTTTGGCCCTTAGATGAGAAATTTAGACTATAAATCTTGTCACTACTTGGGTTCATGACCCTTTTAATTTACACTAGGGACCCTAGATCCACTTTAGTGTGCTTTTTCACTTGTCCAAGCAAGAGATTTTAGGTCGTGTCCAACCATTCAAAACATGCACGATGGCTTCCAATTGTTGGAGGCATTTCTAGATTTTCAATTGAACTCTCGATTAGAAAGTAATATCAAAGTCAACATTATCACTTACCAAAGTCAACCCTTGGATTTCTTGGTGTCTTTTACCTTCTATATTGTCAATCAAGTTAATGACTTGTATAATTTGACATAATTTATCACTTTTAAAATTTAAACTTTAGTCTAATTTTATTTATTATCATTGAATTTAGACTTCATTGTTATTATTTAAATTTTATTACAGATTTTAAGATAATAAAGATCCAAAATTTTAGAGATAGATCATTTTAATATATATTAAAGTAATGAAAAGAGGAAAAAAGGTGATAGGATTTGAAAGATATTTATATATCTATATATAAAATAATGGTCGGATAGAGTTGAAGATATATTATATATATATATAAAAGATATAAACATTGTGGCACAACCTATAAGGAATTAGGAGGAGATATATATATATATACACACACATAAAAGAGATAAACATTGTGGCACAACTATAAAAGAGATGGATATGGCTCTATGGCTCGTTCAGTGGCTTGGGCTCTAAAAACCCATACCTCACCTATTGGGATATTCTCATTTATTGCCTTAGCATATGTGCATACCCTGTTGGAATTTTGCAAACCTATGTTTGCATTTTTGACATAGTAATGGAACCTAAATGATATATAGGCCTAGGGTGTTATGGCATTTTATTCATGGCCCCTTTTTAAGATTTATGATCAATTAAGAGCCGATATAAACCTCATTAAGTTGTTCTCTGTATTAGTCGCAGTCTTGATTGCAAAGCCTATGATAAAGGTGCATCTTATTTGTAACTTAACATACCTAGATTTTGTGGCCTAGGACCTAAAAGCGTAAGACTTACCTTTCAAAACGATTCTTATTGACTGCTTCAGTAGAGGTGCATGCCCTGATAGGAAATTGAGGATTTTATTACGCTCGGTGTGGCATTTCAACCATGGCTCCTTTCCAAGGCCTATAGCCAATTAAAAGGTGATAAAAACTAGTTAAGTTGTTCCCCACGCTAGTATTTGATATTGATTTCATGAATTTTTCCCTCTTCTAAGAGGGTTGGATAGCAAAGTCCTGGACTTCCAAATTGGATGGCTATATTCTGGGCGATCAAGGGTTAGTCTACGTGATCTGTCATGTGGGAAGGTGCGGCCTAATTGGTAGCATAATATATTGTCCAGTATGGCATGGTAAGCAACGTCTTGGACTATATGCCTTTGAGAGATGTGACACGTACTATGTGACTTGGAAGGTGCTCAAGACTTTATAGTTTCAATCGTGACATCATGTCATAAGGGGATTACATGACTTGAAAGGTAAAAAATTATCTCGTCTAGCCCGACCTTGAGGTGCATATTGGACTATTTTGATTGAAAAGTCTAAGTATAGATTAAGTGACCTGTGAAACAATAGTAATGTGGATCATAGACTATAAGAAAATAATCTGGATTTATAAGGTGACAGTATGGACTACTCAACCTAGTAGGTAGCAATTTTTAATATGTAGCCTGAAAATGGATGTTGTAGTGCTTTAAACGTTTGAAAATGTCACAGGAAGTCTTGGTTGATGAAAAATGGTTCCAGGTCTTATGACTTAGGGTGACACTCTAGAATATTCTAGAGTGTATTCTTCATTATGTTAAGGTGGACATATGGATTCATCTCTTAAACTTTTGCATATGTTGTAAGGGATCGTAGTACAATCATAGGTGCTTATGCTTAGCATCTTGAACTTGTAGGAGCGTCGTGTAACCACGACTTCTTATATGACTGAGGACTCAATTGAGATAATTAAGCTTAAGGGTTAACACGATTCAACTTGGTTACACTTTTGGTTAATGCATATGATTCGTTCAAGAGTTAAATGGATAAACGTCGATATCTCATCTAAGTGATGATTTTTGGGATGACTATTAGCCACTGATGCCACATGGTTAAGATGTTTAGCTTGGACATAGTGACTCTACGTATAGGCCTTGAGTTAGTCGCGTGGATTGCGTTGGAAGTGGTCATGAAGGCTTCTTGGATATCCATGGACCACATGAAAATTGGTATTTAGGCTCTTAGTAATTAAGTTAGTAACATGATGATGAAGATTATAGGAACTCTAGATCTCTATATGTGATTAAGAGAAAATATAATGGTTGTATATGATTTTCTATTATTAGATTTGAAGTATGATAAGATATATTTCAAGATACATACATATCTGAATATATATAATGAAGAATTAACTAGATATATGTTGTTTATTGATGTAAACTTAACTTATTGTAATATCGAAGACATTTATTATAATTATATCTTTATGATAATTATAGGATAGCTATTAGTCTTTTATCTCTTTATTAAAACTATCATTAATTATTCTTATTTAATAACTCAATATTTGTTAATTTTGTTTTATAAAAGCTTTTGTCTATGAGAATCACTTTTTACTTATTAACTAATAAATTAGATTTATTAATTTTATAAAATTATTTGTAATAAATAAATGTAATAAATTAAATTTATCAATATTATAAAAATACTTTTCATTTTACAATGTTAACTTATGAATTAAAAGATTACAGTTGACAAATTACTGCATTATTAACACCGGATCTTTAATACTGTTGATTGAATGATATTTGGATGAATTCTTAAGTTTATAGTTGGAATCTTGGCCAGCATTTATTTGTTTAGCACAATTGATAATATACTATTTTTATTAAATAAGTACATATAATATGAAACAATGTAAGGAGTAATTTTTAACTATTTTATTTTTATTTTAATATATCATTTATTTGTTTAGCTCAATTGATAATATACTATTTTTATTAAATAAATACATATAATATGAAACAATGTAAGGAGTAATTTTTAACTATTTTATTTTTATTTTAATATATTTTTATTTAAAATATTTGCGTGTATTTTAGTTAATTTTAATAACAAGTACTTCTAAATTACTTCAATTAATAAGTGTTAAATTTAAATAAAATATACTAATAATTTAAATATGAGTATGTAATATATCTTAATTAAAAATAAAAATAATCTAAAATAACCAATTTTACAGTTTACAAAAGAATAATAAAAATAAAATAGTCGCACTAATACATCAAAGATCGCGAAACTAGCAACTGTTAATTATAATCTTAACATACGTTTTCTATAATCAAAATTACGAAACTCTAAAAAATTAGTGTGTACTAAGCGCGAATTAAGAAGACCGTCCAATATTAGCGTAAAATTGCGTACACTCCGAAAAATAAAACCAATATAATACGTATCAATCATGAGGTAGTGTCAGCGTGGTAATTAAGACCAGATCCATACCCAATTGTATTATCACAGACCCGTATCACTATTAATGTAGCTAGCGAAAAGCCACAGTCCTGCCTTTTTTTTTTTTAAGGCAAAAGAAGACTCGAGACCTTGCGTTGTTCAGACCCAAAATTGACTCTTTTGATTTTCTTCCCGTTTTCATTGCTTTAATTATAACAAAAACACTGTTATTGTACAAAACCACTCAACAGTCTCCACAACCATCACCAATAAGATTAGAAACAGAGCCCCAAAACAGACAAATCTGAAATGAGGAAGGACGGCCCATTAGCCTCCTTCCCCGGCGGTTCAATGGGCAAAATATTCGGTGGTTGCTTCGAAACCAAGCCTCTCGTCCTCACATTTGTTGCTCTCACCTTCGTCTTTCTTGTTTGGAACCTCCCTCCTTATTACCAAAACCTTCTCTCAACTACTCGTCCTTGCTCTGCATCTGTACTCACCACTACTACTACCACTACAACTACTACTGCTTTTTCAATGGCCACCAATACCACCACCTTGCCAAATGTCACAAACCCAGTTCCTTACACCACCTTGCCTAATGTCACAAACCCAGTTCCTTACACCACCTTGCCTAATGTCACAAACCCAGTTACTTACACCACTTTTCCAAATGTCACAAACCCAGTTCCTTACACCACCTTGCCAAATGTCGCAAACCCAGTTCCTTCTCAGAAGATTTCTACTCCCAGAACTCTCCCAATCGTCGATCCAAACAAGAGGGTTTTTCAAGCATATGGTAACGCCGCTGCTCTTTTTGTTCAAATGGGTGCTTACCGTGGAGGTCCCAACACTTTTGCTGTAGTGGGTCTAGCCTCCAAGCCTATTCATGTATTTGGGAAACCCTGGTTCAAATGTGAATGGATCTCTAACAATGGTTCTTCCACTAGAGCTTTGGGTAGCAAAATTCTTCCAGATTGGGGCTATGGTCGTGTTTATACTGTTGTTGTTGTCAACTGTACATTTCCCGTTAATCCTAATAAGGATAACTCTGGTGGGAAGCTTACTATAAAAGCGTACTATGGAAAATCTCTTAGAAAGTTCGAGAAATTCGTGGTTTTAGAGGAAGTTCCTGGGTCTTATAATGAATCAAAGTACCGTCCTCCTTATCAGTATGATTATTTATATTGTGGGTCTTCTCTGTATGGAGATCTCAGTGCTACTAGAATCCGAGAATGGATGGCTTATCATGCTTGGTTCTTCGGACCCAAGTCGCATTTTGTGTTCCATGACGCCGGTGGGATTTCGTCGGAGGTTAAGGCCGTACTCGAGCCATGGGTCCGATTAGGCAGAGCCACGATTCAAGACATTAGGGCTCAGGCGGAGTATGATGGGTATTACTATAATCAGTTCTTGATTGTCAATGATTGTCTCCATCGATATCGATTCTCTGCAAATTGGACATTCTATTTTGATGTTGATGAGTACATCTATTTGCCGAATGGGAATTCATTGGAATCAGTTTTGAATGAGTTCTCTGCCTATACCCAGTTCACTATTCTGCAGAATCCAATTTCTAGTGTGCTCTGCCTCAATAAAACCTCTCAAGAACACTCTAGGTAAATTTTCATGGTTATTACTTTTTTTCTTTGAGTTTTCCAATTTTGGCGACAACTAGTTACAAAGTTGTGTTCCTTTTTCGATTTTATGATAACCCAATTGAGCATTTGATAAGTTTCAGTCAAAATTGGATGCTGATGAACAAATACTGTGTTGTTTTGACTTCAATTTACAGGCAATGGGGGTTTGAGAAATTAGTGTTCAAGGATTCACGAACTAAAATTAGAAGGGATCGGAAGTACGCAATTCAGGCAAAGAATGCCTACGCAACAGGAGTTCACATGTCGGAGAATGTGATCGGAAAAACACTGCACAGAACAGAGAGTAAGATTCGTTACTATCATTATCACAACTCCATTAATGTGATGGGCGAGCCATGTAGAGAAATGTTGCCTGAATCAGCCAAACGGACCACAACGTGGTATCAAAAGCTTCCTTACGTTTATGATGACAATATGAAGAATCTGGCCAATACCATCAAAGACTTCGAGCGCAAAACAATTGGTGCTGGACACTCATAATGGATCCACATGCAAGAAAGAGAAATAAAATATACCATACTGATTTAATTTTTAAAAAAATTTAATTTAATTGTTGATTCAATAGATCCTTGTTAGTTTCGGGCATTTAATTAAGCTTTGTTTTTATTTTTTATTTTGAATATATAATTACATTTTAGTTACTCGTAAGTTGTGCTTATCTCTTGTGTTTGTACAGTTGTGAATGTATTTTTTTTATGCCAGCCATTATGGTCCTAATTTAATCCATATCTATATGTTATATATTTAACTATTTTATATAATTTTTTGAAATTTAATTACGATAGGATCTGTATCCATATTTATAATACTTAATTTTATAAAATTTAATTAATAAGATTTATATTTACGTCGATAGTGTTACTTTTTTTATTAATATTATGTTGAATTATTCTTTCCATCATACCAATGTAATTTAATATCTTAATTCAAATGCATCCCCGTCTCTTTTCTTCCATTTGCACATAAATCCTATATTAAGACAACAAGAAAGTTTGAGAAATGATTATGGATGGGTGGCCATATAATTATATTTTAAGGAAAAAATAAACTTCTTGGAAAAAAAAGGAAAAAAGAAGAAGATTAATACTAAATTCTGTCACGTTACTCTTATTTTATTTTCTAGAAATGAGTTGCGTAATATACAAACCTATTTTTTCCTTACTATGGTCAAAATAAAATTTATGTAGTCCAATTATATTAACGAGTACTTGGGCCCAATATTTTATAAAGAGATGTAATTTAGAAAAATAAAATGAGTAGAAATAGAGGTTAGTAAATTATCTTGGATATTAAATTTAAGATTATTTTAATTTTTAATATATGTATTTTAATTTTTTAAAGTATAAATTTAAGAAAATTTTGATGATAGATGTTTTATATTTATTTTAAAAATAATGTTTTATTTTTTATAGTATTTTAGTGTTATGAAAATTAACTGTATAAAGATAAATAAATATTTTTTTATTTTTTCTTAAATTCTTTTATGTAAAATTTATTCAAGTTGTAATTATATATATCTAATTTAATTTAAAAAAAAATTAAAAATGAAATAAATAAAAATTATCAATTATTTTTTCATAATAATAAAACTAAAATATAACCCCAAAAAAAATGAAATTTAAATATTATTTTTAGTGAAAGATCTTAAATATATTTTTCTTTAAATTTATTCATTTGTTTTTATTCAAAGGGGTGTGTATCCGTTACCTCATATTATGGATCCTGACCCACCACATTATTGGAGTTGTTGCAACTTGCAAACTAATACCCCCCCAATTAACAAAACTATTTATTCCACATAATAATAACACAGAAGAAATTGCAAACAGGGTCCATGGACCCAGATTTGCTTTTAGCCGCTTGTGTGTTGTACAACTGTACATCTTTCATTGCTTTTTCTGAATGTTAACGAAGAAAATGAGAGGAGAGCAAAAAGGGTCGTTTCTAATTTATTATCTTTTAGAATGAAATATATAAAAGTGGTCCGTTACGTTAAAATGATTTTATTGTGCTATAATTTTAGTGCGCTTCTTTTAAGGAGTAATTTTGCTTTTTATAAAGTGATCAAGTAAATAAAAGAGCATCAAGTACCAACAATGCCTTTTGATTCGTCAATGGAATGATTTTCTTTTTTAGAAGATAAAAATGATTAAGTTATGCACTTTATTTATGTATTTTTGTAAAATTGCACATTTAGCACATCTTAAGACTACACGTCAAAACTTACTACTTTATTTATCTTAAAATTGTACCAATATCAATATGATTAGAGGCTAAATATTTAAGTGCTTGCGCTCGAGTTTCGATTAAATATATATTTTTAACATTAAATAAATATTTTATTTAAAATAATATATTATATTATATTTTTTTATTAGAAAAGAATTTTTTTTTCTTAAAACATTTTTAGCATGTCATTGTATATTTTAACAATTTTCAATATATATAGATATAGATAAAAATGACGTAAATAATGTGTGAATAAAAAATAATTTTTATCTCATGTTTGTTACACAAAAAAGTGATTGAAATGATTGAATATGAGAATTTTTTTTAATACAAATATAATTTAATTGTAAGTATAGAATTATTATAGTATATATTATAAATTTTTTTTTAAATCAACTATGATTTAATTCAAAAAATATTTCATATATTTAAATTTAATTTATAATAATAGAATATCAGTATTAAAAATTATAAAAATTAGAATTATAATAAAAAAAATTATAAGAAATTTCAAACTAAAGCTTTTAAGTTTTTTGCCATTCACTTCAAATTTTTTTATATTTTATTTAACTCTATGTTTTAATTTTATATAATATTATATTATTTCACATTTTATTTTATTTAAATTTTTTTAATATAAAAATTGTAATATTTTTACCATAACTTTCATTTATTTTTATTACTATACAAAACTAGTTTATTTTGCCACTTCAAGAAAATTGACGAAACAAACGCAAACGAAAATATGTATATTTATTAGTATTTTATTTTTGAATAATATATATTTTTAAATTTATTTTTAATTTAAAATACTAAATAATATCTTATTATTTATAGTTTAATAAATTTATTTTAGTTTTTGTTTTTAACACTTATACATATGTGATATTAGTATTTATTAAATTAATATATTTTTATATTTTTATTTATGTAGATAATTTTTATTATAAATTATAATACTCTAACTCTATGTCTCTCATATTGTATGACATAATTTTTTTATCTTTGTATGAGAAGAATTACTCGTAACTCTTTTACCTCTTTATTGAATCTATATCATGATATATTTTTATTCTTATATTTTTAAATATATCTCTCTATTTTGTATAAAAAATTATACTTCAATCCCATCAAAATATATTTCTAATTCTATCCTTGGTTACAAGTAAGGTCTGAACTCGTAAATGATTTATAACAATTTTGATTCTAATTGTTAGTTCGTTAATGAGTTAGGTAGAGTTAGTTTAGGAGAGTTTTGGTTGATTGTAAATAAAACAAAAAATAGCATAAAATAATTGTAAATTGCACAAGAATAATAAGAGAAATATGAATATGAGATTATCTTTACTACTAACTTACAATTTAACTAAATATGTCTTGATCGATTGACCTATGGTTCAATGAATTAAGCGTGTTGATATATACTTTTCATCCGAAGGTCCTTGATCGATTCAGATTGATGCTTGATTAATCGAGTGACATTTTTTTTTCAAACACATATTTTTGCCCCTTTTTGCTCATTTCATCCCAAAACATTTGTATAACCCTAAATAAATAGACAGAACATAAAAGAAATAATAATTCATTGTGAATATATAGAAATTGATATATAAAATTATGTGTAAAATGACTCATATCAAACTCCCTTGTACATAGGCTTAACAAAGCTATGATCTCAAAGTCTAATGTTCATTCGATATAGATTTGAGTCAACCTTTCATTCTACTTATCCTACAATAATCATCCTTAAAGTGTGTGTAATTTAACATCCACTAGTAATCATTAAATCGTGTAATTTAAACAAGCTTATAACATCATCCTTTCTTGGAGCATTACAATTTTATTTAGAGTGAATTTGGGTGCTATCGACTTTTACTTAGAGTTATATCAACACTCACCAATATATTCTCTAAAATCAAAAGTTCTTTCATATTGTTATAATATGGTTAGACTTATTGGCTCCCTCAAATGAAAGCAAATCAGAAAATAAAAGTTCAAAAGACATGGAATAAGAGAAAGAGACATATAAATAACATTATTTTAAGACAAATTATGTCAACAATATAAGATCAAATTTCTTTGTTTTTGACTTAAGCATATTTATTAATTTCTTTTTTTCTCTTTTTTCCGTTCTTTTTTAATACTAAATCCCTTTTATGTTTATTTTTCAGCTTTCACCTTACTATTATTATTACTTTTTTATTTTGGAATTTTATATTGTAGTAGTGGTTGTTTTGTATATGTTGAAAATTTATCCAATTATAACACAATTGACACACTAAAAATTTATTCTAGTATTTTCATAGAATCTATTATTCTTTTGTACAACTCTACTTATTCTTAAACTATAGAGTATGGCCAAAGTGTTTGGTTCAAAGGATAATGAGTGTATACAAACAATTAGCTATTTTAGGATCAAATTAGTTCAATAAAAAAAGTTTCCTTAAAAGAGCAACAATATTAGGGGTAGGACAATTTAGCAAAAGAGGTCAATCATAATGTCTTAATCAATTTTCAAGAAATACATTTAGTATTTTCCTTGATAAACCTAAAGAAATTTTTTAACAACCTTTCCACATTCATTAAAATCATAGCAAAGTTCTAGGAAGTTCACAACATTTTTCCTAAGTTCAAGCATATAAAATTGTCTATCCCTAACTGAGCTATTATGCATACAGGTTTTGAGCAAAACTATTTGAAAGTTGTCTTCAATTAGTAATAATGTTAAGATCTTACTAACATATAATATAATTTTCATTTTAGCGTTGTTTATGTAAGTCCTGTTATTTTGGAGTTAGCATTTCCATGTATAAAATAAGGTGTTTTCATTTTATTTGTGTAAGATTTATGTGAATGTTGAAGATATTTGTGAACAAAACATATAATTGTAATTTTAGTTTCTTATTGTGTCTTATAAATAGTAAATTTCTCCCTAAACTCATGAAGATTTTGTTTTCTTTTTTCCTTTCATTTGATTGAACTAACAAGTCTAGCCACATTACAACCAAATAAAAGACTTATAATTTTAAGGAATATTTTTAATGAGCCAAGATATAATTTTAAGAAAAAACCTATCTTATTCAATTCAACTCTAAAAGAATATTGATGTTTTATAGAAAGGAATATTATTTTAACTTGTTTAAATTAACAAACACACGTTGAGCATGATTATTGTATATGAGTTAGAGCAAAATGAGGACTAATAGAAATATTTTACATTTATTAAAATTTGAGACAATAATATTATTAAGTCCTTAAAATAAAATTTTAAAAAACTTATTCTCTCAATTGTGTCGACTTTGCTCAAAAACTAGTAAAGAATGGGTGTGAGAGAATTCGATAAATGTTATTTCATACACATTTTTAAATATTAATTCATTTATATTTATATGTATTTTATTATTATAATGTGCTAAAATTATTTATTCTATATTTATTAAAAAAATATAATTTTTATTTATTTTTTTGAATTTTTTTGAAATTTTGTTGAGTTTTTTATGAACATGAATTAACTTAGAAAGAAAATCCCAATCAACATGGCAACCCACGCCACTTCTAATGTAGATACTCGCCTCACCCAAGTGTGAGATGCACCACCCTTCCTCAGCTTGACACGTCAGGCATGTGAAGCACACCACTCCTTACATGCATTGGTTTCATCTATTGAATGCGTTTTGATTATTTGACCAACTTTTTTCTCTCTACATGGCACATATCATAATGGACTTGTATCTATTTTTTTTCCATCCAATAGTCTGAATTTAATCTGAGCTCAAAAATCTAAATATTCTCATACAATTACCCAAACAACACTTTATTCTACACACACATTAATAGAATTACACAAAAATTGAGAGAAAATGAAAATTTGGTTCAATTTTGGAGTATGTTTTAAGTAAGATTGAAATACAAGGTTGAAGATTAATGTAATTGGTTTCTTTTGCATCACTTATTCATCAATAAAGTCAAATTCATGTATTTTGCTTATCTTATTTATTATGAATTATTTAGTTGTTTTTATAGATTTGATAAATTTTATGTTTAACTGTATATTTGATGTAATTGTGAATAAATTTCAAGCTAAAGACTAGTTTATTTAATTTAATGATATGAATTATTTAGTTTAAATTCTTGATTTCTTAATATATTCAATTATATGTTTGAACATTAACACTCTATATGTATGAATTAGATTGATCAATTAATTTATTATCTTATTAAATCATAATGTAATAAATCAATGAACTAGTAAGTGTAATTCTAAGACTTTTATGATTTATATTGGTTAATAATTAAATTGTTACTAATTACATCGAAAAAAATATAATAAATCTTAAGTGTAAATATATTTCTAAATCTAAATTAGTGATTCAGGAATGATTTTAAATTATAAATTTGATTTAAGATTAGAAAAACTAATTTTAATTCATGATATAATTAGTTGAATTTTAAGCTAATAGTGAGAATATTATCATTATCTTATATCTCTCATTATTTATCTCAAAAATTATTTTTTAATTTTTATTATATTTTTATCTTTTCATATTCAACTCAAAACTCTGCCATTGCTAAATTTAGTTAATTCCATAACAAATTAAAAATTAAAAGTAAAATCGTTACCCATCCCACAGGTTTGATCCAAATTTCAACTATACTAACAATGACACATTTTTAACAAATATAAGATTTAATTTTTGACGTGCTTTTTCAGGGTTTATCATAATGCGTTAATATATTGGTGGAGCAATCTGTGGGCTTCCCTTTCTATAAAGATCATATTTGTGCATATTATTTTTTAATCTTTGTTTTGGTTGTATAGGAAGGCCACATGCATGACCTTTGTAACTTGTGTTCTCGCTGTGCCTTTCGAACATTATTTGAATCTCCCATGTAGGGCTGCCCATGATGACCCGAATCTTCAAGACTTCCTATCCTTGTGTCTACTTTTTTTTAGAGATGAAGCACGTCGCAGCTGTTATGTTGTGTCCCTTTTCCACACACAAATTCTATTAATTACCCTTTCCAAATAAGTTACTCAATTGCATCTTTTAGGTTACGGCACTCTTCTGCTAAGTGTATAGAGTCCTTGTGGAACTTGCGCAGTACTAAGTCTTATTCCAATTAGGATTTTTTTTAACTTTCTACACCAACGTACCAGTAGTTTGTTCTCATCTTGCATGAGCAGGGTCTCCTTTAGTGCATTCATTGGAGTGTAGGTTTGGAAACCCAATCCTAGATGATTGTGGTTTCAATTGTGAAGAATATAGAGAGATAAGAAGAAAGAATGATTTAATGTTGTATTGGTGTATCTTAGAATGTACATATAGAACTCTATTTATAGAGTTGTAACAAGTATAGTACAAATGTAGTACAAGTGAAATAGTGGAAGTGTAGTACAAGTGAAATAAATATAACTTAACATTCTCCCTCAAACTCAAGGAGGAAGAGAAATAATCAACTTGAGTTTGGACACTAATTCTTGAAATCTGCCTCGTAGATGAGATTTGGTGAAGATGTCAGCTGTTTGATCTGTGGAGGATATTGATTTGAGACAAACAGTATCTTGAAGAACATGTTGACGAACAAAATGACAATCAATCTCGATATGTTTTGTTCGTTCATGAAATACATTATTGTGAGCAATCTGAATAGTACTCTGATTGTCACAATATAGGATAGTTGTAGTTGATTGGAGAACACCCATATCAACAAGTAACCAACGGAGCCAAAAAAGTTCTTGAGTGGTGTCAGCAAGAGCACGATATTCACTTGATCTTTGGATCGAGAAGTGAGGGATTGTTTCTTGCTTCGCCAAGATATGAGAGAGTTTCCAAGAAAGAAACAATATCCAGTAGTAGAGCGACGATCAGTTGGGTCACCTGCTCAATCAGCATCAGAGTAGGCAGAAAGAAGAAGATTAGACTTATTGGAGAAGTGGAGACCGTGAAACATGGTGCCTTTGATATAGCGGAGAATGCAAAGAACCGCAGCATAATGGGTAGACCGTGGAGCAAACATGAATTGACTAACCAGATGAACAACATAGGCAATGTCAGGACGAGTGACTGTGAGATAAACAAGATTGCCTACTAGTTGTCTGTATAATGTGGCATCTGAGAGAATAGTACCATCTAATGGAGTAAGTTTGACATTGGTTTCTAGAGGTGTTGATGCAGTTTTACAATCAGTAAGGCCAGCCCGATTAAGAATATCAGAAGAGTACTTTGCTTGAGAGAGATAATATCCTTGAGAATCAGATGAGATTTCTACGCCTAAGAAGTAGTGGAGACGACCAAGGTCTTTCATTTCAAATTGATGACTCAGAAACTACTTGAGATCAATAATTCCATTAGAGTCATTTCCTGTTATGATCATATCATCTACAAAAAGAAGTAGAAGTGTTACACCAGTGGGAGTCTTCCGAATAAAGAGACCGGAGTCATAAGAACTGGAAGTGAAACCAAAGTCAGTAAGTGTAGAGCTGGATTTGGCAAACCAAGCCCAAGGAGCTTGTTTGAGGCCATAGAGAGCACGACGAAGTCTACATACTTGATGAGGTGAATGAGTGTATCCAGGAGGAGGTTTCATATAAACTTCCTCAGTTATGTCTCCATTGAGAAAAGCATTTTTGACATCCATTTGAAACATGTTCCAATTTCGGGCAGCAACAACAACAATGATACTTCGAACAGAGGTAAGGCGAGCTACAGATGCAAAAGTTTCTTCATAGTCGATTCCATATTCCTGTGTAAAACCCTTTGCAACCAGACGAGTTTTATATCGTTCCACAGACCCATCTGAATGAGTTTTGATTTTGAAAATCCACTTACAACCAATCAAAGATTTATTAGATGGAAGATCAACAAGATCTCATGTATGTGCTTTTGTTAATGCCTGTAATTCATCTGTCATCGCTTGCTGCCAATGAGGATTAGAAATAGCTTCTCTATAGTTTTGGGGTTCATGATGAGACAAAATAGTAGAGAAACATTGGTAATCACGAAGATGAAAAGGAAGACTACTTACACGAGTAGAACGACGAAGTGATGACTCAGGACAATCAGGTAGTTGGTCTCCAGAAGATGTTGTTATGGTAGGATCAGTAAAAGGAGCAGACACATCGGGAGAAGCCGTAGTAGACGATGGTGAGGGTAATGGAGCAATGTCAGGAGGAAATAAATCAATAGTTGGGTCATTAAAAAATGAAAGTGAGGTAGGAGATGAGACATGAAATGAGGAAATAGAGGAAAACATTTTATGTTCCCAAAAGATGACATGACAAGAGATGTGCAATCGTTTAGAGATAGGGTCCCAACAACGATAGCCTTTGTGTTATATTCCATACCCTAAGAAACAACAAAGGCGAGCACGAGGTTCTAATTTATTGCGTTCATGAGGGTGAAGAAGAACAAAACAGGCACAACCAAACACTTTGAGCAGTTCATAAGATGGAGAAGTACTGTAGAGACGCTCATAAGGGGATTGATTATGAATAATAGGCATAGGAACACGATTGATGGTATAAACAGCTGTAAGAGCTGCTTCACCCCAAAAGCGTTCAGGACACGAACTAGAAATGAGGAGAGTGCGAACACTATTAAGAATATGTCTGTGTTTTCGCTCAGCTCTTCAATTTTGTTGAGTTGTGCTAGGACAAGAATATTGAGAAACAGTCCCATTTTATCGAAGAAAATTTAAAAACTTTGTTTCTTTATATTCCATAGCATTATCAGCTCTAAGTACTTTGATATTTTGAGAAAATTGGGTTTTAACCATTTGGGCAAAATCATAATAAATTTTGGGTAATTCAGATCTATGTTTCATGAGAAAAATCCATGTGAATATTGAATAATCATCAATAAAAATGACAAAGTAAACACATCCCCCCATAGTAGGATGTGGGGATGAACCCCAAACATCATAATGAATTAAGTCAAAAGGGGAGACAGAAGTAGAATCACTTTTATTAAAACATAAAGCAGTGACAAGGCAAACAATTTACATTATCAGAAATAGAAACAGATCCTAATTTACCAGAAGATGCTAAGGGAAGAAGACGTCCTATAGACGTATGGCCTAGACGAGCATGCCATAGGTTGATAGGAGTAGTAAAAGTAGCAACGGAAGTATGAGGAGAATTGGGTAGATGAAGGTCGATAAGTTCAAATAATCGTCCAACCTTACGGCCTATCCCAAGGATCTGTCCTATCTATGGATCCTGCACATGACAACCAGAAGAGGAAAAAGTAATAGTAAGACCAAGTTCACATAATTGACCAACAGAGATAAGATTTAGAGTAAGGTTGGGAATATGAAAGGTGTTAGAAAGTGATATAGAAGATGTGGAGACTTGTCCTACAGCATTAACATGCATATGTGAACCATTGGCAGTTTGGATTAAAGGTTTGGAGATGGAAGATTGTGTAGGAGAGAAGATGTGAGTATCATGAGTCATATGGTTACAACAAGAAGAATCAAAATACCATAAAGATTTACCTGATGTGAGAGACAAGGCAGTAGAAGGAGGATTACTAGATTGTGAGAGAACATGTTTAAGAAGACCTTCAAGTTCTTGAGTAGAAGGTAAATTTGTCATGATTATCCTCGAAGCTTGACGGTGATAGATGAGTTACTATTGTTACCTGAAGCATGTTGAGAGGGATTCCGAGAGGGATTCCGTGAGGAATGTTGAGAGGAATTCCGTGAGGAATGCTGAGAGGGATTCTGAAAGCAATCTCTGTTAAAGTATCCTGGACCCTTCTTGTGACAATATATACATACCCGAATGGGACATGTAAGAAGCTCATGATTGGGGTTGTGATAATAGGTGCAGCCTTGATGTTTGAAGTCCTCTTTTGAACCTCTTTTAGGGCGATAAAAGGGGGTGGCAAGAACAGAATCTGTATGATGAACTTTGAAAACCCCTATCCGAGTTTCTTCAGAGCGAAGCTCGGTCACAGCAGTATCTAAGGATGGAAAAGGACTCCGATGGAGTAAGGAAGCCCGAACAGGTTCAAATCGATCATGGAGAGCCATGAGAAAAATAACAAAACGCTGGTGATTACGGTAAGTTGCAAACATTTCAACATCAATCTTGTTCGTCCAAGTTGGTTCAGAGAGAGCGAATTGATCCCAAATAGTATGCATTTCAGAGAGAAATTGGTTAATGGTTTGATCAGTCCTTTGGCGTTTGGTATGAAGAGTTGTTAGAAGTTGATATTGGTTGGCCAAATCTGTTGTAGTGAAGCGAGCCTCAAGAAATTCCCAAACTTCTTTGGCAGTGTCAAAACGCCCAAATTCACCATGGATGGAGGGTAAGGTGGTGTTACGGAACCAGGTAATAATTTGATGGTGTTTACTCTCCCAGTCTTCAAGGCGGTCAGCAAATAAAGAGTTGTTTTCAGTGATTTCTTGGATGGGTATAGAGATATCACCAGTTATGAAAATCCATAGCTTGCGTCCTTTTAAGAAACTTTTCATTGCTTGTGCCCAGGCTAGGTAGTTAGTATCATCAAGGGTGGTAGAGATTGGTTTTGGGACATCATTTCGATCCATTTTAACGAAATAATGGAGGAAATGTAAAGCAAATATATAGAAACAGTATAAAGGAGATATCCTTAAAAATAAAAAGAGGAGTTGAAAACAAGCCTGGAACCGGGTTGGAATGAGTCGAGTTGAGATGAACCGGGTTGGAATGAGTCGAGTTGAGATGAGCCGGGTTGGAGTGAGCCGAGTTGAGGTGAACCGAGTTAGGGTGAGCCGGGTTGGCTGTGATGAAGAGAGGCAAAATTTTGATAGAAATTTTAGAGGTATATGAGAGACTCTGATACCATGTGAAGAATATAGAAAGATAAGAAGAAAGAATGATTTAATGTTGTATTGGTGTATCTTAGAATGTACATAGAGAACTCTATTTATAGAGTTGTAACAAGTGTAGTACAAATGTAGTACAAGTGTAGTACAAGTGTAGTACAAGTGAAATAGTAAGTGTAGTACAAGTGAAATAAATATAACTTAACACAATCATTGCTCTTCTAGTCGTCTCTTTGGTCCGACCCATACCTTTTGTTCTCTTGGTGTTTGGATCATCTCCGCTCTTATGCTTCTACTTATCCTTTTTCTTTTATATATGGTTGTTTATTATTATTTTCTTGTATTTTCCATGTCTTCAATATTTAGGTAAGTGTTGATTAAGTGTGTGACTTTCATTTAGGTTGTAGGAAAATATTTTGCCATAAGGCACCTTCACGAAGTGGTTGGTATAGTGCACTAACGATGAATGAGTCGGGGCAATTTGTAACTTGTACCTTTTCAAAATTAAATCTACTGAAGAAGTCTTTAGGGGTTCATCCTTCCTTGATGTAGGGTCATCAAATGTGCCGTTGTATTTGGCCTCTTTCTCCTGGACAAAATGGGTGATAGAAAATGCTCATCAAATGTGCCATTGTATTTGGCCTCTTTCAACCTTTGATCTACTTCTAATAATTGTATAGTGAGTCTATTGATTGTTAGATGGAGGATTGTCATTACATCTTTTCGTGGATTTTCTTTCAAATGGTCATTGATCGCAGAGTTTACGTGGTTAGCATAACTTGCTTGGATAAAGTGAAATTGTGGTCGGGCCTCTAGGTGATCTCATATATCACAGTGGAAAAATGTTGTTTGGCCATGTTCTAGGTGATTTGATATGAATGGATGCTAGAACAATTTTGAGCTACTAAGGTTGGTCGGCTCTAGATAGTCCTGGTAGAATGTCTTCAATCGACCTACGGGCATGGTTCCTATCATGGCAAATGCCTATCGTCGCATTATTTCTCAGAGCCCATCTACTTACCTGTCAGTTCCATTTCACTCTAAACATTGGAGAATGGTGCAGGGATAACTTCTTGGAAGGGAAATGGTTTCAGAGCTTGTGGCTTGGGATAACGTTCTAGGATAGCTAAGAATGTGTTCTCCATCAGGTTGAGATGGATGTATGTATGTGCCCTTTTTTACATGTCGATCATGCCCGTGGTGGGCAAGCTAGTGCAGGTGATAGAGGTGCTTCTTGGGAAGGCCACTGGAGCACAAAATGAACGGGTCGATGGACAACCAAATGGATAGCCAATCGTTTCTCTTGATTTGCATATAAGGCTAGAGTTTCAAAACTCACAGTCTAATTCATTCTTTCAGTATGGAAGGACGGATGGTTGTTCTCTAAAAGACTTATAGAACATGGATGTATGAATGGGCTTTTTCTAAAAGACCTTGCAGAATGGATAAATGGATGAGTCTTTTTCTAAGGACATTACAGAATTGGTTAGACAGATAGTCTTTTTTTGAAAGACCTGCATAATTTTTTGATGGACATTGGTCTTTTCTTGGAAGAACTGTAAATTCGGTCAATGAATGTATGAAGAACACGATAAATGTTTTTTCAAAAATCTTTTCAATGCTCAGCTAATACACTTCCTTCTCACAGATTGGGCCAAATGTTGATGTTATTTTTGTCAACACAAAAGGGCCGGCGGTCTTCTGTAGGAATTGCACATAAAGAAAATTGGGACATCGGTGTGGTGTCTTTTCAAAGATACTTTAATGCTTGAGTTAGTATAGATAGCTATAGAAAATTGAGAAAACTATGGTCTCTCTATTCTCTGATAAAATAGATAAGTGTGGACATATAATTCAAGTTATCTGTTGTGAAATGAGTGAAAGAAAATATATAAGGGTTAGATTTTAACCAATAGTATCTCTTATACATTTAGATGAACTTTCTATAACATCATGGCTATTTTTCCGTATTTATTGCTCGTGGATAGTTGGAGATAATAGGAAAATATGCTTAATGAACCCATACCATTATTTTTATTTTAGATTGAATCTCTAACTTGTAATTTTTGTATTATTCTCATTATAATCTTAATGAACACATGGTTGGACATATGTTCAACTAGACACAGTAGAGTTAGACATATATTCAACTAAAAACCAGAGATTTTATTTTGAGAAAATATGTCCAATTATACATAATATAATTGGACAATTATCTAACCAAATATATGACCAAATGTAGAAAAAAATGTGTGTAATCATTTATTTAAATACATATTAACTAATGATTGGAATCAGATGTCGATTAAAATTCGATTAGTTAGTCATGTATCTAATTTGGCTTCGATGAGTATGATCATCGATCAATCAAAATCAAACTAGTTCGACAATTGTTTAGTTTAGTTGGACATGTGTCCAATTTTACTCCAATTAGTAGATTTATCGACTAACTAAACTCTAGCATGTTAGACAACTATTAATTTAGCTAGACACGTATCCAATTCAGTTTCAATGAGTAGGGTCATTGTCTAATCAAAATCGAATCAGTTGAAAAATTGTTAAATTTAATTAGATATGTGTTCAACTCGGCTAGAATGAGTAGGGTCACCGATCAACTAAATTTTGACCAGTTGGACAACTATTCAATTCAGTTGGATTTGTGTCCAACTCGTTTTCGACAAATGGAGTCACCGATTGATCAAAATTTAACTAGTTTGATAACTGTTCAATTTTAACTTATCAAATTAAAAAAATATCTAATAAATCACAATTAATCAATAAAAATTAAGTTTTTTTATCATTTTATATAAAAAATAAGTAAAAAGGATTGATATATGATTTTTAAGTAATATATACTTATCACATCATATAATTCTAGATAATATTGAATAATTATCTATTAAAGGTATATTTAGGGAATATGTTAATATAATATGACTCTATTGTATATATTTATTTATGTCCAACAAAAATTATATTAAATACACCATATTTCATTTCACTTTGTGAGACTGAATTACAATGAGTTTGATTGCTTTTTATAATTGTTGACTTTGATTCCTAATTTGTTTCGCATTTGTTTCGCATTTGTTTCCCAACCTTATGTTTTCCTTCTTCTTTTTTTGGCGCATATGTGAAGTATGTGAGGGACGGTAATCTCTATGAACTGTGGAGCAATTTTCTCTCTTGGCTTAGTGCCAAAATTGCCAATAACCATCCATTATTTGAACACCCATACACTATTAATCAACTACCATTTTAAAATTTAAAATCATGTGTGAAAAAACTATTTATTTCCTTTTTATAAACTATTTTTTCTATTATTCTATCACATATATTAATTCTAACAATTTAGTTAATAGTCTTGGAGTTAATTTTCGTTCTTCTTGTAACGTGTATGCAGGATTGTCTCTCATATAGGTCATGGGAATTCAAGGTAGATTTTATCTCAAGTAATTCAATTAAGGCACTATGGGAACTTCAATTTTTGGTGCAAGATCTGAGAAGATCGAGCTAGGATTATAAGGCTTTGCCAAAGTACTTGTTCAACATGTGAGGCTTGGGGCTAACAAATTGGCAGATTGAATTGCTTGTAATACCAAAACTAGGTCACTATCATTCCATTGGGTTTCATGTCTCCTCCCACTTTATGCATATTGTTGTCATATAATAAAACATTAATAACGTGGTTATTACTTGTGTATCATATCGTAGAAAATATTTTTTTATTGTGTAATAAATTATCCAATTCAATTTTAGCATTGGATTGTGTGTACCACCAATCACGTAGTAACAAAAAAATTGTCCATTTTTTACTATTTTTAATAATTTTTTATTCTCTCTCCCCTAAATTAAAATATATGACACCATGTGATCAGTTATCCTTAGAGTTTAACACTTCTAGGGACATATAACTTTATTCTAATAATAACATGAAAAACTTTATATTTATGTTATAATAAATATTAAAAATACATAAATTTGTACAAATTTTATATACAAACTATTTATACAATGAAAAGTGGTATAACTATTTTAAAAAATAAAAAATGATAATCTTTTTATAATTCTATCACGTGAAATAATATAATATTATAAATATAAAAATTTGTATAAATTTATATATCCTTAGTATTTATCTTTCTCTTATTTTACTCTTTCCTACTTCATCTCGTATCAAAATCTAAAATAGGTGCTACGGAGGACATGTTACATTTACTACTCGTTCACACAACACCTTGTGGGAGAAAATCTTCTATGCAATAAGATATTAACATGTGGTGAAATTGATTCATTTTGAAACTTCATTATTATAACAAAGAAAAAAAATATTAACATGTGCTAAAATTGATTCATTTTGAACCTTTATTATTATGACATAGGAAAAAATATAAAAAATATAGACCAGGTTAACAACTATTACCATAAAAAAGCATATAACAATGGTAGTAAGATTTTTCTAACCTTGTGGGCATTACTTGTCCGATGTGAATCCTACGTATTATGTTAAACAATATTATGTTAAAAGAAAATTACAGTAGATTTTTTCACGTAGATTTTAGGATAAAATGTCTAAATTGTCACTTTGTTAAGGTTAAATATGTTGTTTAGTTCTTTTGTTTAGAAAAAACGTTTTTAAATTCTTTTGTTTGTGAAAAATGTGTCACTAAAATCTATTTATTTGTAAAAAGTGTATTAAGTAAGGATAAAATTAATTTTTTATTTTTTTTTAATATAATAGAATATCACAGGTGATAAATGTATGTTTATATTTTTTGATAGGTATACAAAAAATTATTATTTTATTAAAAAATTATTCAAATTTTTTAAGAAAATTTTTCTTTCAAAATTAAACAAAATTTTTATTTTCTAATAATCAAAATCATATATTAGACAACGAAAATTTAATTTAAATTTAATTGAAAGATTTGTTAAAAAATTTGACTAATTTTTTAAATTAAAAATTATTTTATTAGATATATGTCTATAAAAAAAATAAAAAGATATATATACCACACTTGATATTTCGTTATATTTAACGAAAATTGAATAAAAAATTAATTTTATCATTATCCAATGAATTTTTCGTTAAAAAAAAACTTAAAAACATAATTTCTAAATGAACCGTATAAACTAAACAAAGGAATCATTAGGACTGTTTTCCTTAATTTTATCAAAGTAATGAAAAGTGTTATAGACGCCACCTCTATTACATATAGAGACGCATTTAAACACCAATCAATAAGATTCACATGATTGAATATACAAACATTTATTCTATGTAAGTAATAAGAAAAATTATAAATATTTCTAATCTCATTCTTGCCTTATCTATACTCAAAAATTATTTAGATGAATATATATCCAAATGATTTGATAGCATGATGTGATGACCATGCAAAAATAGACAAATGGGGGGAGATGAAACCTCAATATGTACGTACAAATAGAATTAATCAACTAATAATGACATGAAAAACTCCATATATTCCTACCATTTATCCATTAATCTCACTTCATCTTAAATGAAAAATAAAGTATGTAATGTGTTATGAATGTTATGTATAGAGTCATATCTGAACACTAGTCGATAAGATGTACATGAGTGGATTTGCATCACACCAAGAGGGGCACAAATCCTCTTTCAATTTTAGTAAAACATGTTTTTCAATAATATTCGCGCATAATTTGATTAATTAATGCTTCTATAAAAAAATTATTTTTCTTTCTTTAAATTTTTTCAACAAGTTTTTCATATTTATATCAAAATATATAATTTATATCTAATATTTTTATAATTATTGTTCTTTTAAAAAGATATCACATTTTAAGATTTTTCAATGATTAAAAATAAAGTTCTTATTTAGTTTATTTTCTTCTTATATACTTTATTTTTATTTAAAACTGAGACTAATAGGAAATATTTAATATTGAATTCAATTAAAAAAATTTGAATAGGCTTCTTTATTAGTTTTTTTGGTACAACTAGAACATAGTTATTATTTATATTTTTATTCATGTTCACAAGCTTATCCATAAATATTTCTTTCTATTACTCTTTTGTCAAAATTATAAAATTAATTTCTTAGTTACTTTATACAGGAAGAGTTGTCATACTCGTCCATGAGATTTTTTTGTCTATTAGTTTTAAAAAATATTTATAAATAACATTATTTTAATTATTTTTTTATTAAAATATGATATATTATTATTTTTATTAAAATACTATATATTTAATAATAATAATAATAATAATAAAATTTATATCTAATAAAAAATTATTTAAATATATATTTTATAAAAAAAAATCATATTAACTTTCATTTTATCATCATTAAATAACGGAGTTTTAATGATTTTATAAACTATTTAATTAAATTCACGTAAAATCTTAACATTGGAGAGATGTTACCTACACTTTTCTCATCCATAAATTTCATGTCAATTGATCACAAGCTTGAGTCATCTTAATTTTTATCATCTAGTAATTAATGTTTGGTTAGATTTATATTAGATTATGGAGGAAATAGTAGCTTCCAAATTCACGATTGTCTTAATTTGCTTTTGGCCCCAACCAAACAGCACCTTTGAACAAATTGCAATCACTAATTAATTAATATACTTTATTTTTATTTTAGAATACTGTTTTATCACTGCATTATTGTTGATTAATTAAAAAAAACAAGAGAAATAAAGGTGAGAAAACGAAAGCCACATATAGATGGAAGATGATGTATGAGAGTGGAATTCCACGCAGCTTTGCCAATCCATCACGGCTCTTATTAATCCAATTTTTGACCTTTCCTACTTATTATTCTATTTGATAATTCAATACTAATTTTTATTAAATATTCATTGTTTCTCAATCACAAAGAGAAATATATATATATATAAACTAAAAAGTATTGGGAAACAATATATAAAAATTAGAGCACTTGTCAGTCATTTTCATTTTGCAGCCTTATCTCTTTCTTTTTTTAATAATAAAAATAGTATTTATAAAACTTGTATAAAGAAAAATAATATTTATTGTGTCTAATTGGTTATCTTATGCATTTTTATTATTAAAAAAAGAGTAAAAAGTTAAACTAATAATTTCGTTTGGACAAAAAGTATCATTTAATAGCTTAAGTTATAAAATATATTTTTTAATCTTTTTGTTGGGGTAAATTGTTCCTAGAAAAGATATTTGATAATTTTTAAATACTATTTATCATTAAATTTTTTTATTAAAAGTCTTCAAATATCATTTTTTTTATAAGAAAAATAATTAAATGATACGTTATTTAAAATATATGATTAAATAATATAATTTATAACGTAAATCACTAAACATCACCTTTTATAAAACAAAAGGAATATTAAATATTTATTTAAAATTTATTAAATATTGTTAAAATATTATTTTTATTATTATAAATTTTATGGTGTTATTTTTTATAATTTTTAACTTTCCTTACACTAACCCCTCTTTTTGTCACTAAAATATTTATTGTTCTTCAAATATTTTCTGACATGTTATTAGTTCATATATTTTATTTTAAAAATTATTAATTAATTACGTATAAATAAATAATTTAATTGGTTGATAATTTATACATTGTAAGCTTTAAGAATTACATAGAATATTTAATTAAAACTAGGTAAAGATATATTTAATTATTAATCAAAATTATTTAAATGTAGTGATATTGTTATATAAATTATTATTAGAATATTTTATTAATAAAAATTTTATTTAATAATAATAATAACAAGGTATAAATAATAATAATACGAATAATATAAATTATTAAGATGATAATATTATTATTTAAAAATACATGTTAGATATATAAATTATATGCTTATATGTGGTTCGCAGTAATTTACTAGTGGTACCAACTGTTTTCCCTACCAATAACGTCTACTTTGTGACCGTTAAATGTTCTTTTTTATCCTTAATATCACTTCAATCTAAATTTTCCACATTGTATAAGTTGACTACACATCAATATATTATACAAGAGACTTTTCAACTTTGAGAGGTGTATTCAGAACTAGGGCATGTTAAATTATTAATTATTTTTTTTAAATCCCAACAAATGTCTAGCTAGTAGTTAAGCTAACTTAATTATGTGTTCTTTAGATTATTTAGTAAACCTTTGTTAACTTCGACTAAAAAGAGCTACTTTTTTATAATTTTAATATTGTTAAAAGAAATGAAGAGTTTATGTGCTCCTAAAATATCTCAGCTCCAAATTGTACTTTATGATTTGGCTTTTCGATTTTAGGGAGTGTTTACCGGAAAAAAAAATAATTAGGATGATTTATATTATATTAATACTTATTTTGTATGTATCTCATTAAAAATTTAAATATCTATTTAGATGTATATTATATATATATAGGAGATATTAAAGGTGATAAGACGAAATTAAAATTTAATTGATTATAAAAAATATATAATATATCAATTAAAATAATTAAATATTTATTTAGATGTATTTATATGGATGAGTGTTTATCTAAATTGTAATTTTTAATTTTTATTAATGTAATTAATTTTATTAAAAAAATTCTCCAAAATCCTAGCAATTTTCCTGCTTTGTTCTTCATTTTAGTATTAATCTTATTCTAGAGTTATTTTATTTATTTTTATTTAAATTATTAAATAAAATCAATCAAAATTTATAATTTTTTTCATCTAGATCTAAATCTAAGATGACATTTATTTGCATAGATTTTTTCTAATGCGACTTTCAAGCATGTTTTTGTTATTTTTATGTACTTTTTTCTTAACATCTAATCTTAAATTTAAATTTGTTACTTTTTTTAATTGGATGTTAAGATACTTTGAAAGGCAAGTTTATATAACCAATAAATTTATTAAAGATATTAATACACTTCTTATAACAATTCAAGCAAAAAAAAATGCATTAAATAAGATCAATATCATTAGTGCTAACGATAACTTCAAAAATTAGTGTTATTCAACCATTTTAAGTTAACTATTTTTCTTGTTTTAGAATAAATATTGTTAAAAAAATATATTTTATATTTAATTATATTAACGTAGATAAAATAACATCAAATAGACTCAAAATGAATCAATTAAGATATTTTAGTATTACTCTATCAATCTAGTTTCAATCGAAGAATTATGAGTTAAAATAAGCTATCATAAGTTGATTGATCTAAAGTAGGTCTCAATCGATCCAGATTGTTCGATCGATTGTATTTCGGTTGAGGATTGTCGAGCACCCTTGGGTTTGAACGATACTTAATTTAAATTGATCGAAAAAATATCTCTATCAATTAAATTGTGCGAATAGTTGGATCATAATCAATATATTTATTTAACCAATTAGAACAATTTTAACCTACTTGAAACCTTACAGAGAGACTATAATTTAGATACATAAAGTTAAGATAAAATAATCAAAGTAGAGAAAAGAACAATACATCTCAACACCGCAAAAAAGATTTGACAGCATTCAAGACAGAGCCAAAACAAGTCCAAAGATAAATTATATATTATTTCTTCCTTAACCTTTTATTAATTTTCATGATTATTAATTTTCATGATCTGGTTTTATGGGAATTATGAACTTGATTAAGATACTTAAAGATTAGGTTTTATTTACCTCCCATCTTATGATTCTAATTTTTTACTACGTGAACTAATCTTTTATTTAATCAATAATATTTTAACTGTTTTTTATGTTATTTAATCTATAAAAATAATTAGATAAATTTAAAAGAATTACTTAATTGATTATCATAATTAAATAATATGTATAATTTATAAAAAAATATACAACTCATATGTATGCAATCTGGTAATAAGTATGCCATTCAAATAAAATAATTAGTACGAGAATATAATGTAAATAATTATTATATGGTACTTAGTTTATTTGAGAAAAAACATTAATAATTTAAATACAACTAATCTTGTGATTGTTATTACATGACATGAGAAATTTTTAAGCATCCACGTGTGCAAGAAATCAGGGGCAAAGGTTTTTAGATTTTTTATGATATTTTGCTACATATTAATTAAATAATTTTAACTATTAATTTATGAATTTTTTTAAATATTAATAATATTCAATTGATACTCAGTTGCAAAGCATTTAAATGATAGATATTCATAATTAATATACTATATTGTTTGTAAGATACATACAATTAGTTAGCATGTTATCTAACATTAGAACGATTCATAAATGTGCTCATGCTATAATATATATGTTTATTATAATTGATTATGTAATTAAATTTTGTTTTTATAATTGATTATGTAATTAAATTTTGTTTTTATAATGAATGCATATCGATTCAGTAACTAGCTAGAGAACCTCCAGTATCATTATCTGTACTAATTCCAGCTCATCTTTCAACTAAGAAATGAATGCTAATCGATTCAGTCACTAGAGAATCTAATTAAAGGCCACTCATGATCTTACTTTTATGAGTAAGCTTTGTTACCATTAAGCCAAAAATTAATTCTTATGAATCAAATTAAAACCAAAATTAAAACTTTAAGAGATATAATTAATTTAATAAATAATCAAAATTATATGTCATGTTTGTTGTAAAATGTTAGCCCAAATCAATAATCAATTAGCTAGCACAATGTCACGTCCCGCTCAAAATGTCCCTAAAAATCCAAATGTTGGCTGCCTAAAGGATCTAGACATATGGAAAGTTCTAGAGTTGCCTAGAGTTGCCTAGAGAAGTCTAGAAAGGGCTAGAGTTGGACGGACTCAACTCAAGCTTGAAGACCCTAGATTGTTCCAGAGCACACTGGAGGGTGCTAGAATGGGCTGGAACGTTCTAGAATGCGCCGGATGGTTCGGGAAGGATGTGGAAACGTGGAAGCTTACGGAACGTCCGGAAGGATGTAGAAGCTGTTGGAAGCTTGCGGAACATCCCGGAAGGTGCATGAAGGAGCTAGACAAACCTAGAAGACTCTAGAGTTGGCTAGAAGATCCTAGAACCTTGTGGCATGTTGTACATAATACTAGAAGACTCATGTACATTCTAGACTAGGAAGACTCTAGAAAGTGGTGGCATGCTCTTAAGCAGAGCACACTGTATAAATAGACCACTTGGTCTTCATTTGCATTCATCTTGGAAAATCCTTGGGAATTCTTAGCATTTGTATCATAAACTCTCTCTAGAGCAATACAAAGCATTCTTTGCAAACTCTCTATTCTCTTTGGAGTTACATTTTAGGATTCAAAGCGAGTGCTTAGTGCGACGAATGATTGCTAAGTGCCACGATCGATACTTGAAAGATTAAGGTCGTGATGGTTGGTATCGAGCGAGGTTAAAGTATCTCTATTTTTGGCAAAAATGAAGAACACCGCCCACTACACCATGGACGTTCCACCAATGGGAACGTGGCCGTGAGAAGTTCGGAAAGCCCCAAAGGAATCCCGAGGCCGGTCGAAAGACTTGCTTTCTAGCTTGGAAGCACGAGTGGGAAGTGCGCGGGGCGGCAGGGAGCCGTCAACGTTGACAACTTAGAGGAGCGTTGCAATGGCTTGGGAGTGCCGAGGGACGTGGAAATCTACGCAGCGGCGATTAAGATGTCACTCGATGAGCTAGATGGTGGTTTGAGGCAAGAGATTGATGGGTTAAAGGGCGGAACTTGCCAAGGTAAGGGATCTTGTCCAAAGAGAACTTGCTAATGTTTTGCTTAGAATGGAGGACATGAGTGGCGATCTAGTTCTATAGCGGGCTATGGCGCCGGACCAGCACCACCACCTGTCGTTGAAGCTAAGAGGTGGACGTTCCCCAAGCCCAAGACCTTGATGGCGTTAGGAACGCTAGGGAAGTTGGAGAACTTCCTATGGGGCTGGAACAATACTTTGAGGCTACCGGCATAACGGGACCATGCCAAAGAAGATCCGAATGCAGCCATGTATCTATCCGACAACTGCGATGTTGTGGTGGAGACGGAGACGTGGAGATGCAACGAGGGGTTTGCACGATTGATACCTTTGATGACTTCAAAGGGAGTTCAAGATGCTCTTCTTCCGTAAATGCTGAAGAGGAAGCTAGAGGACGATTGCGACGGTTAAAGCAAACGGGTAGTATAAGGGACTACGTGAAGGAGTTCACAACCCTGCTGCTTGAAGTTCCTGACACATCTGACAAGGATGCCCTATTCTTGTTCATGGATGGGCTCCAATCGTGGGCTAACCTCGAGCTCAAGCGACGTGGTGTCCAAGACTTGTCTTCGGCCATTGCGATTGCGGAAAGCTTTATTGATTACTCCACAAACAAAGAGAGCTCCAAAGCCACAGATAAGAAGTTTGTTGGAGGAAAGAGTGGGGGAAGCCATGGTAAAGGTCAGGGACCTAAGAACCACAAAGACAGCTCCTCATTCAAGCCACGAGACAAGGGGAAGGAGAAGGAGGATCGGAATGCCTCGAAGCCCCGTGTGACGTGCTTCATATGCGACGGACCGCATTGGGCACGAGAATGTCCGAAGAGGAAGGCCTTGAGTGCCTTAGTTGCTTCCACTCACGAGCGTGAGGATGGAGCGAGTGGGGACGAAGGTGCAAAGATGGGTTCTTTGCGCCTACGTGCGTGCAGAGCCCCGCCGAAGACCACAAAGGTTTGATGTACGTGGATGCCACCATCAATGGTAGGTCGCTAAAGCATTGGTCGACACGTGCATCGCACAACTTTGTTTCGATGGAAGAAGCAAAGAGACTCCTACTAAGGTTGTCAATGGAGGGGGTTCTCTCAAAGCGGTTAACTCGAAAGCCGCCATTACGGGGTCGCTCGAGGAGTTAAGTCAGTCTCGGTGCATGGAGCGCGAGTGGACTTGTCGCCGCGCCTATGGACGACTTCTCTTGTATTCGGCGTGGAGTTCTTGGACCAGGGTAAGAGCTTTCTTGGTGCCATGTTCAAACTCTATGCGCATCATGGATGGTGCGAAGGCATGTGTGGCACCGACGGAGGGACCACAAGACCTACTATCCAAGCTCTCTCGGCGCTTCAATTGAGAAGGGTTGAAGAGGATGAAGAGAGTTATTTGGCCATCCTAAAGGAATACGATGATGAAGAGGCGTCACCAAAGCCTAGCTTGCCGACGGAAGTGCAAGTCCTAAACAAGTTCAAGGATGTAATGCCTAGGAAGCATTACCCAAGCGGTTACCTCGAGGAGGTAGACCATGAAATAGAGTTAGAACCCGGCATCGGCCACCAAAGAATGAGCCCATGCTCGGATGGCAAACTCGAGTTAGCGGTGCGGAAGCAACTCGATGAATTGCACCGGATGCTGGCTTCATAAGGCCCTCCAAAGCCCCATTTGGTGCCCCGGTTCTCTTTCAAAGGAAGAAGGATGGCTCGCTACGAATGTGCATCGACTATCGGGCTCTAAATAAGATCACAGTCAAGAACAAGTATCCTATCCCACTTATTGTTGATTTGTTTGATCAATTGGGGAATGCAAGATACTTTACAAAATTGGACCTACGATGGGGATACTCAGTGCACGCATAGCGGAGAGACGAGCCCAAGACTACTTGTGTAACTGTGGTGCCTATGAGTTCCTTGTTATGCCATTCGGTCTCAAATGCACCTGCCACCTCTTCCGCACTCTTATGAACAGATTTTCCATCCCTACCTTTGATCGGTTCGTGGTAGTATATCTTGTGACATTATGTGATATATACCGGACTTTGGAAGAACATCTAGAGCATTTGAAGAAGGTGTTCGAGGTCCTAAGGGAAAATGAGCTATACGTCGAAGGAGAAATGTTCCTTTGCCCAAGATGAGGTGATGTTCTTGGGGCATAGGATAAAGGATGGGAAATTGATGATGGATGGAGCTGAGGGAAAGGCCATCCAAGAATGGGAACCGCCTGCCAAGGTTCCCGAGTTAAGATCTTTCCTTGGATTGGTAAACTATTAGAAGGTTTATCAAGTCCTACTCGGCGAAGAGTTCCACTCACTAACCTCCTCAAAAAGAACAAGGAAGCAGGAATGGACAAGTGAATGCGTAAGCCTCATTTGAAAGACTTAAAAGAAGGCGTTAGTGAAGAGCAGGTTTTGTCTTGAGACCCACTCCAAGACATACGAGCTGCGCACGGATGCTTGAGACTTTGCCATTGGTGGAGTATTGATGCGGGAAGGGCGTCCGATAATGGCGAGAGCATGAATGACACCGAACGCCGCTACTGCAGGTGCAAGAAAAAGAAATAGCGGCTATCATTCATCATTGCCTAAGGGTGTGGCGACACTACTTATTGGGTTCTCATTTTGTTATCATGGCGGACAATGTAGAAGCTACTTCCGGACTCAAAAGAAGTTGAGTCCTAAGCAAGCTCGGTGGCAAGATTTCTTGGCGGAGTTTGACTATAGGTTGGAGTACAAGCTGGTAAGGCCAATGTGGTGGGCGCTACCGCGAGCCGTAAGGCGGAATTAGACCTTGAGTAGGCCAACTAGTCCTTTCTTGGAAAGGATCAAAGAAGGTTGGAGCATGATACCCTGCCAAAACCTCCTTGCCCTCATCAAGGAAGCGAAAGACGAGACGATTTTGGCCGAGTGACGGACTACTATGCCAAGCGTCGTATCTTCGTACAAAATGGGGAGCTTAAGGAAAGAGCTTATCAAGGAGTGCCATGATTCCTTATGGCCGACACCGAGGAATGAGACGACGCCTCGCTTTGATCAAGTCTATCTACTATTGGCCTCAACTTCGGACGATGTAGAAGCTTATGTGAAGACTTGCCTTGTATGCCAACAAGAGCAAGATAGAAGCGGCGTACTGGGAGGCTTGCTAGGCGCGTTGCCGCTATTCCAGGAGAGACCATGCGGAGAGTGTCTCTATGGATTTCATCACATGCTTGCCAAAATCGAGAGGTTTTGGCGGCATAATCGTCGTCGACCGGCGAAAGCAAGTATGCAACATTCATCCCTGCCCCAGCGGACTGCACGGCGAGATGAGGCGACACGTTTATTCCTTAAACATGTGGTGAAGCATCGGGGGATTCCATCCAACATAGTGAGTGATCGAGACCACGATTCACGGAAATTTTGACGGAATTGTTCAGTTGTTGTACTCTGAACTTCTCCACAAGCTTTCATCCTCAAAGTGATGGACGACGGAGCGTGCCAATGCATTGCTGGAGTTGTATCTCAGGCACTTTGTGAGTGCCAATCAACGAGATTGGGCGAAGCTGTTGGATGTAGCCCAATTCTCATATAATCTACAAAGAAGCGAGTCCACCGCAAAGAGTCCCTTTGAGATTGTCATGGGCAAAGAACTCCGTGACCCCTCATGCCTTAGCCCACGAGTTATGAAGGAAAGAGCCCCCGTTTGCTTGAGTTTGCCAAGGCACGACATGAACAATGGGAGTTGGCCCGAGCCTATCGAATAAGGCGTCAAGAAGATGAAGAAATGGGTGACAAGAAGAGGAGGATGGTAGAATTTCAAGAAGGCGATTCTGGTCCTTGTCAAATTATTGCCCTAACAATTCAAGTCTTACGGAAGGTTCAAGGGGGTTGGTGCGGAAATGTGAGGACCATTTCCGTCCTCAAGAAAGTTGGTAAGGTGTCTTACAAGCTACTGACTCCCTCCAAGGCTTAAAATCTATCCGGTCCTTTCACGTAAGCATGCTTAAACCCTTTCATGGAGACAAGGAAGACTTGAGCGGGGAGAATCCAAAAGGCGCCTACCGATGGTAACCTCCTTTGACAAGGAAGTGGACTTAATCTTGCGGACCGCTTAATCCGACGAAGAGGCGTACCAAGTTATAGGGAATACTTGGTCAAATGGAAGAACGCCTCGATGAAGAAACAAGCCGGAACACGAAGATTCTTTGTGGCAATTCAAAGATGACATCGAGAGGTTCAAGGCAAGGCGCGACGAGGGCGTCGCGAACTCGAGTGGGGGAGTGGTGTCACGTCCCGCTCAAAATGTCCCTAAAAATCCAAATGTTGGTCGCCTAAAGGATCTAGACATATGGAAAGTTCTAGAGTTGCCTAGAGTTGCCTAGAAAGTCTAGAAGGGCTAGAGTCGGGACGGACTCAACTCAAGCTTGAAGACCCTAGATTGTTCCAGAGCACCTTGGAGGTGCTAGAACGGGCTGGAACGTTCTAGAATGCGGATGGTTCTGGGAAGGATGTGGAAGCCGCCGAAGCTTGAACGTCCTGGAAGGATGTAGAAGCTGCTGAAGTCAGAACATCCCGGAAGGTGCACGAAGGAAAGGACAAACAGGCAAGACTTAGAGTTGGCTAGAAGATCCTAGAACCTTGTGGCATGTTGTACATAATACTAGAAGACTCATGTACATTCTAGACTAGGAAGACTCTAGAAAGTGGTGGCATGCTCTTAAGCTAGAGCCACTGTACCATAAATAGACCACTTGGTCTTCATTTGCATTCATCTTGGAAAATCCTTGGGAATTCTTAGCATTTGTATCATAAACTCTCTCTAGAGCAATACAAAGCATTCTTGCAAACTCTCTATTCTCTTTGGAGTTACATTTTCGGATTCAAAGGCGGCTTTGGTGCGCAACTGACGGCCAAAGTCTTGCCGCACGATCGATACTTGAAAGATTAAGGTCGTACCAAAGATAAAATAAAACATATATTTAACAGAAAACATACCGCTTTTTATTAAAATAACTAAAAATATGAGAGTACGTGATAAAATAGAAAAAAAAAATGGTTAAATTGCTTAAGCTAACACAAATGACAAAAAAGAAACTAGTTAGCATTATATAAATTTATATATACATATTAAACATTAAAAAATAATGTGATCTGATAAAGAGATTAAGAAAAAAGTATAAATATTCACAAAAGACGGGGAAAAAAAGTTAGGTTCTATTTTTCATTGATTTTGATAGCAAGTGATTTTAATTAAGGGAGCCAAATGTATATTATATAATTGAAAACTATACGCATGAATCAGACATACCAGCATAAACTCAACAAGGGGAAAGGGATCTTTTTGCCTCTATCACTACTTTTTTATGTTATGATATGCGCCACGTTGGGATTGATCATAACATGTAATAATACATATCAAACTATAAATACAACACCTATGACAGTGACGTATATCGTATAACCAATAGATGAAATGAGTTACAATTACACGAAAAGAAAAAATATATATAATTGAAATTATTATTACTCAAAAAAATATAATAACTTTTTTTAAAAAATAATGATAATTGAAAAAAAATAGTTATTATAATATTGAAATTATGATTAATTGAAACCGAACATATATTAATATTATTATTTTATATATATATATATATAATTATATAATTATATATAAAAATATAACTTTAATAATAAAACACACAATAATTTATATAATTAAATTAAATTTTATTTATTTTTACTTTATATTTTTTAAAAAATATAAAATAAGATTAAATCGTGTGAAAAATATTACTTGTTTATAACTAATAATTATTAAATAAATATATCTAAAATTAATATATAATGACTATAATTATTAACATAACTATCCTCACGTCCGTCCATTCATATGTACTTGTGAGTAATTGTCATTTTATATGACAACTTATGTGTATACATCCTTTGTAACATTTGGAGGTTCAAATAATACTTGTAGCTACTTTTATGTTATACTATTAACTTACTTTACTTGCTTATTAAGTTGTTCATTAATAAAGTTTGGCAGCTCTAACAGTTTGTTATAGGTTGCCGCTTAGCAGATAAAACAGAAATAATACGAGAAATTGATATTTAAATTATTTATAATTTAAATTCGATTGAATATAAACTTTATACGTTCATTTATAAGTGTTTATTTTAAATAAGATGGTATATTTAAACTTAAATAAAATTCAGATAAAAATAAATTCAATCTTAAATATATAATATTATAATAAAATCTAACTAAATAGATACTAAAATTCATACAAAAATAAATTCAATCTTAAATGTAAAAATATAACAAAATTTAACTTTATAGCTAGTTATTAATAATTTAAATAATGCTATTGGTATTCCCATATAGTCGACTCAGACGAATTAAATCGTAAACCACCAAATAAAACTTTAAGAAAGATGGCAAGCCATCCTTAGTGCTCTTAATAAAGCCACGAAGAATAAAACAATTGGGGAAACTTCTATCACCGATATGGTTGAAAGTTTAGTGTAAAAATAAATCACGTCAAGATTTGGAAACACTGCAATTAGGTTTCACAATGGATAGTAATAGTATATTTTTGACTAATTTGAATTAGATTGGAACAAATTTGAATTTTTTTAATTCAAATCCAATATGATGATATAATCAATTTGAATTAATCTAAATCTGAATGGATTAGATAGTAACATATTGATATTAAATTTTTTTATGAATTATTATAATATGCAAAACACGATATATACATAAATTTAAATTTTAAATTTATATTTTTGTAATAAATATTATTATTTATAGTCACAAATAAAAAAAAATTGTAAAATTATTAAATTATTATAAATATTTATATTTATTTTTAAATTAAAATAATAATCTAATATAATTATAATATGTATAATATGTATAATATTTAAATATTAAAATAAAAAATATATTTATTTATAATTTAATAGTAATTCGATCTACATTTGATACAATAGATTATAAAATTTATTAATCTGAATTCGATCCGATTATAAAATTTATTAATATAATTTAATCTGAATACAATAAATTAGATTAAATTTTTAAATTTAAATAAATTAATCATATTATTTAGTCATCATTAGTTATAAAATTTGTACAAATAATTGAGGAGAATATATTGGTTATGATAATATGTTGATATCTAATAAAGGTATGTCAACGTCTTCACTCAAGCATTCCTTTGTATTAGAGGTTTCAAGTGACTCACTATGAATTTGTCCAAAAACCTCTATTACCTTTAACATGCCATTGTCGCACAGCCCTTTACAACTTCTTTGGATGTCATTTTTTATAGAAGTTTCTTGAGGTAGCATAGATAGATATAACTTATCATAATTCTGGCTATGATCAAACTCAAAATATTGATTGTAAATTCAAGTTTTATTATAACTAAAGTAGTAGTTATCTTGAAAATTTCGAGAATGTGTACGCCACGTGGTGTAAAACTAATACCTATAATATGATTGTTTGAATACTCTTTCTTTTTTAGTTTTCAGTATATATTTTATTTTCAAACTTAAATTGAATGTGTTTTTTTTTCAAAGATTGAAGTGGATATGATTAAAAAAAAAACTAATTGCTCTGGTAATAAAGTGACATGAAACGTATAGAGAAGTAGACAATCCTAATTTCATTATTCAAGTATTTATAAGTGTTTAGTGTAGATAAGATAATATATTTAAACTTAACTAAAATTCAAACAAAAATAAATATAATCTTAAAAATAATATCTTGATAAAAAATAACTAGATAGATACTAAAATCAAATAAACATAAATTCAATATTAGTTATAATAAATATATAAAATTCTAATTTAATCTAATTAGTAGATACTAATAATTAAATAATACTATTGTTATTCCCATCCTTCAGTAAAATTCAATCTTAATTATAATAAATATGATAAAATCTAACTAATGCTATTTTTATTCCCATCCTATAGTAACATATATAGGAATCACTATTTGTCAGGTAATTTTTGGAAAATCCATAAAAAAAAAATTCTTACTAATAAAGTGATAATGGCACTATTTGCACCAAACATGAACATGAGATAAACAATGAATTATTAAAACACGCTCACAATTAACAGAATATAACTTTAAAAAGAAAACAACTTTACAATATACAATATACACACAAATAAGTTCTGTATAATATAAAGTTATATTCCACTCCATTATTTTTATTTTTTTGTTCAAATATACCAAACCATTATTGCCATCCCTTTAAAACACATAAGTTAATGTACATGCAGTAAGCTATTAACAATAAAAATATAAATCCTATTCTTTTTTTCTTCCTAATTTAAAGATATTGATTATACTATATTTCCCCCCCTTTCTAGCTAGCATTTACAAATAATTACACACAAGATACATGTGATTCACATTCTTAATTCATTTAATATAATTAAACAAAAAGAAAAACTCCCCACTATTTTCTTTTCTACGTCCTTATCTTGTATGCTTCCTTTATCCTATAGTTTGTGTGTGTGTGTGTGTTTTTTATCCTTATTGGTTGGGGATCAAAGAAGGAAAAGGCTTAAAATGGTGCACGATGAGGAATACCCTTTCTTCTTCTAGCATTGAAGTGATTGAAAATTGGAGGAGTAGAAGGAGAAATGTTGGGTGTGGTTTCATAATTTGAGCTGGACGACCTCTCTCCTCCATCAAAATTGAAAGGAATTGTATTGTTTTCCAACAAACGATTAAAAAGAGACCTTCGCATCTTCTTTGGTGTTGAAGATTCATCAGATTCTGAGGCATAATGAAACCCATCTCTGTTATTCTTTTGTTTCGGTACAAATGTAAGGTCTGGGTACCCATGCTTCATAGCTCCAAGCTATTTTTACATGTTCATATAGCAAAAAGGTACGTACTTCAGTAATAAACCCATAATTCAAATAACAAATACAGAACCGATGACTTTGTGGCAGAAAACAGAACAAAAAACAGAGTATAAAAAAACACACACACACAAAATAGCACTTTGTAAAATAAAGGTGTTTAGGGTCACATTGTATATTGAATATGTTTTAAGATCACCTTTAAGGTCTGGGTACCCATGTTGAATAGTGTAGTTAGTACATAACATATTTTTCGAAACAGAAGCATTTTTTGAAGAAAAAAATATATATGTTTAAGAAGAGGCACATATAATGTGTTTTATGAGCCCTAATAAGATTACTTCTAACAATTTCTTTCAGGTCTTAAATAGGTTTTTATTGTAAGAAGCATTTTTATAGGATTCTAGAAACAAAAACTACCTTAATATGTTTATTTTTGAAACACTTCATCTAGAAAAGTGTTTCTGACTTAAATTACTTTTCGTAAAAGAAGGAGTAAACAAACTCTTAGACCGTATCAATGGAGGGGAAAAAAATTGTATTTAAGACAAAAGATGGAAGAAAATAGAAGAGAAAAATAAAGAATAAATTGATCTAAACAATACTTAGAAGTCACCACCAAAAATAGTCAAACAAGAAATAATATGAGACTAATGAAGGTTGTGAAATTAACTATCTTTGTGGACAAGAAATGAAAGAAAATCTTTAATAGGAAAAATAAATAACATTAAACATTAAATTTAGAAAAAACTGATATTGAAGAAACCAAAATTTTTTCTCACCTTGCAGCCCAAAGAACAAAATCTAAAAGCGTCCAAAAGGCTTCTAGAGCAAATCTCACACGTATTAGTGACACCTTTTCCAGGCCTCTGCTGTGGTCGAGCATTTAGAAATACAATCTTTGCACTATTGATGATATACGTTTGAACATAATCAGTGTTTATATATTTCTGAATCTCACTAACTCTTACAACGTTATGATATGAAGATCTTCTTATCTGCAATAAGATCAACCTTGTTCATTGAAAAGTCAAAGAATAGCAGGATAAATTTCAACAATCTTTTCTGAATAAAATTGAAAAATAGTCAAACCTGAATAACATGATGATTTTTGTGATTAATGAAACAGTAGGAACAGAGAGAATCTCCCATACAATCCAAACAAAAAAAATTGCGTTCACTCTTATTTGAATCTCCATGGATTGAACATGGCACAAAGTAGTCAGCAATTAACATTTCCTTTAACCATGGCGGACTCGTGTCATCATATTCGTTCCTCATTCTCCCTATCGAACTCACCTGATAGCATTTTCCAAATTTTCATAGAAAAATAATATCAAAATACGAAAAATCCCAACCATAAACACAACTGAAGAACAGAGCAATGCAGTGAATATGTGAAATACCAAAAAAGTAATGATATTGCAATAACCAATTTTCTTATTACCGCGATAAAAATATATAAAATTTTCGTTTTTATCTCATTATTGTCACTATTATCAGTAACAATTTGATTTGTGGCAACACATACCTAACCAAAAAACTGTGAACGCAATGATTTTATATTTCTCACTATCTAACCGTCGACATAAGAAAGATGAAATCAAAGAATGATAACGTTAAACCGCCATTGAAGGTTTAAAAAAAACATAGAAAACAGGGTACAAAACAACAAATAACGATTCATAAGAACATACCTTCAAAAACCAAGTATGGATGAAGCAATCGACAATATAAAGTGGGGAAAATTTTTGAGAAGTAAAGGGTAGGGAGTAAATATAGGTGTTTGTTTACATGGCTTATGCTGAATTGGGGAAGAGCCGAAGAGATGAAGAAGAGGAAGTCACAGTAATGAGATGATGATAAAAGCAACTTTATGAGGCGGTCATTGAATAAATTAATACTTTAAAAATAATAAAAAGATATTAATTTCATTAATTAATAAGTAAAAAATATATTATATTACTGCAAATAAAAGTGATAAATTGTAGAAAGCAGTGAAAACGTGTCTTTAGTTGGAAAAAAATTAATTGATTAGATTTATAGTAACGTAGTTTACTTTATTGATTTTTATATTAAAATAATCCTTTTATTTATTATTTCTGAATTAATTGAACTATAAACAGCTGAATTTATGTTCCACGACGGCGACAGCATCGACGAAGATATTCAATATGTCATAGAACATCCAACGATCTCTATATTGCGTAAGAATGTGTGCACCTATTGTTATCTCCGTTGGATCTACGATTGTCTGCTTAAACATAATTGGATGATTCGATCAGAAACGGGTCCACACAAGTCAGATATAGCTTGATGGTATTCAATTACTATTTAATGTGTATTAATTATCTAATGATTTTGCATAATATTTTTATGGATAGTTTTATAGTTATATCAATATTACTATATACTATTATACAGGAATAATATCATATTTTTTTACATTTAAATTTAAATTTTCATTAATATAAATTTTAGTAAATTTTTTTCTTAATTTTATAAAAATTTGAAATATCATAAATATTAATATAGATATATTAAAAAATATCAATTTATATTTTTTAAATTTTCTCAAAATAATAGATATACATGGCTTATTATATTATGAATTAAGTTAAAAGTTAATTAAGTTGGCATTCATTTATAATTCAAATTATATAATTATTTATTCTCATCGTTATGGATTATTAAATCTATTCCGTACAATATTTTGATTATTTAATAAAAAAAGAGATTTAATTATCCATTTTGCAAAAGGTAACCGATTTTAGTTTTTTATATAAAAAAGTAAATATTTAATTGTAGGTTATAATTTATTAAATTGTAATTTTTATAGAAAATTAATTATATATTTTTTTAATTACCTCTCTCATATTTTCTCTTATACTATTTTTTATTTCTAAACTACATTATTTTTATTTTTATTGTACTTGTATAATACACTTTTTCATTGATTTTAATATAATTTGTATAGATAGTATGAAATTAAAAATCAATTTTATTGCAAAAATACTATTATTCATAATATTTTAGTATTATGTATATTATCTTATGTAATATTTGAGTCATATATATAATATTTAAATAGAAATAAATTTAAATAATCAATTATTATTATTCTTTAGTATATTGAAAAGTTATATAAATTTTAAAATTAATTATAAATTTCATGATTTTTATAATTATTTTTAAATATTTATTTTTATCAATAATATCTCAATTGATATATATATATATATATATATATATATATATATATATATATATATATAATTTTGAAGATATATAATAAATTTTTATAAATTTTATGATAATTAAAATGATATTAAAATTATGGACTGAAATTTCTATAGAAGGTGCAAATATGATAGATATATCCAAAATATGAATATTTAATACATAACTATATGCATAGTAATATTACACAATTTAAATAGGATATTATAGTAATTTTAATATGATATGTGATAAATTATTTATTTACTAAAGTCTAAGATATATAATTATGTTTAGACAGCATCCTTATTAACATTTCAAGAGGAGTCATGACAACGCAAAAAGTCGAAAGTCTAAAAACTTCCACACAAAAATACATTTCAACAATGGCTCCTCATTTTGAGGGAAAAAAATAAAAAATAGAAATGACTCCTTAGTTTTTTATTTATTTGTTCAAACCTACTAAAATATTATTAAACTATTATATTTGTTTTATTCCTATCATTATATTATTTATGGCTTCATCTATACCATTTAATTATTATATTTGTTTTTTTATAATATTTTATTAATCTCTTTCTAATATCATCAAACATAAGATACTTAAGTGATATAATTAGAATAATTCAAATAGTTAAATAGTATATTTGAAAGAAAAATCTATTACTTAACTATCTAAATTATTCTAAATTTATCATTAATGTGTGATGTCGTTATACGAAGATTAATGAATTTTTATAAATGAAATAAATATAATAATTCAGTAGTATAAATAAAATAAAAAATAATTTAATAATATTATTATAAATTTATGTAATATTTTATATAATATTTTGCATTATGTAATATCGGGAGTCTTGTAACTTATATTTTATATATTTGTTTGTAATATATTATTTTAATTTAAAATATAGATAAACTAATCGATTATCAATTAAAGTAAATACTCATAGAGTTTATTGTGTGTTTTTTACAATGAGAAAATGATCTTTTCATATGTGAGAAAAAGGCCAAAAAAGATAGAAAAATATTTCAAAAATTGATTTTGAACGCATTTAAACAGGTTAACACGCATGTTGGGAGCGAGATTTTCCATAGACGAGCGTTTGGCACGCACGAGACAAGTGCAGGCCCAAACGTGTGCTTGTGCACAAGGGACATGGCACGTGTATACATTGGCTTGCGTGAGACACGACGCGAACACACTACTACAAAAAGGGACATTAAAGTCGGTTAAAAACATTAAATGAAACGACTTAAAGTTTAAAGTCGGTTCAAGGCGTGAACCGACTTTACATTTAAAGTCGGTTCATGCGGTGAACCGACTTTACGTTGTAATTTTTTTTTTAATTTATTCATTTTCTATTTTACTCAAATAAAAACCTATATTCGAGCAGAAAAAAAATCAGTTTAACAAATAGTTCAAATAATACAAATATTTGAAAAATAAAATATTAATTAATACCAGAAAAATTACCATAGTTTTGTTCGATTTTATTCAAGATCATCATATTCTTCTCCTTATGTTATAATACAAACCTACATATATAATACAAAAATTTATACACATAATAACAGAAAAAAAATATGAATAATAGGGGATCTAAAAGATTAGTTAAAGAGGAATAAAACTCACTAACCGGTGCTAGAAATGGTAGTCGTAGGTGGCCGGAAAATGAGAAAGAGTGGAGGAGAAGTGGAGGAGGTTTTCGGTTTTTTAGAGTTCTGCAACGCTGAAAATAGTTTTTGTTTGGGAAGAAAGAAGAGAAAAGAATTTATCCACGTGGATAGCGTCGGTTCCACGTGTCAACCGACGCTATGTTACGTGGATAGCGTCGGTTCACCACGTCAATCGACGCTACGTGGATAGCGTCGGTTGACACCTGGAACCGACGCTACGTCCATGTATAGCGTTGGTTCGACACGTCAATCGACTCTACATCCTACGTGGATAGCGTCGGTTCTACACCGAACCGACTTTAAACCAATTTAAAGTCGGTTTTTTTTTAAACCGACTTTACGTATCGACTTAAATACTCATTTTTGTAGTAGTGACGTAAGTTCGTTTCGTGAGGACGTGTGTTGGGAATGCGCACGCACGTTGAGGTGCCCGAGTCTCGGTAAGGGCATGTGCTAATGCGCGTGAGACTTCAACATGAATGGGCGGTTGCAAGCGAAATTTCAACGTTTTAGACATTTTTAACTGTTTTGATCCATTTTGTCCAATTTTTTATCTTTTTTACTTTACCTCATTTTTTTCTCTATATATTTATAATGTATTGACTTTAGTATTTTTTTCAAATATTTAAGTATATATAAATATGAATCTATTTAATCAATTAAATTATATTAAAAAATGATAATTTTAATACTTTTTAAACAATCATTAACTTTTATTGAAGAATTATGTCATGAAGCGAATCCTAAGAAAATATTGAAGGTCATTTCAAAGGTTTAACAACTCTCAAGTTTCCAAGAAAGGTAGGGATGACATAGTTAAAAAAGAAGAAATCTTGAATAGTGTAAAACACGATTTATGTAAAATAAAATTATAATCCAATTTTGAGAAATATAATGATTATAGTAAGTTATGCAAAAAAAACATTACCGATAGTTGAAAAGTCCCATTTGAATCACATATTTCAAGGTTGACTTTGATGAGATAAATATGATGGTTGATTTATTAATGCATTTTTTTTTAAATTGATTGCATTAGCTAAAATATCATAAAGTATGGATAAATAATAATGTCTTATTATATATTTTGTTTTTATTTAATGTAAAAGGTTGCATGATGAGTTGATTGCACAAAATAAAACTTATCTATGCATGTTCTTGACTAATTCTTGGTTGATAAAATTTGAGATGAATCGGTATCAAAACGATGTATATGAGTAAGCAATAAGGCCTCATCGATACAATTTAGTCAAAAGTTATTTGTTTCATTCCATGCAAAGTAATATGTTTATATTTTTGACTTATTTATAATCATTATATAATCAATACATGCATTATTTTATGTTGCTTAACTTTTATAGTTATGGTCTTGGTTGTGAATTTATATAAGAGTATTATCTCCATACGTGTTTTTATATGGATTCTTTGAATGACACTTTCATACAAGATGTTCATGATGTATTTAACATTTAAGTAATTTTAATTATGTATAATTATCTAAAAATCTTAAATCATTATACATAATTACTAAATGTTGTCTTAAAATTGCATAGAGCTCGTAGACTTTAGTGTGACAAAGCAAATGTCCAAAGCAATCCCTATATGGAAGTACCCTAATGTAAATTAATTGAAAAATTTATATATTTATACGATAACTTTTAACTTTGTCATTAATTTATATTTAATATTATATATTTAATTAACATAATTTAATATTTTTATTATGTCAAACAAGTTCAAATTGTGCGAATTTTATGTTGTAAAATTCATGGGTGAAATCGTACACAATTTATTAAAACTTATAATGAAATTTCATGTAAATTTTTCAAATTTAATTTACTTTTATAAATATTTCACATATGAACCATTCAAAATTAGTTCTTTTGCATTTGTAATGGCTTAAAATAAACAACTATATAAGAGCATATGGCGACATAACCTTCATGGTTTGTAATGGTTTGTAATGATGACGATTAAATGTAAATTTTTTTAAGATTATTTACCCAATTATTGTTAAATATGTGTATGTATTTGGCAAGAATTTATCATTTTTTGCAGCTTGTTTTGAACTCATTAATGAATGTATATTAGTATTTAAATTTTTTGTGTAATTATATAGATTTGGAATGCATTGTTGAATTAAGAAATTTGTACGAAGATATGTAGATTTAAGAACGACAAAAAATTTGAGCCGATTTTTAATAAAAATTAACACAAATTTGTGCAAATTTTTGCATCAACTTTTTGAAAAAACAAAGCAAAATTTGTGATGTTTCTATTTGCGTCAATTTTTAAAATTGATACAAAATATGGTTTGAATCGATTTAAAACTGATATAAATACTCAAATTTGATAGTATAATATGGAAATCAAAATTAAAATTTCAACTAAAATTTTTATAAAATTAAATCATCAAAATATCCACTTATATATATATAATTTCATCCTTTTTCAAGCACCATTGGAAAATTCAACAAATGTACTCCATATTTTAGAAGTATGAGAACAAAGACAAAGTAAACAGAAACCCACTTTGATGTCTTTCATAAAAAAGGTTAGTCAAACAACATTACTGACTCATCCAATCTACTTTAAACTAACTTGATCGATTGGTTATGTAGATCTTATGTCTACTAATTGTAGCCTACTATGTGTAACAGGGAAAAGTAGCCAAACACCATAAATCTACATCGAATAGTCTCCTCCACAAAGAAACAAATGCTAGCCCAACTGCAGAAGATATCTCTTTTAACTGGAGAGGCCAATAAACGAAGAAAATATGTAAAATCTAATGAACAGATAGCTCAAAGAGGAAAGGAAGAACTTGCTAAATGAAAGAGGAGTGATGAGAGGGAAGTATGGGCCATGCTCACAAAATAGAGGGGGGAAAATTGTTATTTAACAATAACAAAAAAAATTGTTTTTTAATCAAATCATATTTTATTTTTATTCGAATACGTGACTTAAAACGAAATAATAAATGAAATAATAATGAGACTTAATAAATCACAAAAACAAAAGTTGATAATTGACTTATATTATAACCAAATATGTTCAAAATGACTAATGGGAGTAATATGTCCAATGTAAATTGATGAGTAGTTTGTTATTAAAAAAATAAATCAACAATTTTTTTTAATAATTTGGTAACATTGAAAATGAATAAAGGAAAAAACCATTTTATTTTTACATTCTGACATTCAGAATTTCAATTGGGCCGGATTAAATATACAAGGCCTCATTCTTTATAGGGCTTTACTTTATTGATAGCCTAAGGGCTTCTTAAGCGCAAGCTAATACAAGAGAATAAGAGTTGAATAATGAGTCTTTAAGCTTTTGTTATTTTAGATATTTTGTTAATTGATTGTGTGTAATAATATAAATTTAAAGTAATATACTTTTATAATATTTTTTAAACACTTTTGTGTGAACATGAATTACTTGTTTAGCATTGATATTTATGTGCAGTGCTCAAAAAATGTGTGCTACCTCTTTCAACAAATGTATAAGGGAGGTTTTATTTTTCTACGATGCTTCATTATCTCTTATTGAGATTTGTGATTTTTCTCCAACTTTTTGTTCTCTTTGGCCTCAATTTTGGTGAGAAAGTATGTTTTTTTTATTTGGATGTATCTGATTGCAATTTAATAAATATATAAAAAGAGATGGGTAATGTTTAATAATTTTTTTTTAAAATAATCATGTTTAATAAAAAATTTATTTAATGATTCTACAAAAATTAAAAATCACATGCATGAATGAACAAAATTAAGGTTGCATTAATAATAAAGATCTATAGAAAAATAGTTAAAAAAGATTGAACATGTGGGAGGATATGAATAAATTTTGCTTTCATTTCCCCATATGGAGCACTGAGTTATTTACGTTACAGTCTTTAACAGGTAGGCTGCACTCTAATCTTTGACCAGAGTGATTTATTATACAAAAACGTTGAGACGTAGGCTCAATCACTCATTCTTTTTGTATTTGTTTTAATTTAGTTATTGATAAAAATGAAAATGAATAAAATAAATAAGAATCTCTTAATAGTAAGTTGCACGCTTCAAAGATAGGAAGTTTCACCGACTAGTTTATATTAATTTTTTTAATTATTTTTTAAAAATCTTAAAAAAAATTATGGTTATTATTTAATAATATTTGTTTTTAATCATTTTTTTTTCAATATTTATACATATAACAGTTATAAAACTTTATTTACTCTATAAAAAATATGTTTGATGAAAATTAAAAAATTAAAAATCAAAAATTTGATTTAAAAATATTCTTTTTAACGATTTATAAACCATTTTATATTTTGATAATAATTCCTTAAAAATATGAAAATTAAAATAAAAAATTATTATTTTAATTAAAAAATTATTTTATAAAAATTAAAAATCACAATGTTTTACTAAACATATCCATGATTAACATTTTTTCTATTGTTCAAACTTTTAGAAAAATTCGTACTAATAACTTCGAACACATAGTATTGTATTATTGCTATTCATGTGTTAGTGTGCATTAGTTTGCTGTGCATCGTATTCATTTGAACTTTTGAATGTAATTTAATTAAATAATTAAATTATTGATTGAAACAAGATAATCAAATATGAGATAAATGTTGAATATAATCAGATATTCAAATTATTAGTGGATCATTAAAAAATTGAATTGGAAGGTGATGTGAGGTTAACCTACTTAATCCATATGCATGCATGGTTAATTAATTTGTTGAAGAAGATAGTATTTATATAAGTGGGGGCTAAGGATGTCCCAATTGGTTGGCCACTCATGCTTGTGAAAGATTGAAATGATGTGAAGCCTTCCAGCTTTATAACAGCAGTAAACTATTTATTGTCTCCCCAAGCTTATAATAAGTCGAGGTGTCACTTCAGCATCATTCTACTCTATTTGGCATAGTGTAATTATTTATTATTCGCATGTTGGGGGGTATTCTGTAAATCAATTAAATTTCGAAATTATTTAGTAAATTAAAAAATAAAATTGTTTTTTTAAGTAATTTCTCATTTGGTATGTAACTTCAATCTAAATCTCTACGTGTTTATACAATGGACAAATTATTTATGAAATAATTGATATATAATATTTTATTGTTAGTTAATAAAATATAAAATTAATACGAGAAAAAGATTTTAATATTTTAATATATTATAATTATAATTAATATATTAATTTTTTATCGAATATAATTATATAAATATATTATGAATAAATTATTATAAATTTATAATAAATAAATTTTTTAAATATTTAAATATCTAATATTTTTTTAAAAGAGAAAAAATATGATTTGTTTGCAAAACAATATATTTATTTAAAAAGTAACGAAAAGCATATCTAATTCATGCGTCTTCGAGAGCAGCTTTGCCAAAACTTACAATTTTACATGTACGTCATGTCAAATTGCTGAATAATGTAATACTATTCGGTTAAAAATATCATATTTATTTTTATTATTAAAAATAATATATATTATCTATTATATGTATAATTAATTATACATAAGTAATATTATTATTTATTACTATAATAACAAAATAAACGGTGACAATACTCTTCTCTAAAAGACCATTTTATTTTATAACACTAAGATACATCTCAAATATACTATAAACATAACTTACTTGATAGAATTTCATGTAATAGAATTTGTTAGATGGTAATAATATAAACATAATTAATTTAATTTATTATTATTATAATAAAATATATGAAATATTTATTTTAATCATATTATTGAATAAAGTTATTATTAATAAATTAATATTATATTAACAAAAAATTAAATAATGATAATATTGTATAATTATAAATTTCTAGAGTTTACCACATAATTTGAAGTATATTAGATATTTAGACCTTTCTTTTATTTTAAGTTGGTATACAATTTTTTAATTATAAGTCACGTTATAATATATATATATATATGATATTTTGTTAAGAATGATTTCTCCCTATCTCACGTGTAGACTATCATTTTTTAAATGGTAGAAAATATTTTTTTTGCTAATTAATAATAATTTGATATTTGATAAATTAGGAAAGATTTGGAGTAATTTGCATCTTGTTATTATATTTTTAATATACTTTAATCATATAGTCATTTGATTCTATAATTTAAAAATATAATTAATTATATCAAAAAATTTAAAAATTATAATTTTTTTAGAGATAAAATTGATTTATATATTTATTAATAATAGAACAATAAAAAAAACCTCACTTCCATGTATCTCTCTCCCATTATCTCACTCTCTCTCCCACTCCCTTATTTATTTAATAATTTATTAATAAAAAAATATAGAAATAACTATAGCAAGAAGGAAATTGAGAAAAAATAAGAAAAAGACAAAATAGAATGTGTTAAATTTAAACCTAATTTCATCTCAAAACTTAGGTTATGAGATAGAGGATTATACTCATTTATATGAATTGTATATTTCATGTTCAGTCGATGTGAGATTTTTTAACACTCTTTTTTACATCGACAATTCATCGATTGACAATGGTAAGTTTACAGCTACGTGTCATAGAGTGAGTTTGCCTACTTTGATATCATATTTGAGTATAATTTCATATCAAAACTCAGGATAAAATATTGTTGTTATTTATATATGAGTTGTATATTCATACACAATCAATGTAAGACTTTTTAACAGATGAAATATTATTATTTTTAATATTTTTTTATTAATAAAATTAATTTTTAAAATTTTTGAGTTGATTAATCATAATTTTAAATTATAAAATTGATCCAATCAATATAAGATGAAAATATATAAAATTCATATTTACGTTAACCAAAAGACTCAATTCTTAGTTAGGGTATCTAAATAGGGGAAAAATATCGTATTAAAACTCTAAATGAATAATTAAATTAACTTAAAATAACATTGGATGTATGTACGCACGTACTAGCATTATAAATAATAATTTATATTATAAATGGAATCTAAAATTAAATAAAAAGAAAAATCTTTGAACAATTATCAAAATTAAACAACTATCATAATCCTAATGATAATCTACATTAATTAGCTAATCCATTTACAATCAATCATAAGATCTTCATGCGTGGACGCTCATGCATGAGTACAGAGCACGGGCACACTTGGGTTGATGTGTCTACGACATGAAATGATTGCCTGCCATTATGAACAATTTCATAAACTTTTTTGCTTTTGCTTTCATTCTTTAATAGGTGTATTATTGTTATAGTTGTTTTTAGTGCTATTAGAAGTTTTTAATTTTAAAATATTTAATTATTAAATTATACGTATATATTTTAAATTATTTTGATATTAATATTTTTTATGAATATAAATTTTTAATTATTTTAATATTAATAATTTTTTAAAAAAATATTTATTTTATTTTTTATTAATAAACATGAGTAATTATTTATTTTTGTTTGGTAACTTGATAGAATTGGCACAAAATATGTTTATAGAATTTTTTAATTAAAAATAATAATATCATCTCATACTATTATATAAAATATATATTTTATCTTTCATAATAATTATATATTAATATCTTTATTATTATATGAGTTTGTAATTAATATTCTTATAGTAATAATAATAATCTATAATATAATATCTTTATTCTTTACTTAACATAATTTATATGTTTATCATATTTTTAAGTTAATAATTTAAATATATTTAAAATTATTTTAAAATAAAATAAATTCACAAATATCATTATTTCTTTCCTATCACCCCAAATATTTTTTAAATATATCTAATAATGCCATACTTTAATTATTTGTAAGAATTTAAACTCAAAACCATCTAACGATTTTCTTTTTTTATTTATAATAAATACTAAGCATTAATTAATATTAAAAATAATTATATAACATATAACTCCTTTATGGATTAAATTTATTTATAAATCCCCTCGTAATATACATATATTTTTTCTGACAATATAAAAACATATATTTTCTATTTATTTAAAAATATAATGCACATGTTGTAAAAATGAGTGTTGTTTTAAAAAAATTAATTAGATAATTATGTTATATAATAATAATAAAATAAAAGGGATATTACTATATGTAATGTAAATGCAACCCCAGGTTTTTATTATAAAATATAATTATCGAGTACTAATCATGAGTAGACATGCTATGAGTCATTGAATCATATGGTGGGGAAAAAGAGGCCGTTGAGCGTGCAAAAAACCTGTGTAGTCGTTATCTTTAATCTTGGTCCCAACAGCTACCATCCAATTCGGGTTTGGTGCCCAATAAATATTCATATTAATATATTAAAAAAATTATTTTAAAAAAACATCACAATTTTTTATTTATTACAAAAATATACTTATATCATGTATATTTTTTATAATATTTTAATACTATTGTTATAAAAAAAAATCGCATAATAATAAAGATAATTTTTAATTTAATTTTTTAATTTTTTCAATTATATTATATAAAAATTGTTATAACTTAAATAAATTTTAATAAAAAAAATTTTAAAAATAAAAATATAAAAAATATTTATTTATCTCTTTCATAATAATAATACTAAATTATTACAAAAAATAAATATATAAACTAGTTTCACTTTTAAAATAAATATAAGATATTTAAAGTCACATTTTAATCATTTTAAATACTTATTTGTTTCTATAGATAAAAACATATATGTTATGTAAATCATATATGACAAATTTTACAAGAATAATATGAAATTTTAAAAATATAAAAAAAATTAATATTTCAATTATAATTATTAGTCATTATTTTTATCTCTAATTGTTTTCCTCGAAATATTGTATTTTCATTCGTTATTTAAGGTTGTTACTTGTTGAACATTTCATGAATTATGAATTTATTTTCATATATTTTATTACAATTAGAAGCATGAACTTAATTCCTCTTCTCATATTCCCAAGGATAAAACAAATTTTACTCGAACAAAGGTTAAACTCCTTAATAAAAATTCAACCTTTGTGTATGACTCTTGTTACGAAAACTTTTGGAGATAATCATGAGAGTCCAATTGTTTTTGGTGCTTATTTTTTTTCTTAAATTTTCACAATATTCTTGTAAAATTGTCCACATAGGTGTAGTTTATGTTAACAAAACAAATACATATATAATATTTAAAATGACTAGAAAGGTTACTTAAATATAGATACCAAAACAAATCATTTTAATAATATGAGATATAAATAATACTAATACATTAACTTGTTAACAAATATACCTTTAGAATACTAAACCCTTCCTATCCATCTTGCTTAATTATATTAATTTTTAGATAGGATTATTGTTTCCATTTTGTTATTTTTATATCAAGTTTCCTGCAAATTTTAGAAATTATCAAATAAACATTTAATAAATTGTAATTTGCATAGAAAAATATATTAAAGATAAAATAATATTTTTGATAATTTTTAAAATTTACAATAAATGTCCAGTTAAAACAACAAAAGTGAAGTGATATTATCCCACCCTAATTTATTTTATTAATGATACTGTTACAAGTATTTTTATTATTACCACAACTAAAATGTATGAAATATCAATTTATTTTTATTATTAATTGTACCTTGTTATCACTATTATTCGATAAAATGATCATTAATAAATTATTATTGTGATTCTAAGGTATATGAGTATTGACAGAGCGTGTGAATATGTTTAAGTGTAAAATAGTTTATAGTCACGTTTTCATGATCGCTATTCAAGCTAAATAAACTTTCGAGTTTCATATTAACATGTTTTAGGTATATATTATTTACTTAAATACGTTAGAATCCATATTATATATTTAGAAACATCTGGTATATATATTGGTCAATCGATCAAATGTAATGGTAGGTCAATCGATCAATTGTAATGGTAGGTCAATCGATAATCGATCGTGTATAATTTATTTTCTCTTGGATTGGATTTCAAAATGGTATAGATGGATCAAAGTTGTGCTCGATTGATTAAGAGGTTAGATCGATTGTGTTCGGTCTACCTGGCCTATGGTTTTTATTAATTGTTGTTGGATTGATCAAAAAGGTTTTTGATCGATCGAGCCTGGACTCAGTTGATCGAGCGTCTAAGGTTTTAACTTAAAACCTAATTATGTACTCAAGCTAAAATGTTTGCCATATTATTTCTATTAATTATTTCTCTATGGATTATTCAGTGGACATACTGGTATTTACTTTTTAACCCAACATTAGAGTTTCATCTATCTAATATAAACAACCTAATGCTTCTTGTTTTAAACAACCACACTTATTCTATTGTTCTAATTTTTTAGTGTTTTCTTTCTCAAAACTATATCATAGTTTGTTAGGCTCATTTTTTATTTAATCTAACAAACATTGTGTAATTATGTTTGATTGATTAATAAGCCTTTTTTTTTATGATACTATAATTTTATCTTTTGTTTTAAGGTTTGCTAGATGATTTAATTTAACTGATTTATTCTTGAATCTTCTAGTTAAGATTTTTTCATTATTGAATCTACTTTATGACATGTTTTTCACTTATGATTTTTGTGCTAATTTTGTAGGTACTAGTTGACCATATTTGATTGTTCGTGTAACTTAAGAGATTAGAACGTTCATTCAAATCTTTACACCTATGTTGTGGAGACTATAAAAGAAGTGATAGCTTATAAGTAGATTACATTAAGAGCTTTATATGTGAAGAGGTAATCTAAGACTTTTCTTTATAATTAAACGTAATTTTCATAATTGATAGTTAGGTCGTCTGATTGACTGATGTTTTTTTTCTTAGATCATTCTTATAATCTAGATTATTTTCACCTAAAATATTATGTATAAAGTTTATCTTTATTTATGATTATATTAGTTACACACGATTTCATATTTAACCGCTTGATGATTTTTAATTAGATTCAAATCCAAAAATTAACTATTCACCTTTAGGTTAATTAAATTTGTAACTTTAGACTTTCAAAGACAACAACAATTTTGTTTGTGCTAACATCGCCACCAATTTTTTATTTAGTTTTCTTTTTATGATTTTGGTTCAAAATATAATACTGAATAGAAAAATGCAAATATTATATAAACTTGCACACATTTGTATATCTGCAATTCTTATAATGTGTCCTATGTCATACTTATTTTAAAAATTAAAAAAATAATTTATATTTTAAGATAATATTGACATGTAACGTAATATAAAATGTGTGAATGTAAAAATAAATGCAAATTATATGTCCAAATGCTCTGTATGCTAAAATAATATGTTTATAAAGAATGTTAAGAACACTTAAATTTATACTCATATTTTTAATACTGTGTCCCATGTCAGTATTAGTTAGAAAAATGAATAATTTCTTTTAATTTTTAAAATAATTTTTACACAATAAAATGATATAATTAATGTATATATGTACAAAAAATGTATATAAGTTTATGTTAAAATGTTAGTTAGAATTAATCATAATTAATTTTGCTACCCGTTTAAATTTTGATAATATAGTTACGATATTGAAAAAATTAGTAGTTTAAGTCCATTATTTTTAATGGAAATATATTTTAATTTTTTATCTATTAGGTAGATAGCATAAACTATAGAAATCCATTTTATAAAGATAATATAATTGTGATGTCAAATTTTTTTTAAAAAAAATATGATAATATAAATTTATTATTTTTATAAAATAGATTTATGTGATTATTTTATTAATATAATAAATTTATGTTACTTCACATAATAATTAGTGATTTAAAATATATTTTTACAAAAATAATCAATAATTTATTAATAACGATTTTATAATAATAAAATTATTATTTTTATTTATTAACATGTGATAATAATGTATGAATATGAAATATATGAATATGAAATAGTCAATTTTTTAAATTTATTTTAATAATAATAAAATGATTATCTATTAAAAAGATTAATCATTAGTATTGCATTGATTTGGATATTAATACTTAATATGATGATTGCCTACGTTAACTATCTCATACCAGTAAGCGAAATGATTATTCAATATCAATTAATTAAGGGCGTTTCTAATGACATTACAATATTAATTGGGAGAGAAAATTAGTTTTTTTTTTAATCAAGGCTTGATATCATCCTATACAATTATTTTAAGCATCTCATTTATATACATATATTAATCACCAAAAATAGTATAAGAGAAAAAAGACAAGACCAAAAAGTAGAATAAAAGAAAAAAGATCATAGCCAATTGAATGATTATATAGCTATAAATTAGTGTATAATTTACTAGCTGTTATTATTATTCAAGCAAAGAAAGGTAACCATCCATTGATCCTTTGCAGTAAATACAAATATAATTAGCGTCGTATAAATTTTTAAATAAAACTATCTTATATTTATAACAATAATTATTATTATCTTTAATTATTATATAATTTAATTAATAATTATATTTTTTATCAATTAAATAACAAAATTTAATAACTAAAATATTGACAATAATTATAATTTAAATTTTTAGTTATCTATAATTTAATTATTTTTTATATATTATAATTATTTACTTTTTATAAAAGATTATTTATTTTAAATAATATAAACAATAATCATTTTTTTCTTTTATCCAACTAAAATATTAATAATTATTTATATTAAAATTATTTATCTTTTTTCTATACAATGTTATTCATGATTATCTTCATAGTTATTTTTTTCGATTAAACAATATAAATTAAAAAAATATTCATAAACTTTTAAATTAACTTTTTTTTAGAAAAATAAATTACAGACTATAATTATTCATTTTTTATATAATATTATTTATCTTAATTAATATAATATTTTTTTAAAATTTATTATTTTTAATTTTTAATTATCAATTAAATAATAAATTATCGTTATTAAAATACATATTGCGGACATATTATATATGTACAGTATAATGAATAGTATATTTTCTGTCTATGGTAACTTATGTATATATTAATTATTAACAATTAATAATTTAAGTCTAATAACTCTTAATCCCCTAGAGGATAATTTTTAGACTAAAATGCCCGATTTATGTAATATAATAATATAACTAGTTGAACACTTTTTCCTATATCATGAATGCGTAAATTTTTGACTAAATGACGCTGAGCTGGGAGGAAGCGGTATCTGGCTTGTGGATTTGGGTGGAGCTTTTAGATAGACACGCCGACTCGGGTCTAATCATTGTCTAGTTCATGCTTTATTGCTCCATATTTTCTTAGCCGAACGTGTATTTCAATAGAATGAAATTAAAATATATTTTTTAAATTATATACTTAATTATGTTAAAAATGATAATAAAATAAAATCAATTTAAAAAATAATAATAAAAATTCTTTCTCCCATACTTAAAAGTCATAATTTTATTCTTATCTTAATTTTGTGTTCTAATTTTACCTCAATCTTAAATATAATTTTAAATATTAAATCCTAAGACGTAAGTACTAAATCCTAAATTCTAAATCTTAGTTAGAAAAATAATAATTTTAATTATAAACCTTAACTTAAAAATATAACTCTAAATCCTAAACCCTAAATTTTAACCTACGAATATAACTCTAAGTCATATACCTTAAACCTTAAATTCTATCCCTAAATCTTGTACTCTATAACCTATACCCTATATCATAAATCTTAAACCTCAAAACCCTAAACTATATTTAAAAAATAATAATTTTAATAATATATTTTATTTTTAAGTAATAATTATTTAGAAAAATAATGATTTTAATAATGTATTTTGTATACGAAAAAATAACAATTAAATAATATTATTTAAATTTTACCGAATATAAGAATATTAAGACAATATATAATATTTTCTATTTTATTTTAGTTATAAACTAAATACTATAATATTGATTTTTTCTTTTGTTCCAATGGTCGAGCCAAAAAATATTATTTCATTTTTATTCTATTATATTCACATTCTCATTCATTTTTAATATTTAAGTGTTTTTGAAAATAATTTTTTTTTGTTATTAATAAAAGTAACTCTAATAATAATACTACTTAAAATATATTAGAGTTAGATATTATTAATTATGTTTTTACGAAAGTTAAAGTTGAGAGTTTAGTAAATGATAGTCTCTCCAAAGTAACTGCAATTATATTCTTATTTTTAACAAAATTAAATCTATCAAATTTTTATATTACTTAGTTTTTTATAATTTTATTACCATTAATAAATAAATAATATATATTTTCTCTCGAGGAATATATGAAGCTCCCTCCAAATCCAAAGAAAGAAAATGCTTCGCTCCAAAAGTAGGTCCTACAAGACCTCGTGGGAAAAATTATTGCATCTGATTCTCATTCTCACTGTATATCCCTCTGCACTAAGCTTTTCCTTCATATCTGGGGTTTATTTAAGAAACCCCTCCTACATTCTCTCCTCTAAAATAAATACCAGCTAAGCTAGTTACACACACTTATTTCCTTTCTTGTTCTTCTTCATTTTATTTTCCTATTTCGATCCGATCGATTAGTTAAAAAATAATAATTAAATAAATAAAAGATGAGGATGATAGACCTTGGGAGCCAAAGAGGTCCATTCCAAATTATGGACACCGCCACTTCCGTCGACTGTGGCCGTGAAGTTCGCTTCCGACGGTCCTTCCGTTCACTAGTCGAATGCATGGTTCCTTGCTGTGGTTTCCAACCTTCATCCGACTCCGTCTCATCTGACACCGACTCCTCTAACTCTCCGTGTACTGTCCTTACTGGAACTTTCTTCGGCTACCGGAAAGGCCGAGTCAGCTTCTGCCTCCAAGACGATACTCGAAGCTCTCCTCTTTTACTTCTTGAATTCGCCGTACCCACATCCTATTTAGCCAGAGAGATGCAATACGGATTGCTCAGGATCGCTCTTGAATGCAACAGAGATAGGCTGAACCAAGACCGATGGTCCGGATCAGGTTGTTTGTTCGAAGTTCCGGTTTGGACCATGTACTGTAATGGAAGGAAGGTCGGATTCTCCAGCAGACGGCAGATGACGGCGAATGACGCGACTGTGTTAAAATTGATGCAGTTGGTGTCTGTGGGTGCTGGTGTTTTGCCTGTGGCTAGTAAGATGGAGGGTTCCAATGGGGATTTGATGTATCTGAGAGCGAGTTTCGAGCGAGTCATTGGGTCGGTGGATTCGGAATCCTTTCATATGATTAATCCAAGTGGAAGTTCTGGGCAAGAACTCAGTATTTTTTTGTTGAGATCGTGATGACGGTTGTGGCGTTTTGGATTACGGCCTTAAGTGTCCATTTAGTATCTACGTGTTATATACGTCGGTTGTAATTTGTAGTAGAGTTAGTTTGAAAAAGTATAGGTTGATTTTAATGAAGTTAAAGTGTTGGCGTATGACCCCCAGTTCACGTTTGGTCGGGGAATGAAACAAAAATAGAATTTTTTTTTAAACATAATTTTATATTTTGTTGTATTATTGACACCCGTTTCCTTTCGTTCGTGGTATCCTCAACTGTATTGCACCTGTTTTTTTTTTTTACTCTTCTCTACAAACGCGTGTTGCAAATGTTTTTTCTTACTTTTAATTTTATTTTTTCAGATTAAATAAAGTTTGTAAGTAATAATTTTTGATAATATATTATTAAATGTCTTTAATTAAGTTTCATAATATATATTTTTTTATTTATTCCGATTATAAATCATAATATACATTATTTTTAAATCAAATATTACAAAAGTAATTATTTCTTTAATTTTAATGATTAAAATAAATAAAATAATAATAATAATTATTTTATTATTTTTTCATAAATTAAATGTGCCCTAAGTTAATTAACATAATTGTGATAAGGATATGGGTGTTATTAGTACTATTTATACCACATTTTGATACATTTTTTAAGTTAAATAATTTTAATATGATAACTATTAGATAAAGTTATTTAAGAATGAATTATCAAAAAATACATCTCTTAATCAAATACACGTTAAATAATAGATAAATAACAGGATAATAAATGTTATTTTATATAATTTGTAGATATAAATTCCTTTAAATTATAAATATTTTATTATTATAATGAATCAAAATTATTTATTTTATATTATTAAAATATATTAAATTTTTAATTTTTTTTTGGAGATTTTTAGTTAATTTTATTTTACACATAGATGTGTTCTGAAAAAAAAAATATATATATATATATATATACTTAGCACTAGATGGATGTACATACACAGCCCGTGGATGTCCTTAAAAAGGAGAAATTCAAAACGGTGCCATTTTGAAAGCTCCCAATGCGCACGACGCCAACCCGTGCGACATGTAGTTCAATACCAACCCGTACGATGCGTCGTTTCTTCGATGCATTGTCCCTCCAAATAACCAGTCGTTTGGTCGTAACTCTTGCTTCGTTAGCCCTCCCACGTGCACTGTCCACTCATAATCCCAAAAGTTGACATGTGTCACAGATATATTATTTCAACGAAATTTTCGCCATACTTTATGATTTTGATGTATTGAATACTAATCCAACCCTAAAATGATTAAATTTTTTTTATATAAATATCCAAACATCATCCCACTAAATACAATGGATAATTATAATTGTATAAAAATGACGAGAAAAATAATAAAAAATACAAATTTAAAAATATTACAAAAACTTTCAAGATAAATTCAAGAACAAATAAAGATTAATTTTTTTGATTATTTTAGTTTCAATAATTCATCCAATTCAATTTTTTTTATTTATCTTCTTTATTATTAAATATTTAGTTATTGTTATAAATTTTATATCAATCTAAATATTTAATGTGATCTTGGGTAATTTTGAGCCCAAAACTTTGGCTTAATTAAATTTAATGTCATGAATAATTTTAATTTTTGTTTGGAGAGAATTCCAAGTATTAGAGATTCTAGTAATTTTTAGAGAAAAGTATAAAAAATAAACATATGAACAGATTATATATTCTTTTCATTTAACAGATATCACTACTACAAAAAGGGGCATTAAAGTCGGTTAAAAATCGACTTTAAATCAATTTAAAGTTTAAAGTCGGTTCACGGGATGAACTGACTTTACGTTTAAAGTCGGTTCACGCGATGAATCGACTTTACGTTTAAAGTCGGTTCACGCGGTAAATCGATTTTACTTTTTTTTTTTAATTTATTCATTTTCTATATTATACTCAAATAAAAACCTGTATTCGAGCAGAAAAAAAAAACAAAATCAGTTTAGCAAATAGTTTAAATAATACAAATATTTGAAAAATAAAATATTAATTGATAGTAGAAAAATTACCATGTTTTTGTTCTATTTTATTCAATATCATCATATTCTTCTCCTTATAATACAAACCTAGATATATAATATAAAAATTTATACACATAATAACAGAAAAAAATATATGAAAAAATATATAATATAAAAATTTATACACATAAACATAATTTTATTTTTTGTTGTATTATTGACACCCGTTTCCTTTCGTTCGTGGTATCCTCAGTTGTATTGCACCTGTTTTTTTTTACTCTTCTCTTGCTTTTATTTTTATTTTTTTTAGATTAAATAAAGTTTATAAGTAATAATTTTTAATAATATATTATTAAATGTCTTTAATTAAGTTTCATAATATATATTTTTTCATTTATTCCGATTATAAATCATAATATACATTGTTTTTAAATCAAATATAACAAAAACAATTATTTCTTTAATTTTAATTATCAAAATAAATAAAATAATAATAATATTATTTTCTTTACTATTATTATTTTATTATTTTTCACGAATAAAATATGACTTAAGTTAATTAACACAATTGTGATAAGAATAAGGGTGTTATTGATACTATTTATACCACATTTTGATATATATTTTTTAAATTAAATAATTTTAGTATAATAATTATTAGATAAAGTTATTTAAGAAAAATTATCAAAAAATGCATCTATTAATCACATACAAGTTAAATGATAGATAAATAACATGATGATAAATGTTATTTTATATAATTTGTAGATATAAATTCGTTTAAATTATAAATATTTTATTATTATAATGAATCCGACCACGAAGAAACAACAAATCCCAACTACGTTTTAAATCAAAATTATTTATTTTATATTATTAAAACATATTAAAATTTTAAATTTTTTTGGAGATCTTTAGTTAATTTTATTTTACACGGATGTGTTTTGAAAAAAAAATATATATATATATATATATGGATATACTTAGCACTAGATGGATGTACATAAACAGCCCGTGGATGTCCTTAAAAAGGAGAAATTCAAAACGGTGCCATTTTGAAAGCTCCCAATGCGCACGACGCCAACCCGTACGATGCGTCGTTTCTTCGATGCATTGTCCCAGCAAATGACCAGTCGTTTGGTCGTAACTCTTGCTTCGTTAGCCCTCCCACGTGCACTGTCCACTCATAATCCCAAAAGTTGACATGTGTCACAGATATATCATTTCAACGAAATTTTCGCCATACTTTATGATTTTGATGTATTGAATACTAATCCAACTCTAAAATGATTAAATTTTTTTATATAAATATCAAAACAACATCCCACTAAATCCCACTAAATACGATAATTAGAATTGTATAAAAATAACAAGAAAAATAATAAAAAATACAAATTCAATAATATTACAAAAACTTTCAAGATAAATTCAAAAACAAATAAAGATTAATTTTTTTTATTATTTTAGCTTCAATAATTCATCCGATTCAAATTCTTTTTTATTATTTATCTTCTTTATTATTAAATATTTAGTTATTGTTATGAATTTTATAAATTCTATGTCAATCTAAATATTTAATGTGATCGTGAGTAATTTTAAGTCTAAAACTTTGGCTTAATTAAATTTAATGTCATGAATAATTTTAATTTTTTTTTTGAGAGAATTCCAAATGTTAAGAATTCTAGTAATTTTTAAAGAGAAATAGAAAAAATAGACATATGAACAGATCCTGTATTCTTTTTATTTAAGATATATATATATATATATAACATCTTAAGTACGTGATGAGTTATGTATTCAGCGACCTGGATACATGATAATTACATAATTTGATAAACATTGCATACAAAATAATAGGTAAAAAATCGATTGTCATAGGCATTTACATAGGTAGATCATTACATATAGATCGTCGTAGATTCCTAAGTAGATTTCCCAAGTCATCCATAGAAGGGAAGGATCGAGGTCACATTGGGATCTTATGATTTCACTAAGTCTTGATCTCTAAGACCTCACAACACAATAATTGTTTGGTTAGGTTGTATGCTTTATTGAGCTCGTCAGGCCTAGGCCATTGTTGAGTCATCCTTATAACCTCGTTGTATCATAGCGGGGTACTGACATACATTAGGTCGTGTACCTATTACGCATTTAATACCAAATAATTTCAATTATTAATTTTTGATGTATTCAATTTTATGTTTAAATATCACGATTATGTATGTTATGAATCAGGGTAGTCAGTTAATTTATTACATGAATATGTTTATATATAGTGCAAGATGTTAATACGTAATTTATAATATTCTTATTTAAAGTGTAGCCTCTTGGTTGTTATCACAAGTAAGTTTGAATATCTTCTGTAAAGGTTAAACTATTGTTTTAATTTACCTAGTTTAGTTATCATAAATTTAGATTTTAATATAGCGAATGAATTAAATCTAGTAAGCGTATATCTAAATTGTTCAGAATTTAGGTTGGTTAATAAATAAACTTTTAATCAATTATATGGTAAAAAAAGATGTAAAATCTTAATTATGTTTAGATTTTTAAATTTAAAATTAAGAATTTAAAAATGATTTTAAATTATAAAAATAATTTAAAATTAAAAAAAATAATTTATATTCATTGTAATAAAATTAGAGATTAATAGTAACTTTAAACATATAATCACATTTTTTATAATAATTATGTAACTTATTTTATTACTTTATATTATTTTTTACAAAACTAATTCAAAAACCCAATTTCATAATTTAATTAACTCATTAATAAAATATTAAAAATTATCACCAATCCTTTAACATATGATAACCATAATTCTTAAATTTACTTATCCTTTATACACGGGAATAAGGATGCACAAAAAAACTACAGGTTTGGTAATTTGTATTATCGGTTCGATTTGTATCCGATAAATTTTGAAAACGTGTACGATTTTAGATAAAAATTGAACATGAAATAATATATACGGTTTGAGTACAATTATATTGATAATTCTATTCATCTGTATCCAAAATTAATTATTATTTTTTAATTAATTCATATATTTATTAATAATTAAGTTTTATTAAAAAAAATTTAAAAATTAAAAAAACTATTTTTTAGGATATTTTTTAATAACTATGTCGAACTGTTATCCGTTGTTAAAATACTATCCATAAATTATAATAATTTTGAAGCAATTTTGCATACAAATTTTATACTTCGATTTGAAAACATTTATATAAATAACCATGCCTATTCGTATCCGTACGCGTACCCGTAACCGTGTCCAGCGGCCTGCCCAAATATCTAAATCGTGTCAGTTGTTATAATTTAAACTTTAAACAATTTCTTCCACTAAAAACTGATACCGTCAAATACATTGCCCAAATATTTTTCAGAATTACTTAACTTAATTAGCAACCAATTTGTCTCCTCCTTCAGTGAGGAAAAATAAATACTTTAAGTATTTATTGTAATCCACATACTATATCATGCCTACATATACAAATCATTAATTAGAAGCAGATCAAACCCAAATTAACGAATTTTTTTTTTCCTTTTTGCTGGGAAGAGCCAACATTTTAGTTACAGTGGAATATGTGGATGGTATGAGCTGAAAGGCATCTGAGGATGGACTAATTGATTGAAAAAAACAAATTAATTTCATCCAAATATTATAACATAACTATGAGCGACTGAAGTGTGTAGGGAAAACAAAATAGATATGAAGAGGAGGAGGAAAAAGGGTTTTGGATTTTAGTCTGCAGTGATGGCAAAGGAGAAATTAAGTTAAGAAGACTTTGCTTAAAAAAAAAAATGGAGGAGAGGAGTTGGGCGTTGTATTAGGCGAGATCTATTTATAGTGGGGGGAATTACTTATTCCAATTATACACTTCTATTTATAACTCACGTGCAAGCATCTTATTAATAAATGTGATTTTTTTTATATAATTTTTTCTTATTTTATTTAATAATTAATTAACTAATTTAAAAAAAAAGTAGATCAAAAATATCTTTAATTATAAAGAAATTATAAAATTAATAAGATACTTATTCTATTGTGATGGTAAAATGAGAAATATAATCGAAATAAAAAAAAATATGTAATTTATACATGTTATTATTAATTTTTTTTATTTATTGATATTAAATTATAACATAAAATCGGATCAAATCAAAAGAGTCTATTAATTTTTTACTATATATATATATTTTTTCCAAGATTACTACTACTTAGAACAGCTTCAGTCAAAGAAAAAAAAAAGTGAGATGAATATAAAAAACTTAATTAAGTGTTATTACTAGATAAATTCAAATCTATATGACACCCATAAAAAATTTGGGTTCAAATCCCACTATAATATATAAATATTATTATTTACAAAATTATCGTATTAAATATAATTATGATATATTTTTGATATATAATAATCACATTTAAATAAACTTTTATCTACCAAATCACTGCTACCCTACGATCATCGTAATGGTCGCTCTCTCATTTTCATATATCCAAGAATAATATCATTTGTGGGATGGTTGTCGGATAATTAATTGCATTCTTTAGTTATGAAACATGACTTTGGAGTTGTGTTCTATACCATTATTATTTTTATTTAACTCATTTAGAGAGACCGTAATAGATAATACATATTGAATCCAAATGTTAAAATATAATCATGACACAAAATCCCAAGTTGATATAGGAAGTGTTAAGGAAAACTGATCCAAAGCTCAAATGAATCAATAATAGAAAACAAACTGGCCTTTTCCATTCCTCTACTAACAACTTAGCTTTAGTGAGGCAATTACAAGAACAAAATTCATCAACTAACTCTCCACACCTTCTCGGCCTCACTCTTAAGAAAAGAGTAATTACTCAAAACGCAAAGCAAAAAACCAAAATCATTGTGTTTGAAGAAATAGTTCTAAATGCTTACTCAGTACTAAACGACAAATAACAGTAACAAAATTAATAGTAAACAATGTCTATAAAAAATAAACAACATAAACATAAATTACTATAATTAAAAAGATTTAATTTAGATTAGTTAATGAACCAGCTTTTAGATCATTCTCCTATTCTTCAAAAGAATTCTTCTTAAGATTTTGAATAGAATGGAGAGCATCATTAGAAGGATGCTAAGTGATCATACTAGCAACATTAAAAGAGGAAGAAATCTACCAATCAAATGAAATGTCAATAACATAGAAATTATTGTTTATTTTCTCAAAAACTGCAAAGGGTTCATAGTTCATGTTCTATAACTTTGATCAATCTAGAAATTGTTGAAAAATTATGCAAATTCTCGATAAGTCAGATTTATAAGAAAATAAGAATAGAAAAATAACACAAATTTGATAACGGAGTTCGACCAATCTTGCTTATGTCTTCGGACCTATTGTAGATCTTTTTACTGAAAATGAAGAAATTATACAAGGTGTTTACAACACTCACAACTCACAACCCAATTACACCCAAAAAAATTACTCTCAATTTTCTCTCACAAAAGCTTTTCTCTCTAAGTTTTTTTCTCAATTAGAATGAACACTTCGTTGATTAATTCATTACAATTACACATCTATTTATAGGAAAATTTACTCCTTGAATTACTCTTTAAATTAATGGTTTCTTGAATTGCTCCTTGAATTAAGTTCATTGTTTTGCTCCATATTTTGCTCCTTAAATTAAGGAGCTTTATAGCAATCTCCAAAAATCTCTCACTTGAAGACTCATTTCAATTTGTCTTCACATCTCGATCAATGCAACACCTTTTCTAGTCTTGTTACTCTAGTAGACCAACTGAAGTTGAGCATAACTTCAATTTCATGGCAAGCTCCCACTTGTTGGCATCTCGAGTCTGACAAGCTTCATCATAGCATTTAGGCTCTCCTTCATCAGTCAGCAACATATAATTCATGTATATCCTGTTAGGCACATGAGGTCGAGAAGACCTTCTCAATGTAGGAGCTAAAGTAGGAGGCTATGGTGTGTCGGACTGCTACATACTGCTCTGTCCAACAAATTCCTCTGATTGAGGACTTGTTACAATTGGTTCTGTTGTGGAACTATCTAGGACATCATCTGCATCTGCATCTGCATCTGTAAATATTGACTCATTCTGCTCTGAGTCGTTGGTGTTTATTTTATACATGTCCTTATATATCACCTTTTCGTTGAAAATCGCATCTCTACTATGCATCACTTTCTTGTTTTTGTCATCCCAAATGCGGTAGCCAAACTCATCCTCACCATAACCGATGAATGTGCATTTCTTGGATTTGGGATCAAGCTTATTCCTGCCTTGATCATTGATATGCACAAATGCTACACAGCCGAAAACTTTTAGATGTGATAGTTTCACCTCTTTTCTATTCCATACCTCCTCTGGTATTCTGTGCTCTAATGGAACAGATGTGCCTCGGTTGATCAAGTAAGCTGCCGTGTTGACTGCTTATGTCCAGAACTACTTTGGTAGACTTGATTGTATACAAATGTTTTTGGCTCTTTCTGTCAACGTTTGGTTCATACGCTCAGCTACACCATTGTGTTGAGGCGTGTCTAGCACAGTCCTTTCTATTCTAATCTCGTGCTCATATCAATTTTTTTTTAATCTAGTGTCTTCATATTCACCACCATTATCGGTTATAAGTTTTTTGATCTTTAAACCCATCTCATTTTCCACCATAGCTTTCCATCTTCTGAAAGCCTCAAATACTTCAGACTTATGCTTTAGAAAGTAAACCCATACCTTTCGAGGGTGATCATCGATGAAAGTCGCGAAGTAGTGTTTCCCACTAATGGATAAGATTGTTGTTGGTCCCCAAACATCAGAGTGGATAAGCTCTAACCTTTCCTTTTTTGGGGTTCTACCACTTGTATGAAAGATGACTCTATTTTGCTTTCCAAGTATGCAATCTTCGCACATGTCTATCTTTGCAGACTATATGCCTGGAAGTTTTCCCTTTGAGTGCATAATCTTCATCCCTTTTCTCACTCATATGGCCTAGTCTCTGGTGCCATAGATTTGGTGTTTCATTGCCTACTGCAACTGCAATTAAAAACGTGCCCCTATTGTCATGTAAAGAGTGCCACTCTTCTTGCCTCGAGCAACTGTCATTGCACCCTTTGAAATCTTCTAATCATTACCATGGAAGATCATAGTGTAGCCTTCACTAGCCAACTACCCTACTCAGAATAAGTTCTTTCTTAGGTCGGGAATATGGCTGACATCCTTCAACTCATAAACAGACCCGTTCAACTTAATCTTTACTACACCTTTGCTAATAATAGCACACAGTTGATCATCACCAAGATACACCTTTCCAAGGTTTCCGAGGACATATTTCTTGAAGAATTTTTTCTGTGAAGTAACATGGAATGATGCTCTAGAGTCTAACACCCAAGATTCTTTCTTACTCTCCAATGAGCATATCAATGCATCATCTCCTCTTGAATTGAAAGTAACGTATGCCTCTGCCTTCACTTATTTGTCCTTCGGCGCACTCTTGCACTGATTTTTGTAGTGCTCGATTCTCCCACAATTCCAACACTCGATGGTCTTCGAGCTATGATAATTATTGGGATTCTTAGATTTGGATCTCCTACCCTTAGATCTATCCCGATAGTCTGTTCTACCATGTTTATTTCCTTTGGTTGAATTTTTTCCTCCTAACTCTGTATGCAAAACTGAAAAGGTTGACAATTCACCCCTCTCTATGTGGGATCTATTCACTGAGAACCAGATCACAAACATCGTCAAATTTCAACTTATTGCTTCCTGATAAGCTATTCACAGCCGTGACGGTAACATTCCAACTTTCTGGTAAAGAAGACAAAAGTATCAATGCTCGTACTTCTTCATCGAATTCAATTTCCACTAAACTCAATTGGGTTGTGACTATGTTGAGTTCATTGAGATGTTGAGCTACCGATGCGCCTTCCATCATCCGCAAATTGAAAAAATGCCTCATCAAGTGCACTTTGTTTGAGGCTGATGACTTCTCATACATATTGGAGAGAGCTGTCATAAGACCCGCCGTGGTCTTTTCCTTTGCTATGTTGAAAGCAACATTACGGGATAGCATCAATCGAATAACTCTAAGGGCTTATCTGTCTAGAAGATTCCAATTTTCTTTCTTCATAGCCTCTAGCTTCTTTTCCCTGAGAGAGATTGATATAGATTACTTTGATACATATAATCCCCTATCTACATTTTCCAAAAACTGAAATTTGTGCCATCAAATTTCTCGAGTTTTACCTTTCCTTCATCTACAGTCATTGCTCTCACTCAAATTTGACTTCCTCCGGATTGTTTCTGACTATTTCTACAACCACCATGTATTAGAACACCTTCGTCAACGAACAAATATCGTCAACAAAATTTCACTATTCACGTGAATAGTATCCTTGCAAGAAAATGACAAAAATCACCACCAAAAGCTCTGATACTAGTTGTTGAAAAATTACGCAAATTCCCGATAGTTAGATTTATGAGAAAGCAAGAATAGAAAAATAACACAAATTTGATAACGAAGTTCGGTCAATCTTGCTTACGTCTCCGGACCTGCTAGAGATCTTTTTAATGAAAGTGAAGAAATTATACAAGGTGTTTACAACACTCACAACTCACAACCCAATTATACTTAATAAAATTACTCTTAATTTTCTCTCACAAAATCTTTTCTCCCAATTGGAATGAACACTTAGTTGATTAATTCATTACAATTACACATCTATTTATAAGAAAATTTACTCCTTGAATTACTCCTTAAATTAATGGTTCATTGAATTGCTTCTTATTTTGCTTTATGTTTTACTCCTTAATTTGCTCTTTAAATTAAAGAGCTTTATAACAATCTCTAACAGAGGTAGCCTGCGCTTGTTTAAATGTATCATGACAAGTTCATCCTCTTCAAATTCTTTGAATCTATAACATCTTTCTGCATACTCCTTGTACTGAACATTCATACTAACATAAACATTCTATTTTCAAACATTTGAACTTTTGCAATAATGTTCTTTAAATAATCTCTTATACAAAGACTATAATCTTTCATGTGAATATTATAATCATTCTCTAATAGTTGTTCAAAGTTTAAGATATTAGTTTTCGTAGTGGATATATAATGGACATTTGAAATAAATTGTTATCTTTCATATTTTTATCGAATTAAAATTTTACTTTTTTCCTTTCATTATGACTTTAGAATTATGTCTAAAAGAAACATGCATCTTCACTTACTGATTCATTAAGCTCTCTAAACATGTTTTTTCATCCGCACATGTGATTGCTAGAACAAGTCTCAAGATACCAACTATTATTTTGATCTTCATTTTTGTATTTGTATGCTATCAGTAAATTGTTCTACTCTTCATCGTCACTTTCTACATAGTTGTACTTTTCTTTAACATTATTGTTTAAAGCTCAATATTTTGATGCATAATGATGAACTTTTGACAATTATAACATTAAACTTGAAGTTTGCTATACCTCAAGTATGAGTGTCCCATACCACGAATTCTTATAGAGTTTTTTCTTTTCTCATAATTATTGTTAGAATTATTGCTATTAGTATTCCAACTTCTAACATGATTACGATCTCTACCTCGACCACGACTGTGACCTATACCTTAAGCCATAATGGCTTCTCTTAATACCATGACATTTTTCCTTCTCCTTGAAATGCATCTTGAAAAATTGTTCTATGATGTTGTGCTTCTTCTTATACTACTCTTCGTATGATTGCAACGATACTGGGAGTTGCTCAATTATCATAGCCATCAAATCTTTGGTTTCCTCTATTTTCACAATTATATATTCAAAATTTATGTCCAACGATCGGTGTATCTTCTACATAATCCTTATTTCTTCTAATGTCGCGTCATTTTTTTAAATTTATTGAAAATGGCAAAGACTCAAGAAAAGTAAATGGAGATTGATTCAGCCTCTTTCTTGTGCAATGATTCAAACTCATATCTTAGAGTTTGGAGACTTATTTTCTTAACTTGCCCGACTCCTTTATAAGATGTTTAAAGCTTGTCCTATGTTTCCTTGACTGATATTACACTTGAAATTTTCTCAAAATCATCATCATCTAAGGCTTGATAGATGAGATATAAAGTCTTCTTGTCTCTATTCTTTACATTTTTCAAAAGTAATCTTTTGTTAATGACTCTAGAGTTGTATATCTTTTAAGTCATTGTATCACTTCTTTACGACATCCCACACATTTTGTGATCTGGAGAGTGAATGTTTTATTTTGATATTTCAATTATTATAGTTAATTTTGTTAAGCATAAAACTTAGAAGATAGTCATAATCATAATGCTATTTGTTATAGCTCCAATGCAACCTTGTTTTATTTAAATCAATATAATAATTTTTTTTCCTTAAAAATTATAAAAAAATGATTAATATTATTCAATATAAACTTTAATGCAAAAATACTTATATATATTATAAAAATATTTGTACGAAAAGAAGTAGTTTCAAACAAAGTAAGTTAATATTAGCCATCAATATATTAAAATAATATAGGTTTTTATAACTTATATTTAATTGATGACAAGTTTAAGTCGGAATTGAATTTCTTTTATTAGATCAAGTTTATATTACACCATACTGAAGCAAAAAGTTTCTTTTATTAGATCAGGTTAATTGAGAAAAAAAATAAACGCAATTGGTCCATTTATCAAGTAAGCAAATATTATACCTATCCACAAGGTATTTTGGGTTGTACATCTTCTCGCGAATACTTTTAGCCCATTTTTCACAATCATTAATTACTTTTTGTGATAATTGACCTCGGAGTGTCTCTACTCTTCCATATGAAGTCTCTTTTTCTGGCTTTTTAATTATTTTCAAAGTTTGTTGTACTTTCGCCGCAACCCAGGAACATCGGGAAAGTCTTCGCTGTAGTGACATTGTCGACAACATTCTCGTACTATAATTATTTGTGTAAAAACTAGGCTTCACATGATCATCGTGAACAATATAATCAAAGATGGCAAAAGATGACTTATTTTTATGATCTGCTAACACCACATAATCATATAAGATTGACATCATTATCACTAACAAAATAGCAAATATTGCTCTCATGATCTATTTAATTCACAATGTATACTTGCAAATTCTTACTTAACCTGTATTTCTTCTTTTCTTTTTCTCAGTTTTTGCTTGAATTACACCATCACACACCAACCCACTCTATATTTATACATGAACATATTTTAACGAGAGAACTATTATAAATTATAAAGTTATAATAATCGTAATTTACTTAAATAGTTACGTAACACTACTACAAAAATAAATATTAAAGTCGGTTAAAAATAATTTATTAAACAATTTAGCACATTGCAAAAAATGTAGGATGTTATTTTTTTCAATGGTTAAACACCTCGCACCCCATGATGTTTACACCCACCCATAATGGAGGATGGAATGATTGATGAATGAGAGTAGACTTGGCCATCATAAGATCTAGTGCGTGATGTGGTGGTCGAGTGAAGGATACATGGAGGTGTGACTAACTAATGTCCATCTAGCAATGGTCTATCTAACCAATATTCGGCTAAAGAGCTCCTATGTAGTGGCGAGCTGGTTGGCAATGATCTGTCTCACCACTTTAAATTTGAGGATGGCCTAAGAAACTCAAGCTTGGGTGACTCGGGTCTGGGCGGTGGTGGTCGAGGACATGTCAATATGGTTCTTCTAGTTCTACCTACAAGGGTTGTTTAGGCATTTATTCAATACAAGTTGACTCTTTCAGTGATGGGACTCAGATTCCATTTCAACTGATATTCCTCAATACCGATTAGGTTCTAAAGAGGAAGATTCCACCTTCTTTTTTGTGAATAGTATTTGTTTCCATTATGACATACCATCATTGAACAAGTTTAGGAGCATCTTTAAGATATCAGAATCGATTGAGATGATGTTTATGTTATGGACATAGGTACTCGATTTCATCCTTCAACTCCCAACACACCTCAGTTGAATAGTCGGTGTCCTTATGGAACTTACATTACAAGGACTTGTCCTAACCAATGTTTCTTTGCTTCTTGGGCTAACATACCATACATTCACCACTACAATGCATACATATGATCTCATTTTTAATCATGACTGTAGGTCTATGACTATAGTTATAAGAACCGAGTCATAAGTGAGAGAAACCATAAATTATTACTTATGACCTCAATTTTAAAATAACTGAGGTCATAGGATATGTCTATAGTCTCACTCTTTCAATAATTGAGATCATAGGGTATGTTTATGACCTCGGTCTTATAAAAACCGAGGTCATAAATTAAAATAAAAATATAATTATTAATTACAATATTAAAGTCAATATAAATTATAATAAATTTATTAATTATAATATTAATAATAATATTATATTAAAATTAAAAGTGTAATTACATTTGAGAGTTTATTATAAACTAAAACATAATAAAACCTTACTATTACAAACTAAATTTTTACTATTACAAGCATTTATAAGTGTATTTCAAATCAACATAATCAAGTCCATAATGACTTCAACATAAGTGTAAAGAAAAGGAAAATACCATAGGTGCTAGTGAATTGGGGTGCTGCGGTGGTGCTAGTGTGCTGAGGTGCATTGCTGGTGCTTGTGCACTAGGGTGCAGCGCTAGTGGTGCGAGGATGATGCTTGGTGTGCTGTGTGCGCTAGTATTGGTGTTGATGTTAGTGTTGGTGTTGGTGCTAGTGTGTTGGGGTGATCTTGTCTTGGTGCGTTAGTCTTGGTGTGTTGATCTGGCACATTTGCGTGTCTTTTGGTGCTAGTTAAAACATAACAAAATTAGATTTAACCAACCCACAACATGTGCCTTACCATACTTGAAGACTATATAAGTTTATATATACTGCTTTGTTATCGGTAGTCACACTAGAAATAACAAACATTAATAAGAATGAGATGATGATCTCAAAAACAAAAGACTGAATATAAGATCCCACTGGAACTGTTACAAAATAAGCCTTCTCATTCACATCAAATAAAAGATATGCTGGTCCACTTACCAATATTGATGCTAAAATATGTGTTCCAATATACGCAAGCACCTAAATACATTATATAATTTAGATTTAGAATAATAAAAATATATTAATCATATGATCATGTGTATTATACAACATTAATCTAAGGCAATTCACAAATATACACTACAAACATGTCACCAGGCTTTCCCCTAGATGCAGGTTTTAGGTTTTCTCTTAGGACTAACAAGTCCACAAATATGATTTATCTACTCTTCTAGGTTTTTTGATGGATTTTGCAAAATCGAGAAACTTGGTTGCATAATAATGGCATATATTTTGACCATTTTATCATCAACAAGAACTCAAGGATCTGTAAACATACTTTATGAGTACCATGACCGCATTTGGAATAAAGGACCTCATGGCATCAACCAAGTATTTGAGATCAGATGGATCCCATACATTAACCTTCAACACAACAGCAAGTGAACTTAAAATATTATATCATAATATGGTACCATGCTCAAGTAAACTAAATTTATAACAAACCAAATAAGCCAATAAGAGCATAGGTACATATTGAGACAACTAAGTACTCACAGACATTCCTTCCCCATTCCAGCCAAAGTTAATAGCAAACCTGCAAAGAAAAGTAAAATTGATCAATTTATAGGTAGAAAAAGTGACCTATTTGGATAAAAGTTAAAACAATTAAAGAATACAATTTTCTCAACGTATCGTCATCTATCATTTCAACACACTTATAACTTTGTAATGACCAAAAATGCATAACCTAGCATCATTTCAGTGTAATGCAAAAATATATTGGAACAATTATCAAAGCAGTAGTATTCGCTTCGAAAATTTCCTGTAATCAATTCAAGAACAATACTCAATGAAAGAAGAGCATTCATTTTAATGTAAGAAAAATATTATCGATGTGCCTTTCCTTGGAACTCCTATATTATTCCTGCAAGAAAAATACAAAAAGAAAGAACTAGCACTATTTTCTTCATGCAAGAAAAATTTCTGAGATGCAATGACACTTGTCTAGTAGCATAATAAGAAATATGTTGGGAAAATAGGGTATATTTTCTCTATTCTAAGTAGTTACTATTCACTTATGATTTAAATGAATAGAATTCAAACTAATTCGACAAAATAACGCTATTGAAAATATAATCCTAAAATAAACTAAAGCAGATATTGAAACATAAATATTAAAGCAGAAAAATAATAACACCAGAAATCTAACGAGATTTGATATAAATATTATCTAGGTCCTCGGACGTTGTTGACCACTTTCACTATCTCCAAATGAATGAACTTCAAATTACAACTAATTGGGAAAAATTGAGCTAATCAATTACCCTTACAAAAGAGAGGAAAATTTACAAATTTTGAGATGTTTTACAAATGCTGAAGAGGGGCTTTATTTATAGCCCAAAATCCAACACCTATCTTCATTTCTAACCAATGTGAGACTTTTCTAATTTGCTAACTAAGGAGCTATATAACAAAATATATAGGTTTTTTCCATGAAATTATACAAGATACACTTTAAGAGGCAAGAAAAAAAACATTGGAAGTTGCTTGAAATAATAAAAAAATACATAAGGGAAAGTGATATCATATTTGTCACAAAATAAATTGCTAAAAGAAAAGAGATAACACATAAAATAATAATAGTGCATGCATTTATGACTTTGGGGTAGATGGACCAATAAAAGGCATTATTATCTCCATCCTTATGTAAATTGTGCATGACCTTCATAATTAGAGAAGTTAGTTAAACAAACATTTTAAGCATTTTTATTGTCCAAAAAAACATTTTTAAGCATATTTAATTAAACAAATGGATGTTATATCATCCCAAAATCTTAAAAAAAATGAGTTTACTTTTCTATCCTATCTGAATACTCAACAATAATCTAAAAATTGAAGGATCCAATAAATGGAATTAACAAAAATCACTAATCTTGGGTTGGAGACAAACTTTTTTACCACGTAAAATATTATTAAAAAAATCAGTACAGTCTACGAATAATTTAGATATAAAACTGAAAGTTAATAGGGTTTATTAACAAAAAATACAAACAAATTTAGGGTTTTTGGGAATAAGCAAAAGCAAAAACAACTTTACATAGAAAGAAATAAAAAAGAAGAAGTTATCTTTCGGGATCAGGAGGAGCAAGATGGCCATTGATGGGATATTGACGAGGACTAGTGGCATGAAGAGCATCAGAGAGGATGAATGAGCGAAAACTCTAAACAAATATCCAGCTAGTGCAAGTTGTCCAATTCGATCGATAGAAAGGGTGATAATCGAATGCATGAAAATCCTAAACAAATATATCCAGCGTTATCAAGGGCGAGAAGAGGGGGGAAATAAAAAGAAAGGGAAAAAGAAAAAAATCATAAAAAAATATGATGTTTGGTGTAAAAGAGAGAAAATTAATAGGTTATATCTATGGTCATGATTTTTAAATAACCAAAACCCAAACCCTATGTTCTCAATTTTTTTTTTAAAATTGAGGCTAAATTTTTGAAACCATATGTATGTATTGTAATAGTGATTGAAGCTCAACTTACATCAACACAACCTTTCTTGTTGCATCAAAAGGGAAGTAAGTCTAGAAACTTTGCCTAAGATTGATAGGATTTATGTCCCTCTGCTTTTTATTTTCCTTTTGGTTGATTTAGGCCATTTATTGTTAAGGTGTGAGGCTCATCTCTATCTCGCACTTTTACTCCTTGGCATCCTTTCTCGACTCTAATATATTTAGGCCTATTATTGTTAAGACTTTAATATATTTAGTTTAAAAAAATTAAATTTTAATACAATTTTTATTCTATTATATTATTTAAAATATTGTCATTATTTTTATTTTTAACTATTTAGTACATGTAATAATATATAAAATTCAATCTAATTATTTCAAATATTATGTATTTTATTATCAAATGTATAATTTTTTTATGTAATTATATGTATATAAAAAATATTAATATATGTATACAAAATATTTTCATGTAAACTTATTTTTAAGTTCGTTATCAAGTTTATTAAGCAAAGTCGAAGACACGTTAGAATTTTAAATAATCGTACTTTATGTATATTTTTTATAATTATAATACATATGATTACATTCGTACATTTAATTGTATATTTCATAAAACTGAAATTATTTTTACTACTAAAATATTTATTTAAACTTAAATTAATTTATGAAATTATTAATTAAATATTTCTTAGATATGTTTTAAAATATAATTTTTTATAATATTAATATTTTTAATAGGATTTGAATGATTAAGTACAAAATATATTTAACCCTAATATATATATATATATACATAAACATATTTTCTGCATTTGATATGAGTAAGCACATCTAAGCTTCATCAGTAGCTTCTTCTTTTTTGATCAATGGCGATAATATATATATATATATATTACGATAATATATATATATATTACGATAATATATATAAACAAAAAGGAGAAGGTGTGGTGGCACTGAATAAGTTGATTGCATAGAATAAACAAAAAGGAAAAGGTGTGGTGGCACTGAATAAGTTGATTGTTCAAAGGTAATCAATTAATATTATTAAAGTTTTCATTTTAATAATATTTAATTTCCTAAAAATTCATATATTTATTAGCCTATTTATTTTATATTTTTAACGTTTATATAATTTTTTTTTGTTGATGAAGAGCTTCTATATTTAAATCAAATAAATATATGAGTGATTATGATTATTTAGATTTGATTATTAAATTTTAAAGAAATTATTTTTATTGAATTTTTACTTAATCTATTTATTTTAAAATTTATTAGTTGATTTGATTTACATGATATTTATTTTGAATCATATAATTAAAATTATTTATTATTAAATTTATTTTAAAACACACACGTGCATTTGTATTTTATGTTAATCTTTTTTGATTGATAAAAATTTATTAAAATATTGATCTAAAAATCGTTAATGGTAATATTAGAAATAGTGAAAACTTCTTTTCAGTGCAACCGTCTTTTAATAAAATAGGTAAAGATTTTACATTTTTTTTTTGTATTTTTGCATAATATCCTAATTCAAATACCTCACTTCAAATATCCGCCATAAAAAAATCAAAGCAAGATACCTTACATAATGGTCCTTAAAGTTAATTAGAAATTCCCAAATTATTTAAATAACACTGTTAGTGCAAATTAAAAAAAGAAAATTAAAATTAAATACCAATTGCTCGAAACCTTTAACTTTTTCTCTCCTATGCTGCTCTGCATTATATGGCTTGAACTTATCCTCTCTCTTTTTCACAGAAAATTTGAGATTGAAAAGTAAAAAGAGTGTTGCTGGACAGATATAGTCCTCTTTCGTAAGAGTGTTGCTGGACAGATATAGTCCTCTTTCGTTGCCTTATATATATATATATATATATATATATATATATATATATATATATATATATATATATATATATATATTTGATGAAAATGGATTTTAAAATAAAGGAAGTTAACTTTAAAAATATTAATATTATTTAATTATATATATATATATTTACATTCATAATTTTTATATCATATTAATTTAACAAGTAATTTGAAATGTGTTTAAAATTTTGAGATGGAAATGGATTCCAAATGAGTATGAATAAAAAAGGTTAACTATAAAAATAGTAAAAATATTAATATTATTTAATTTATATATTTTCTTATATTTATAAATTTTGTATCTTATTATATATCATAATTATTTTAAAAATTAAAATAATAATTAATTTTTTGACAAGATTTAAATAACACGCATGCAAATTTATGTGTCTAGACCTTCACTTTTTTTTTTAGTGCTAACCAGAACATTTTCGCGCAATTTCAATCATGCTCTCATTAAACTTGCCGTACGTAATCAAAGAGTCCCGCATGTCGTCTCTTTCTCGCCTGAATGTGTCTATGTCCCAATGGTATCGTCGACATGGTGTTGGAAATTACCGATGAATTACTATTTAGCAATGTCATGACTCTAGACTATTTTATAAATAAAATCGTCGGCAAGATGACTCCCCCCAACAAAAAAATTACTTTTAAAAATAATTTAATTGGTCTATAAAAAAGTATAAAAGTACAAAATAATGTTTTCGTTGGATTGAAAAATTAACAATAAAAATGACGTAAAAGTAATAAAAAAAATATTGTTCCAATAATCACACCTATAAGTGGGTTGTGAAAATCGCTTTATTTATATTAAATAGATATTTTAATTATTTTATTTTTATAAAAAAAAACATTTTAATTAATTTTTAAATAACAAAATATTATTTTATTAATAAATTTTTTTTTACGTAATAATAAAATAAATTTAATTAAAATAAAATTATTATTTTATTTTAATAATTTAAAACTAAATTTGAACAATATAATATTTTTTTATCAATAGGTTTATATTTTATGAATTTTTTTAGTACTTTTTTATATCTTGTTTTCTATATGTATGATCAAACTAAAGATTTTATAGTATCAAAAATAGAAATTATATAGGTTATAAAATTATAAGATTAGTAGTGTTGGAATCACATTGATGAGTTATCTTCCCTTCTTATTACTCAGTATTATTTTCATCCTAATATAATATTATTTAGTGATTTTGTATGTCTGATTCAAAAATGATATATTTTGATCTAATTCAAATTAGATCATAAAAGAATAAATATTTATTGAATTTTGATCAAATATACCATTTTGTCTCCCAAATCATATTATCATGGATAAAGGTTTATAAGTGTGGAATGCATTAGCATTTCCCTAATCATCAAATAATTTATCTTTCTTATAATGTTTTTTTAAAATTTTACAAATGGTAAAAGTTAAAAACATTTTTCATCCACTTTTTCATATATATATATTAACACATATTTTTGTTAAGAATATATAATAAGATTATAAACCATTTTTGTAACTAAATATGGAAAAATTATTATAAAATCCTTAGAAGTTTTCTAAAATTAAAAAAATATCATTCAAGTTTTAAAAATAGATAATTATATCCCTTCTATCATTTATTTTATTACAATATATTTAAGTTTAAAAAGTAGATAATTACGTTGGTTCTACCATTTCTTTTATTACAATATACTCTCTTGAATTTTATAATTTTTATTATAAATAAATCATTTAAAAAGTTAAAAAAAATAATAACTATAAGAGAAATAATAATAATTTTTTAAATTTATAAGTTATTTTTGTTATTTTAAAAAATTTAAAGGAAGATATTTTAATTGATCCTTAAAATATAACAGACGTGAATAAAAAAATTATAAACTTGAAAATACACTTATTTTTATAGTTTATATAAACAAAAGTGTTATAACACCCTTGGCTTTAATATATCAATTATCATGTAAATATAAATGCTTTTTATGTGATTGCCAGATAATTAAAAAAAAACAGTTTTAATATATATACATGTATATATATATATAAGTTAATACTCCTTTATTATAAGAACTTTGCAAAAAAAAAAAAAAAAAATTATCTATTAATTCCTGTATTTTTAGTGAAAGATTTTGATTTGCTTTTCTTTTTCAAAGCAGTAGTCGGTTTTAAGAGCGAATGCGAGTCTGGCCGAAAATAAATACCATTTACTGCCAAAATGCCTGTGTGATAAACAAAGCCATTACACTTCACATAAAATTTATCCATTTTCCTCGTCGTCAGATATTTTTTGATTTCATTTACTTGTCCACTCAAAACGAACGTTTCAATCAATATGCTTACGTGCCTCAAACTCAAACCTTTCTTTTACTCCTTCAATTAGATACTTAACATCAACTATTTCATTCCATATTATGTATTATTTAATGTATTTAATAAATATATTATTTATTTTATTTAAATATAATATTATTTGATTTAGATAATAATATAATTAACGTAACTTCAAATATATATTATAATAATAAATTTTTTTATTATAAATTATAAATTTTTATTTATTATTTTTTTATTATTCATCTCATTTAAATTTATAAATAACAAATAATATATTTTAATTATTATTTTTTTATTATCATCTTATCTTATTAAAATTAAATAAAATAAGATAAAATTTATTTAAATATCATCTCATCTCATATTATTTTACTATTATTCATCCATTTAAATTCATAAGTGATAAATAATATATTTTAATTATTATTTTTTATTACCATCTCATCTTATTAAAATAAAATTAAATAAAATAAGATAAAATTTATTTAAATATCATCTCATCTCATATTATTTATATTGTAGCTTAATGAACATAACTTTAAATATATATTGTATTATTTTTTGTTAAATTTATGTTATAAATTATCATTTATCATATTTAAATATATTAAAAACAAATAAAATATTTTAATTATTATTTTTTATTATCATCTTATCTTATTAAAAATTAAATAAATTCAAATAATTTTTTTTTAAAAATAATAGATTTTCTCTTAAATCATCTCAATTCTAATTCTAATTAATAATTTATATATATTTTTTGTTTTTGAAAGTTTTGATTTTATTTTAGGAATCGGAAAATCTTTAAATAAGAAGCCCAAAACTCAAAGATAAAAATTCACCAATCCGGATTTGAGGCCTTAAAAGAAATTGCGCCGCCTTCAAACGCTGCGTATTGGGTTCGGTTTGGAAGCTCCAATTCCACGTTTCAGCTTCATGAGCTTTGAACTAACCTCCGAAGGCTGAAGCAAAGTAGAGGCCCAGTTTAATCCAAAGCTCTCAGCTCCGTGGAGCTCAGAAATCTGGAAAATACTATTTTGACTGTTCCTTTAAATTGGGAAATTGGATTTGGTAAAGCGTGAAAATTGAGCTTGAAGTGAAGTGTACTAATGGCTGCCACGAGTTGTGGTTTGGGCAGCGTAAGCGTAGCCCCAATATTACCTCCTCGGAGATTGAAAGAAGGGAGTAATTGGGATAGGCGGGTTGTGAATTTTGTGCCTTCTCTTCATCGTCCTTCGGCAATTCTTTCCCCTTGTGTTCCTTCACGTAATAATCCGCGTTTGTCCCTTTTCTCTCCTACCAGGTAGTTCTTATTCTTCTCTCTCTGAAATTCAATTTTCCAATTATCCAATTCAGTTTTCATTTTCGGCAAAATGTTTTACCTTAAATACTGTTTCATTTTATTTTGGTGTGTTTGAAAGGTGCCCACATGAGGTTGGATATCGGGGTTCAGGTTTCCGCAGAAAGAAGAAGAAGAATATTGTTTGGGAGCAATATACTTCTATTAAATGGGAATCACCATTGGTTGAAACACAACATCGCAGCCTGCATAATTGCGTCTCTAAGTCTATTTGCCGAAGAAGAGCTCGTCCACGCCTCCAAGTAGCTGCCCCAAGAGTACTGTCTGATTTCTCTTTTTTTGGGTTGTCCAGACCAAAAGGTTACAGTGTTTTTGTGAGTAAGCCTTCCCAAGTTACTTTTGTGTATTATATTGATTTAAACGAATCTGCATTTGCTATTGCCCGCTCTGTGTTGCAACCTTTAACTTTGTGCCTAGTATCAGTCATTTGGAAAAATTATTGGTTGCTACCAGAGTATTGGGTATTTTTTGTTTTAAAAAAGAAGTTGCACTAATTTTAAATTTTATTGGCCTGGAGTACTACATCATTACATATTTCAGGAGCAACAAATAATTTCTCATTGTTGATGTGTTATGCCAATGAGATGCAATGTAAATGCAATAAATGTTTTGAAAAAATAGCAACTGACCAATATCTTAGTAAAAGAGCAACCGATAAGATTTGTAAGAGTACCACCTCACTTCGCCTACTTCTAATGGATAACATCTTCAGTCATATGAGTCTGGTGTCACTTTTTGAAAGTGATTTACATTGATTCAGCTCTTAATCTCATCAATTGTTGCCATCTTTGTATATCATACCAACGTGAATACTTGATACATTTCTATACCATCATTTGCACGATAATATTTTTATTATGGTTGCAATTAGTTAATTTTTGGTGACATGGAAACAATTTCGATGTTTCAAATTGTCCCTTTTGTATTTGGGAAAACTTACCTATTTGATATGCATGTAAATTTTAGGGAAAATCTGTTCAAATTCCACATGCGACTGTGGGTCCAGATGAGCCTCACGCAGCAAGTACAACATGGCCAGATGGTACTCTTGAGAAACAGGATCCAGATTTGTTGTACCCTTTCTTAGAACAAACAAACTTGGAGGGGTTTTTAAGTTCTGAACTTTCCTCTCATCCAAAGTTGTATCGGGGACAATTGAAGAATGGGCTGCGATATCTCATTCTGCCTAATAAAGTTCCTCCAAACAGGTACATTTCACATTCAAATAGATGTCTGCATTTATTTTCCAGTAATGAATGGAAAAGATTGTGGAGAAATCCATAAGGTAAATAAAAGTTAGTTTTACCTGGAACTCATGTAGTAATATATGCCATTCATCTTAAAAGTAGCATACTTAGAAAACTGGCAGAGTGCTTCAATATTGAAGTGAATGAAGAAATATTCTGTTTTGGGAAAAGGAAAATAATTAAAAACATTTGCTTATTTGTACAAGTCTCTTCTTGCTCTCATCAAAATTAGTCATTAAATGTTTTTCTTTAAAGTTGGTTTCTTTGAAATTCTTTACCATCTTTATATTTTCTAAATGAACTTAAGAATATTCACATTTCAAGCATTGTAGCCATCATTGCCACCCTTATTCAAATCATTCTTGGTTTTCTTCTTTGCAAACTTTGGTACCAAAGATTGATAACGACACTGTTGCTTGATGGAGTTTATAGGTTACTAATTGATTATGCCGTAATGATAACCTCTGGGGTATATCCCTCCCTCCCTTTACATCCTCCTCTTCTAGTTAAAAAGAATCTCTTCAACATAAAACTGGGCTACTATGGGATGCTTGGGATGCTTGTATATTCATTATTGAACTTTAAACAAATTTATGATGCAATAAAATGTGAATGCAAGAAGACTTAAACTTATAATTGCAGTTGCAATTTTCTGTTCCTTCAAAAAACTAGCATTTATTTATCAGAGTATATTATTTTATGACATGGCATAAAGATGTTAAAAAGTTTCATAACTTTTCATGAAGTTCAACCATTTTGTAATATACGGAATATGTGAGGGAAGTTAAGTGTTTGCCTATTTTGAATGCTTGTTCTAGGTTATCATTCTTTTACTGAATTATGGACGTCAGATGAGCTTCCCCTATTCTCTAATTTGGAAATTGTTGGAAATATTAGGTTTGAAGCACACATGGAAGTTCATGCGGGATCAATTGACGAGGAAGATGACGAGCAAGGAATTGCACATATGATTGAACATGTAGCTTTCCTTGGAAGCAAGAAACGTGAGAAACTTCTCGGGACTGGAGCTCGATCCAATGCTTACACTGATTTCCACCACACAGTATTTCACATCCATGCACCAACTAGTACAAAGGTTCTCCTTGTATCTCTCGGCACATTTGCTTTACATTGCCTATGAATTGGCTATCTAGAAATATAATGGACATTATATTTTTATCATGATTTATACCCCACGTACTCTACCATTGTTATGGGTAAATGTTACTTTTCCAACCACATCCTAGGAATACATTTGGATATGAGTGTTTCTAAACCAACCCACATTTTTGTCATGTAAGCCCACAATCCACATTACATGTATTTAGCAACTTGAAGGTGGGCTAATTTAGTAGCACTCTTTGGTTATTAGATTGTTTCAAGCTTTTTTAGTTTTTCTTCAACCTCATAGTTATAACCTATTTCTTATTCTTACGTGGTGATTACTGGATGGTGCTTTTAGGAATCTGATGGAGATCTACTTCCATATGTTTTGGATGCCTTAAATGAGGTATGACATGCTTTGTTTTGCAATAAGTGTATTTTAGGCCTGAGCTCAGACAGAAACATGTTTATCAAAGCATTTCCTCTCTGTTCCCCCCCCTCCCCCAAAAAAAAAAAACAAATATATATATATATATATATATATTTCTTCTCTTTCTTAGGATATTAAAACTGAGCTGTATCATGCTGTGACATTCACTTTTATTTTGTGCATGCGTACAGATAGCTTTCCACCCAAAATTTCTTGCTTCTCGGGTTGAAAAGGAACGGCGTGCTATACTTTCAGAATTACAAATGATGAACACAATAGACTATCGTGTTGATTGTCAGGTTTGGCTGAGAATGCTTGTGGTTTATTTGGTTTAGTTTTCTTGTACTGTTGATAAAATTTCAGTTCTTTTTATCAGTTATTACAACATCTTCATTCTGAAAACAAGCTGAGCCAAAGGTTCCCTATAGGATTAGAAGAGCAAATTAAGAAGTGGGATGCAGATAAAATAAGAAAATTCCATGAGCGCTGGTACTTTCCAGCAAATGCAACATTGTACATTGTTGGAGATATTGATAATATCACTAAAACAATATATCAAATTGAGGTATGCCACAATTTGCTTCGAGTTATTCTTTTATTATGTATATGCAAATAATAAGCTATCAATTAACTACTGGAATCAATACATTTTAACATCACCAGCTATTGACTTGCAGGCAGTCTTTGGACAAGTTGGTCTTGAAAGTGAGACAGCTTCTGCACCTGCACCCGCTCCAAGTGCATTCGGTGCAATGGCTAATTTTCTTGTACCAAAGCTCTCAGTTGGTTTGGCTGGAAATTTGTCTAATGAAAAGGCATCAAATTCTGTAGAACATACTAAAATTTTCAAAAAGGAAAGGCATATAGTTCGTCCTCCTGTGAAACATAATTGGTCACTCCCTGGAAGCAACACAGATCAGAAGCCGCCTCAGATTTTTCAGCATGAATTGATTCAAAACTTTTCCTTTAATATGTTCTGCAAGGTACATACAGATGTTTGCTCTTGATATGAATAGTTTATGGTTTCCTTGCGCTGGTGCTAGTGTTTGCTTTCCTGCTAAACTATCAACCTTTTGATATTGTTTCATTTGATAATTGTTAATCTTATTTTACCTTCTGAAACTAAACTGTCTGGAGGTTATTTGAATTTGTTCTGAAATGATTGTATGAATGCACTTGTGTTGGGAGTCAACCCACAGACATGTCAATTTGCATAGTTTGTAACATGGTTTGATACTGTTTATATAAATTGTTATGACTGCTAAGGCTTCTAGTTGTTGGTAAGCTACATGGTCGGTAGACGCATTGCTGAAGCTGTATCAGTGATTCGGTTTCCATGCCTTGCCAACATAGTAACTCTCTTTCTCTGTCTCTCTCTTGTTACTTTATTTAGTAATGCTGTTTGAAACTACTGCAGATTCCAGTTAACAAGGTCCAGACATATGGAGATTTGCGGAACGTTCTTATGAAGAGAATATTTCTATCTGCTTTGCATTTCCGAATCAATACACGATATAAGGTACACTCACACTGTTACATTTGTACTCTATGAATAATTGATAATTGGTTCATGTCGTTTTATCCAAGTTTTTTAATTAAAATTATCATATTTTTCTTCTCTTTTCTGTGCATTAAAAAAATGCAGTTTGCTACGTAAACTTTGATATCAAATCAAAATATTTCCTGGATCTAATACAGAAAATGCACTTATAAGACATTGTTTATTTCCGGCAGTTATTTTCTAAACTACTTTCCTGTGTTTTTCAAGTCGTCATGTGTTTCAGAATATTTATGTTTGAGTATTTTTTGCTTCAGGTCAATGCCCATGTTGAAATATTGTTGACTTTCTTCTTCAATTTTCCTTTTCTTGTAATATAAAGAAATCATTAAACCCTAAAAAGACAGCTAATCTATAGAAAATTTCAGAGTTCAAATCCACCGTTCACGTCGATTGAATTGGATCATAGTGATTCTGGAAGGGAAGGATGTACTGTTACGACTCTGACTGTAACTGCTGAGCCCAAGAGTTGGCGAAGTGCAATAAAAATTGCTGTTCAAGAGGTTTGTATCATTTCTTTCTTACTCGGTTATTAGGACATAGAAATGACATTAATGTGACATTTTCAAGAAAATGTAGCAATCTTTTACCCAAAAAAGAAGAGATTTAGTAATCTCATCTTTCTCTAATTTAAGTTTTACTCTCTTATTTGCTGATGAACATAAACCTCCCTCCCCAATCTTCTATCCTTTTTATTTTTGATTGACTGGTCTTTCCTCTTTGTTTGCAATGCATGAATTAACAAATGACTATCTTATTATTATATATATTTACTAATATAATCATTTATATTTTAAACAATTTTACCTTAACAATTTACTTTAATTACAACATTTGTCATTCCTTCTATAAATCAACTTCGTTAAACCCATTTATCCCAAAAAAGTGACGTATAAAAATTTAGATAAATCTTTGATTTTTTTTAGTTGGATTAATCTTATAGTATAACTAATATATAAGAGCCCATTATTATTTAAAAAAAAATTGATTTATTCCCCTCAAAAATAGTGATTTAGGAATATAAATCTTTGATTTTTTTACATGGATAAATCTTATCATATAGGACAAAATTTATTTAATAATAATGATGATATACAAATTTTTTTATCATATAGCACCAAGGATTAAAATATTGTGTTTATGGATATTGACAATTCAATTTTACGAAAATATTGAGGATAATACTAATAACATCGTAAATTCATGTAAAAGTAAAAAAGTATAAAAACATTATTGAAATTTTAGATAAGAATTTAAGATATAAAAAATTAAATAATATTGCATCTAATAAAGTAGTCTTCTCAATAAATTAATATTTACTTGTCAAATAAAGAAGTAATTTGAGTGAAAATAAGATATTTCAATATTAAGAAATTATGCTCTAATTATATCCAAAAGGATTTTCTAGGGATTTCAAAGCACATGTTATCTTGATTAAAGCAATATTGGTGTCATGGCATGTAATTTAAGGCTTTTTGAATATAATGATATTAAAGCAATATTGGTTTCATGGCATGTAATTTGAGGTTTTTTGAATATAATGATTAAGATGTTATGGATATGTTGCTTGATATCTTCTTATTGTTTCTTTATGAATAGAAAACTGTGAGTTAACCCCATAATTTGCAAATTGTTATAGGAGGTTTCCAATGATTCTATAAACATTATCTGCACATATGTTATTTGAGAGATCACTTTCATTCGTATTAATGCTCATTAAAGATAAACTTACAACCATAGTTCACTCATCTAATTCTTGCATATTATTGTATCCTCCTTAATATCTCCTTATGTATTTCTTTTCCAATAGCACCTATACCTGGATTGGCAATTCTACACCCACGATCTTCATCTTGTGTGACATGTGTATAGCTAGCCTCACAAGTGAATGGACTTAAAGATCGGTTATGTCTAGAGCTAGATGTTATGTTCCCTCCATCTCTATCATCATCATCACAAATTCTTGTACTATAATGCTTATTACTATCTTTTTCTTCCCATCCATCAAGATTACTTTCATGAGAAAAAAACTTTCCCTATGTCGACATTTTACAGGAGTCATAATTGCTAGTTACTAGTCATTTTTTTCTACCATGACTCCATCAACATTAATTTCAAATTCTCATTAAATAAAACTCCAAAATTTAATAAATATTCAATAATATCTTCTTTTTTGCAAAAATTACATTTGATAATATGCCCTTTTTTGCAAAAATTACATTGCAAAAATCTACATATAAATATATTGTGGATATTATCCACGAAATATTGGAGATATTTTATAATATCTTGATAATTTGGTTAAAATTATATTGCATAATTACATCTATATTGAACCTTGCTGATAGTTGGATATTATCCACGATATTTTGCGATTTTTAAAACCATGTTAATAGCACAAAGTTATCTCCTTTTCGTTTGCTAAAAAATAGAGATTTATATAGTACAAAATTTCTTAATATTTTTTTCAACAATTTAAAAATTAAGAATCAAATACATAAAAGATGATCAGTTCAGTCTTATAAAAAATGGTTAGTTGAGTCCAAAAAACCCAAATACAATTTATGCAACCAAAAATATTGAGATAATTGTTAACTGGTAAAATGTTTGGCAACAACTCATCGGTTACTGACACTGTGACTACTATTTAAAGTAAGATTTTGGGTTACTGAGGCAAATTTTTAATACAAAAATGACCGAGTAAGCTTCAATTTATGCTCTTAATACTTCATAAGTGATTCTTTTCTATAAATAATAATTCTTCATGTATTTTTGGCTTATGAATTTAACATATGTTATTTATTTTTTTAATGGGTAAATAATCACACCCAACGATTTTCCTTATGAACATATTAGTACAAGTTTGAATATCAATATAGTCCATTTTAATAGTAGATGGCAATTCTTAGTCATAGTTATGAAATTGTGATACTATTTATTTCTTATATTAAAATATTCTTAAAAATTAATCATTAAGAGAAAAATAATAAAAATAAATTCATTAAATTCATAAAATAAAATAAAAGAAAAAGAAAAATAGATAAGTCCTTAAATTGGATTTAAGACCTCACTTAATTGGTAAAGAAAATTCAAATGGAAGCTTCAATACTTGCTTGTTGGTAACAATATTTTAGTTTCCATCTATTGAGGTTGGTTGTAAATTACCTCCTCCTCACTTTCTTAGTTGATTAATGGATCTTTTAAGATTTTCACAATATTTTGGATCTTTTAGTAAGATTTGATTACTTTTGGCTGGTTGTAAGAAGAAAAAGAAAACTTTGTGATCGGTGTTTTCATTTTGTATTATATTTTTCTAATTCTTCTTTGCATTGCTCTATTATTTTCTTTAAAGCCTTTTTTTAAAAAATATTTAAGATAATGTTTTTATGTTTATTTTTGAAATCCTCATATTTATTTACATTGCTTTGTTATTGGGATTTCTTTTAAATTTTAATCATAACTTGAGATATACATAAAGTGAAAATATTGAAACTTTCTTGATACTTGGGTAAGCTTGAAAATGTTAATGATCTTTACTTTTTTTTAATATATGTATTTTTCTTTTGACTTCTAAATTTTGGCTTTTGGTCCTACCATAAGTTTTTATTTTTATATTTTATTAACATTATAAATATTGTTTTCATGTGTATAATTAATCATGATGCTGAGAAATAAAAGAATATATATATATATAACATGCGCAAGGCACATGCATTTAACTAGTATAATATATTTCCCATGGTTTCCATTATATGCTAGTGTGCCCTTACATAGTGGCATTGCATGGTTCTTGGGCCTTCTTTTGACTAGACTTGAAGCGAGCATATTTGCTTCCATGAAATTAGGTCGTACAAATTTTCTGAAATTTGTGTTCTCTGGTGTAATGTTTGTTGTATATGGCAGGTTCGTCGCCTTAAAGAATTTGGGGTTACCACAGGTGAATTAACTCGGTATATGGGTGCATTGTTAAAAGATAGTGAACATGTGGCAGCTATGATTGATAACGTGTCCTCTGTTGATAATTTGGATTTTATCATGGAGAGTGATGCTCTAGGCCATACTGTAATGGATCCAAGGCAAGGACATGAGAGTTTGGTTGCTGTTGCTGAAACTATCACACTTGAGGAGGTAACATTCACAGATAATTTTTTTCATCATCCTAATTCTTGCTTTTTATTTAAATTTAGTTTTCTTATTTATTGCATTTGGTTACAACTCAATTTCTTTACTGGTTACTGAAGTTTTGTTTATTCATGATTTTGCCTTCTGATTTATAAGTTCATCTTGAACTCTTTTATCAGTGTTATTTCGAGTTATTTATATTACACATTATGTAGGTAAATTCTATCGGTGCTAAGGTATTGGAATTTGTTTCTGATTTTGGGAAACCCACTGCACCTCTTCCAGCAGCAATTGTTGCATGTGTTCCTATGAAAGTGCATGTTGATGGAAAGGGTGAGACTGAGTTTACTATATTCCCAAGCGAGATTACAGATGCTATAAAGGCAGGATTGGAGGAACCAATAGAGGCTGAACCCGAGGTGTATTTTCTTACAAAGTTTTCATTACGACAATATATATATATATAATTTTGAAGTCTTGCACTGAAATATATCACTTGTTCAACCCATATAAATTCATTGCCTGGGCAGCTTGAGGTGCCAAAAGAATTGATACCATCATCTCAGTTGGAGGAATTAAGGCTGGAGCTTAGACCATCCTTTATTCCATGGAGTCCAGAAACCTCAAATGTGACAAAAGTTCATGATAAAGAAACAGGGATCACTCAGTGCCGTCTTTCAAATGGAATTCCTGTAAATTATAAGGTACACCTACACATTATTCTGCCAGCTTCTCATGTGATGGGTACAATGAAACTGACTGTATCTGTTGCTGCTGTTGTTATTATTATCATCATCTCACATGAAAGGCATATCTTTTGATTTCTAACTGTGTACCCTTGAATTATTTTGTGATTTTTTTTCCTATCCTTTTCATTGTGAGATATTATTATTAAGTATAGCTTGTTATGTTAATGGAAAATTCATGTTTTGCAAATTTGAAATGTGAAAAGATTGAGGTACGTAGAATTGAAGAGACTTAAAGATTTGGAGCACCTCAATAAGTTGGGTTCATGACCCATTTTGGAGTATTTGTAGACTGTAATTTTGCCTCCATTGCTAAGTAGGGTTAGATTACATAGGAATTCACAGTTGGCCAGTCATATGGTATACTTTTAACAAGTCAATAATCTATTGTTTTTTACCATTATTTTGTACTGTATGTTGCTTATTGTGAGAGATGTATATGAGAAACAATAACCTCATCCCCCCACCCCCACCCCCACCCCCATTTTTTTTGCACATACAGATTTCAAAAAGTGAATCTCGGGCTGGTGTAATGCGTCTCATAGTTGGTGGCGGGCGAGCAGCTGAAAGTTCAGAGTCAAGAGGAGCTGTTGTTGTGGGTGTTCGCACACTTAGTGAGGGAGGGCGTGTTGGAAACTTTTCAAGGGAACAGGTGTTTCTTATGTTTTGTTCACCATAAATAAATTTAATTTAATTTTAAAGACAGAATATGCACAAGTAGTTTGGCACTAGCAGTAATTTTCTTATTTTCCATCAGTTACAAGGGGTTGATCTTTATAAGTTTACTTATACAAGCTTTTTTAACTTTTAAGTAAGCTTCCATGGTATTACCTGTATAGTGACCTTGTTTTAGTTGTCTCACTTGCGTTTATTTTGCTTCTCCAGGTAGAACTTTTCTGTGTGAACCACATGATCAATTGTTCTCTGGAGTCAACTGAGGAATTCATCTCGATGGAGTTCCGTTTTACTTTAAGAGATAATGGGATGCGTGCGGCTTTCCAGCTGCTTCATATGGTACTCGAGGTAATTCATTAGAGGTGGCACTTACATGCTAACCTGTTAATGCTTTTTCACTCGCAATTTTTTCCTTTTTCAAGTAGTGATTTCATCTCTGGGTCAATGCATTTTAAAATATGCATTTTATTATGACAATTTTTTTGCATTTTGTCACGTTTCATATTGATGCTTGCTGATTTACAGCATAGTGTCTGGGTGGACGATGCATTTGATAGGGCAAGACAATTATATTTGTCATATTACCGATCAATTCCCAAGAGCTTGGAGCGCTCAACTGCTCACAAACTTATGTTAGCAATGATGGACGAAGATGAACGATTTGTTGAGCCTACTCCAAAGTCATTACGAGATTTGACATTACAATCTGTAAAGGATGCAGTAATGAACCAGTTTGTTGGAAAGAACATGGAGGTGTGCAATTTCTATCATGAATCCAATTTTATGGACAAATAATCTTAACATTTTCTTAACATTTGAAGGATGCTTGATCCCTTTTCAGGTAAGTATAGTTGGGGACTTCACAGAGGGGGAAATAGAGTCTTGTATTCTTGATTACCTTGGAACAGTTAGAGCGTCAGAAAGTTCTGAAAGGAAGCATGAGTTTGATCCCATTGTGTTTCGACCATCTCCATCTGGATTGCAGCATCAGCAAGTAAGAGACTGAAGTAATTTATATCTTACGTTTTGATGCTGTTTTCAAAATTCTTATCGTGCACATGGAGTTTTGTGTTCCACCAGGTATTCTTGAAGGACACAGATGAAAGGGCATGTGCATATCTTGCAGGCCCTGCACCTAACCGTTGGGGTCTTACTGTTGATGGGAAAGACTTGTTTGAGTCAATTATAGATATTTCATCCACTGAGGGTGAGTCGTTAATAACTATGCAGGTTATTAAGTTTGGTTTTTATATTGATCATTGTGTTCGGCACTGGTATGCAGATGCACAACCAAAATCTGACGGACCACATGTTGAGGGAGAGCACGATCAGAAGGATTTGCAAAGAAAGCTCCGCAGTCATCCGCTTTTCTTTGGCATCAGCATGGGTCTGCTCGCTGAGATTATAAATTCTAGGTAGTAGCTTCTTCCACACAGCATCACTTGGAAAAGCATATGAAGTTTGATCAAGATATTATGTATATGCCTCATCTATACGATTCCTTTTATTACTTGTGACTTTTGACAGGCTTTTCACCACCGTAAGGGATTCTCTTGGATTGACATACGACGTATCATTTGAATTAAGCCTGTTTGACAGGCTGCACCTAGGATGGTATGTGATATCTGTGACATCAACACCAGCCAAGGTACTAATTCAATTCCCTTGTGCATCTGGGCAGAATGTCTTAGTAATTTCAAATCTCTTGATAAGGTTTATTTTTTATATACATCCAGGTTCACAAAGCTGTTGAGGCATGCAAGAACGTCCTCAGAGGTGTGCATGGCAATAAGATTTCTCAAAGGGAGTTGGACAGGGTTAGTGTCAGAGTTTGTCATCTTTTTATTAAGAGAAAAGTGTCATATAGGTCCCTTAGTTTATGTCATTTGTTCCTTTAGATTATAAATGGTGTCATTTAGTCTTTTAGTTTTGAAAAAATGAGTGAATTAAAGACAAACTATATTATTTTAATATTTTTATATTAAAATTTTACTTAAAAAATAATATTTTAATAAAATGTCATTAAAGCACATTTTAATGTGTTTTGTCTTTAATTGACACATTTTTCTAAACTAATGGGACTAATTGACACAACTTTTAATTAAAGAAACAAATGATACCAATGGCCTAATATGAGGGACCTCTACGGCCTGCTCTCTCTTATTAATTAAATAAAATTTGACTGAAATTAGTCTATTTTGGTAAGTCATCATTTTTTATTTTTTTTCATTTAGCGGACTGCTCATGTAGATAAATTTTTCCTCTTTTCATTGTCTCCCTATTGCAGGCAAGGAGAACCCTTCTGATGAGGCATGAAGCTGAAGTTAAGTCAAATGCCTATTGGCTTGGTTTGTTGGCTCACTTGCAAGCTTCTTCTGTTCCAAGGAAGGTAAAGTGGGATTAATCTATGTTGAATGTCCATTAGGAATTAGCTGTTGTTGTAAAAGGTCATTGTTTTATGTTAATATGCTTTTGTGGATTCTGATTCAGGATATATCATCTATCAAAGATCTGATATGGCTGTATGAATCTGCTAGCATCGAAGACATATACCTTGCTTATGATCAGTTAAAAATTGATGAAGAGTCTTTATATTCATGCATTGGGATTGCGGGGGCCCAAGCTGATGATGAAATTGCTGGTGAGGACTATTTATAATTCTTGCTTGAAGTGTTGATCAATTTATCTAGCTTCAAGACACCTTGATATCTTCAAAAAAGAATAATTTTTGGATACGCAGTGCTAATTCAAAGCAGGGAAATTTTGTTCAATGAATAGTTTGTGATTGTTTCTGTTCTTTCAAACTTGATCATTTTTCTTTGAGGGTGGTTTCATCTGTTGGGTTTCACTGACTTTGCAGCTCCCTTGGATGATGAAAGATCAGATGATGGCTTTCCAGGGATTCTTCCTGCTGGGCGTGGTTCATCTACAGTAACACGGCCTACAACATGATCATAGTGGTGACTTCATTGCAATTACATGGTTTAAACATATAGGAAACAGTAACACAAACGCTAAGGTATGCACCTAAATGGCATTTGCATGTGAAAATTTTAATCCTTTGATTGGTTCATAATTGCAGATCCATAGCTTAAGTTTTTAGATGGCAGGTTTGTAGACAATTACATGTCCAAATTGCTTACTAATTCCCCCCGGCCTGAGAGGGTTATCCTTCACATTCCCTAGAGCTTGTTAAATTATTAGTTTGGTCCCTTATGTTTTGACAAGCCTCAAATAAGTTCCTCTAGAATGTTTAAAAGACAAAATTGCCCTTGTAAAATCTTTAATTAATACAATAGTCCTTAGCATGACACTAAGGACAACATGGCCTTTTAAATTATATTATAAAGAAAAGTATTAACCAAGTCCCTCAAATTAAATCTTAATGTGCGTTTGGTCTTTCAAATTCAAAAATGTATTTTCTAATCTCTTAGCTATGAGAAAAGAGACCAATTAAGGACAAATCATATTATTTTAATAAATTTTTATTAAAATATTATTCTTTTCTATCAAGTGATTAAAACGTCATTAAAACTTAATTATTTAACAATGATAAAATGACAATTAATATGAAAACTGGTCATAAAATATTCGTTTTAATATTTGGTTATTATCACTATTTTTATTTTAATATTTTATTGATTTTTTATTTTTTTAAAATAAAAATGTATTTAAATAATTGTATGTTAGAAAATTATTATTGTTGATTTTTTCCTAAAATAATTCATAATAAATTATGCTTTTATCCTTTTTAACGGCTCATGTTTATCCCGTTTTAATTATTTGACAGAAAAATAATATTTTAATAAAGAAATCATGAAAATAATCTTTCTTGTCCTTATTAGGCCTCATTTTTCAAAGTTAAAGTACTAAAAAATACCCTTTAAATTTTGAGGAACTAAACGATATCAATTTCATAATCTAAGGGTTTTATGCGGCTTCTCTCCCTAACAAGTTTTAACAAGTTTTAGGTCTTGGTTGAAAATTTTGGATATTCTATTATTTGGTTTGACATTTAGAGGGAAAGAAAATGAATAATTTTCACCACTTGAAGGAAAACTCTTTCCATCCACCTCACTATGCAATGATATATATTTTTTTAAAGCCTGGATAATTAATTATTGAGATTGTTTGAAATAACAAGGAGTAAATGTTACAGATTTAATATGATTTTGATTGTATATTAATTAGGTCTATTATTAAAATATTATGTCTTAAATAGGAAATTAAGAGATTTATTTTTTCTTTTAGTTTTAATTTTGATCGATAAATTCTAAGTAGATCTATTGTTCAAATATATCCAATACATATAAAATACAAAGAATTCATTGGTTTTTGGCCCATTCCTTCTATTATCTATTCAAGATGATATCAGAGCTTGGTTTTCATTAAAATCAACGTATATGGTAGACTCGATAGCCCAAATAAAATCGAAACTTACTCTAAAATTCACAACAAAAATTTAGAATCTATTTTCACCGCGAATTCAAATGGTAGCCTATCTTTACAACTCATTGTGAAAAATTGAATGGTAGAAATTTCAGAGAGTGGGTTCAATTAGTCAAATTGGTAATCAATAAAAAAAAATGGTTTACCTCATCGGAAAAACTACAAAACGAATAGACACCAATGTCGATGCTTCCCAACGTTGGAGCTCAAAAAATTCAATGGTCATAGCCAATCTCATGCATTTCATGGTACCCTCTATTGGTAAGTTCTATCTTTTTTTTACTCATTGCAAAAGATGTCTGGCAAAGCCGTATGTGAGACTTACTCTAATGGTGAAGATTCTGCCATTTATATGAGCTCAAAGCACGTCTTTGGCATCTAAAACAATGGGAGAAAATGTGATGGATTATTACATAGAAATGACACTTGTATGGCAAGAACTTAATCTTTGTGTCAAAGAAGAGTGGGAATGTATAAGGGATAGTGTACGTTGCTAGAAAAAGCCGAAAAATGAACCGAGTGTTTGAGTTCCTTGTCAGACTGAATATGAAACTTGACGATGTTCGTGGAAGAATCCTCAGCCAGTGACCTCTACCATCAGTCGGTGAATTTTTTTTGTTAAGGTACAATAGGAAGATCATCTATTAAGGATAACGTTAGTAGGAGTCACTTGTTCTTGCACCTCTTGGGAATGAATATGAGAAATCAACCCTACGGGCTTGGTTGGGAAACACATAACAACGGACACTTGGGCTAGGAAATCATAATGGACTTGAGTTGGAATTGAGCTCGAAAGGCCAATTGGAATTGGGCTTGAAAGAGCAAATAGTTTTAATGAAAAAAATTATTAGTTGAGCCATAGAAATCTAAGCCAAAAAGCCCTTAGGCCATACTCAAGTATTGAGTCAGGCCTAAATTTACAACCAAAAAGATATTTTTGTGAACATTGTCAAAAAGTCAAATATATTGAAGACACTTGTTAGAAAATTCACGGATTGAAACCAAGACAAATTAGATCTTGAAGTTATCAAGCATCAATAGACCACCAAACAAGGGGAGCTTTTAATTCAGAACAATTAGATCAACTTTTCAAGTTGTTTTCCAATTTTCAAAGTTCTTCTCAATCATCCGCAAATGCTTCATTAGCCTACAAAGTTCTGCCCTTGGATTATTGTTTTGGAGCATCAAATTAGATGATTGGCGCTATCAGTTATTTACCACTTATTTTGCTTTTAATCTAAAAGTTAGAATTGTAGATGGATCTTTCTCATCTATTGTCGGTAAAGGGAGTTTTCGACTTTTGATTTCTCTCTCTCAATTTTTTACTTCATGTTCCCAACTTATCCTACCTCTAATTTCTATTAGCCAATCGACAAAAACTGTTGAGTGTATTTCAAATTTTTTTCCATCTAATTGTGTATTTCAGGACCAATCATCTGGGATAACGATTGGTAGTACCAGAGAGTGATAGTTTGTACTACCTTGATGAAACTAAAATGAGTGAGTTTTATCAAATTGCTACTTGTGATTCTTTTTCTATTCCTAGGGAAAGCGAACTTTTATCACGGTATTATTGAAAGGGGCATCCCAATTTTCAATATTTGAAATAATTATTCCTTCCATGTTTATGAGTTTGCAAAACATTCAATTTTTAGTCTGAAATTTACGAGTTTGCAAAACATTACCATTCTTCTTTTCCAAAGACTCTTTATAGACTTTTCAAACCCTTTATCTTGTTTCACAGTGATGAGTGAGATTTATCTCGTATTCCTAATTGTACTCAAAATAAGTGGTTTGTTACCTTTATTGATGATCATATCCAAGTTTGTTGGGTTTATTAGTTAAAAGAAAAAATAAAGGTTTGAAATGTATTCATTGGTTTTCCTACAATGATTCAAACTTAGTTTCAAACACATACAAATCCTCCGTATTGATAATGGTACAAAATATTTCAATCAAACATTGCAAGATTACCCTAAAAAACATGGGATAATATACCAAAGTTCTTCGAGGTAGCTCCAACTTTAATGTTCACCTTAAATTTGCCAAAAAAAATTATGGGAAGATGTTATTCTAACTTCTGCATATCTTATCAACCATATGCCAAGCTGGGTTCTCACATTTGAAACACTACTTCAAAAATTACAATCCTTTATCACATCCCATTTGCAATCGAATTTGACTTTGAAAGTATTTGGTTATAGTGCATTTGTTCAGGACCATTCACAGAATAAGTCCAAAATTGATCCAAAAACTATTAAATATATCTTATATTGGATATTCACTTAATGAAAAGAGCTATAAGTGTTATGATCCTACTACCAATAGGATCTTTGCAATTTCGATGTCACATTTTTTGAAAACTTCCTCTACTACCAAAAAGCTCTCTTTAGGGAGAAAATGATACAAAAGAGGATCTCTCTTCTTTGGTCACATAACCTAGACAAAGAATTATAACGAAACACACCTTTTCGCATTATTTTTCCATCTATTGAGGAAATAAACTGAGAAATTAAATAATAAAGAGAGAATTATTTATTTATGGAGGTCTAAATTAAAAGGCAGGGAGAACTTCAAACTTGAAGCATCAAGAGAGTCATAACTGGTGGTAGATCCAAATATCCATGAATTCATATTGAATCCAGATAATTTTGAAGCCTCTCAGTCTCATGAATTACCTATTTCCCTGAGGAAATAAATATTGTCTTGTACTCTACATCTTATCTCTAATTTTGTTTCGTGTAAACTTTGTTCTATGGATTTCGAGCCTTTACTTTAATCTTGACAGAGCAAAAATACCAATAAACCTCCATAAGGCTTTAAAAATCTTATAATGGAGAGAAACTACTATTGAAGACATAAAAGCTCTTAAGAAAAATGGAATATGGGATGTAACAGAACTATCAAAAAGGAAAACTTTGTTGGTTGCAAATGGATTTTTACAATAAAATATAAAGTTGATGGCACTATAGAGATACAAAGTTTGACTATTGGCAAAAGGGTTTATACAAACATAATGAGTTTATTATACTTAAACATTTGCACATGTTGCCAAACTAAATACAGTCAGAGTTCAAGTACTCCTATCCCTTGTAACAAACTTGAGTTAGCCACTACACCAACTGTACATTAAAAAATATATTTCTAAATAGAGAATTAGGAGAACTTTTCATGACTTTGCCTCTAGAGTTTTGTAAAGGAGAGAAAATAAACCAAAATACTCACTCTATGTTCTTAAACAATAATTAGAACTTGGTTTGATAGATTTGTAAAGGTAACGAGGAGACAAGGATACCAGTAGGCATAATTAGATCATATATTGTTTTTTCGACACAAGCAATGAGAGGAAAACAACTTTGATAATATATGCTGATGATGTCATCGTGATTGGAGACAATTTAGAAGAAATCGAAAGACTAAAGAAAAACGTTTGCATAATTTAGAATCAAGGATCTAAGACCAATGATGTATTTCTTAGGGATGAAAGTTATAAGATAAACAAAAGGAATTAGTGTATCTCAACAGAAAGATATCCTCGATCTTCTCACTAATGTTGGTATGTTTGGATATAAACTAAGTGACACTCTGATAGAGGTTGAGAAGAAGAATGAAGATATGAGAACACTGATAGAGGATGTTGATAATGACGTAGCACGTTGTTCTACTTGTCTCACACCAAACTTAACATCATATTTGCAGTTAATATTGTAAGCCAACACATGCACTCTTTAAAAGAAGTCTACTTGAAAGCTGTTTATAAAATTCACAAGTATTTCAAAGGGTCGTTAGATAGAGAATTATTTTTAAGAAAAGTGAAGCTAATATAGAAGTTTTCATTTATATAAACTGGATTGGCTCAGTATAGGATAGAAAATCCACTACTAGGTATTGTAATTTTGTTTTTGAAAACTCAATTATTTGGAGAAATAAGAAACAAAATATAATCGCCATGAACAGTGTTGATGCAAAGTTTAGAGAAGTGACGACACATGGAGTATGTAAAGCCTTGTAGCTAAAGAGCTCTTAAATGAACTTGGGATCACAATAAAATCTCTGCTCAGACTTTACTGTGATAACAAAGTCACCAATAATATATCTCTTAATCTAAATCAATATGATAGAGCCAAGCATGTGAAAGAAGACATGCATTTCATCAAAGAAAAGATTGAAGCTAGTATCGTTTGCATGACTTATGTCCCCACAAAGGAACAAACAGTAGGCATATTTACCAAAGGATTCTCCCGATAGAATACATATTTACCAAAAGATTTTTCCGATCAAATTTCAATAATTTTGTTAGCAAGTTGGATATGATCAACATGATCTATCTTAAGGGTGAGTATTGACATCCTTGACAATTATTGAGATTATTTGAAATCTCAAAGAGTAAATACTAAGAATTTGATATGATTTTGATTGTATATTAATTAGGCCTATTATTAAAATATTGTCTTAATTAGCGAATTATTTATATTATAATTAAGAGATGTTTTTTTCTTCTTTTAGTTTTAATTTTTACATATAAATTGTAATTAGACCTATTGTTCAAATATATTCAATACCAGAAAATACAAAGAATACATTATTCTTCAACCCATTCCTTCTATTATTAATATATATATATAAAGAATGAGTTTGCGTGTTTATATGAAATGGTCATCTTAGTCCTAAAAAGGACATGTCAAACATTAATTGTTAAGTTGTATTCCAACTATTAATGTATTTCACATATAGTCTAATTCAATTATAAATTAACTTTCTAAATATATTTAGTGTAAAACATAGTTAATTTTATGTATTCATAATCTTTGGGGAATTAAAAGAAAAAATCAAAAGACTTCTTAAATAATTAATTTTATATGGGAGAATTAAATTGATAATTATCGTTTAACATATGAATATATTTAAAAAAATTAAATTCTCTCTTAATGCATATTTAAAAAGGGAAAAAATAAACGGCTCATGGACATTATTATAATTGTCTATTATCTTGTTTATAAAGAAAATTAATTGTTAAGAGCTTACTTTATTCATTATCCCAATTGGATATATATACACACAATGAATAAGTTATATTTATATTAAGATAAGTAATCCTGATTATTATAATATATTCAATATATATCATATTACACGCTAACTCATCTTCAAGTTAGAGCATTGATGTTACACATGCTCAACTTGGACAATGTGGTATGGAAAGAACCTCCGATTATACCATGAGTCATAATGTCAGCTAGTTAATTTATACTATTTATGTGTGTAACTTTGATGACACCAGAATCTAAATTTTCCTTAATGTAGTTTCTTTCAAGTTTAATGTGTTTTATTAGGTCATGTTGTACCTACTTATTGGCAATGTCAATAGCTATCGTGTTATCATAATATAGGATTCAAACCAAGCTTACATAACAAAATCTTGACCCAAAAAAGTTCTATAATAGCATAGTGAAGAGCACAATATTCGATTTTTGCATTAGAAAATGATACTATATTTTCTTTATTACTTTTTCAAATCACTAAGTTACCTTCAGGAAGTGTAAGATATACATAAAGAAGACTTTATGTCCACCTTAGAACTTGTAAAGTCAAAGTTTGTATAACCTGTGATGTTTAGGTGTCTATGCTTAAAGAGTTTGTATAACCTGTGATGTTTAGGTGTCTATGCTTAAGGAGCAGAATACCTTGTTTAATGAAGATTTAAGCTAAAGCTAAGATTTTGTTTATTGTGTCCATGTACCACTCACTCGGATTAAACATAAATTGACTTGGTATACTAGTTGCACATGACAAGTCAAATAAATCAATTTTTTTAATCTCTAATAAATGTCCTTGTTATTTGGGATCTGATTAAGATAGACAATTAACCTATGATTTATCTCAATAGAAGTGCCGTAGAGATACAAGTAAAATTACCAATTTGATCCAAGAAATCTAATAAATACTTTTATTAAGAGAGAATTCTTGTTTGGGGGAAACTTCAATACACAAGAAACATGTCAGATTCCCTAGGTTTTCATTTCAAACTTCTTAGCCAAGTAGGTACATAACCTTTCAATATCATCGGTAGTAATACCTATGACAAACATATCATCAATATACATTAGGAATAAGGTAATATTAGTATGATCTTTTTTATAAAAAAAAAGGGTGTGAACCTTCGTTTAACAAGATAATAAATTTTAAGTTGCAAAAATTATTGAATGCCATTAATATTATTGGTAGTATGATATTAATTGTTGTATATATTTTTATTTTACCTTATTTTTAAGGTGATCACTTTGATTTTAGATTTTTTTTTATGTATTTTTATCTTTTAAGCTGATAAGGTCACAAAACTTTTTATCTTTTAAGCTGATAACGTCACAAAATTGCGAGATGTAAAATTTTATAAATTTAAGCTATAAAAAAAATGACTTTATCCTTTTGATGTTATAAAAAAATTATAAATATCTGTTACAATAGAAGTCATTGCATATTAGATATACCAAAATTAAAAAAAAATAAATACTTTTAAAATTAATAATCTTATTCCATGTAAATACATAGTTGAAACATTATGCATTTTTAATTTAAATTTTATATGTAAATTAATTATATTATATCATAGTTTAATTATAATATTTTAAATTTTAATTAAATTTCTTCACGTGCAACTTACACAATTAAAATAGTTATATTATATCATAAGATAAGATAAATTATTATAAAATAGGTTATATTTTTTCCAAATTGGTACACTATACACAATTACACACTTCCAAAGCTCATATTCTCTGCATAGTGGTTCTGGACCCCTTTATTGGCACGGGTTCCATAACTTTGGGACATTCGGCCTCTGGTTATCCCAACTTGTGCTACGAGGTATTGTCCTTGTTAGAACCCCAAACCTAACTTAATCTAATAAAATTTCATTAAGTTAAGGGTTGTTTAGGCTTAAAAGTAGTTTTACTACCTTATTTTTGATCGATGTAGTACAAGGATACTTAAAGTCTTCCTCCACACGGTAGACAGAGGTGGACATAACATAAGCACCATGTGGTAAAGCCCAGGGTCCAAGAACATAGAGACCAGGAGCAGAGCTCTGATACCATGTTAGAAACACAGGCCTAACTTAACCCAATAAAATCTCATTGAGTTAAGAGTTGTCTAAGCTTATAAGCAACATTGCTGTCGAACTCTTAGTCGATGTGAGATTAAAGGAAACTTAACAACCTCCTTCCATACGGACAGAAGTGGTCTTACAAAGCCACAGTGAGACTGTTAAGGACAAAGCCCAAGTCACCGATCAAGTTAGACTCAGCTCTAATACCATGTTAGAAACTCAGGCCTAACTCACTGTGACTTGGGTTTTGTCCTTAATAGTCTCACTGTATTTTTGTGAGATCACCTTTGTCCGTGTGGACCTTCAGTCCCACATCGGCTAGGAGTTCGGCAGCAGTACTGCTTATAAACTTGGACAACCCTTAACTCAATGAGATCTTATTGGGTTGAGTTAGGCCTAGGTTTCTAATATGGTATCAAAACTCTGCTCCTGGTCTCTATGTGCTTTGACCTTAGGTTTTATCACAGTCTCACCGTGACGCTTATGTCTCTGTCTGCCGTGTGGAGGGGGTTGCTAAGTATCCTTATCTCACATCGGTCAGGAGCAAGGTAGCATTGCTGCTTATAAGACTGAGCAACCCTTAACTTAATAAGATCTTATTGGATTAAATTAGACCTGAGTTTCTAACATAATATCAGAGTTGGACCTGACTTGATCGGTGACTTAGGCTTTGTCCTTAATAGTCTCACCGTGGTTTTGTGAGACCACCTTTGTCCGTGTGGAGGGGCCTGTTAAGTTTCTTTTTATCCCACATCGATCAAAAGTTCGGTAATAGTATTTGCTTATTAGGTTGAGTTAGGTCCGAATTTTTAAAAGTAATTTTATCTAATGATGACATTTTTCTTTTGTGGTTCTTGCACAAAGTACTTATTGAAACTTTTAAAATCTGGTCCATGAAAGGAGTTGCATGAATGTTTTGCTTTGTTTTCTTTTTTTAATTTACACTGTAGGTGGCAATCTGATCCGTTTTCATCTTATTTGACTGGCAGTTTATGAAACTGTGGCGGCATAGATGATTTACCTGGAGCTGCTTTATGTCAGACTTCAGACCAAAGTGAACCTGCCTAAGTTGCTAATGAATGGATTTTTCTATTCAAAGTATAGTACTAGTAAATAACTGAATCACAAATACATCACTTACGCAATGCTTCCCACATTAATATTATGGCAGTAAAAACGCGTGTAGGAAGGGAGAAAAAAAGAAGAAGCTTTACACGGAGTATTCTGCCGTATAATTCTCCAGTACTTGTCAATTTTTTAATCATTTAAATGATTTGGGCTCCTTAAGTAAATTTTCTACTTTTTATCTTCTCTTGCAGTCAGATTCCTATTGTCAGTGAATAATGAATCAAGTATAGTTGCTCTGCATTTATTTTCTGTAGATTTGTAATCTTACTATTAATTTTTTTTAAATAGATGCTACTATTTTTTGAAATACGTTGTGTTGAGACTTGTGCATTTCCATAAAAGGCCGTCTTTTATGGAAATTTGTTCGAATCAAATGGGGACAATTAGGCTATTAAAAAAGTGGAGATACTATTCATTGTTTGACAACCTTATCTAACAATATTGATATTCAATTACTCTAGTGTAAATATACGTCTTCGTTGTGACAAAATAAAAGTTGTGATAAGAGAAAGAAAGAAAAAATTTCATGTTTGCTCTTTTATTTTCACAGAAAGAGGATTTCATTGTAATAGAGTGCAAACTTACAAACATTTACATAGTTGAATTGCTTATAGAGATTGGCATATAGTTGTAACAATTCAAAACCACAAAAAAGATGAACCCCTCAAGCAAAAAAACCAAACAAATGATGCACCAAGTGAAAAACCCACACCTGAGAGATGACAACAAATTTGTAATATTGGGACCCAATAAATTATAGGGAAGATGGCCGTGAAGGTCATTTTCTTTAAACTTTAGGGGTTCTTAGTTTATTTGTTTCAAAAAAATAAATTTTTAAGTCTATTTGTTTGTTAAAAAACACAATATTAATTTTTCATCTAATATAATGAAATAGTATATGTGATATATGTATATTTATATTTTTCGATAAACATATATTTAATAAATTAAGTTTTAATTAAAAAATTACTCAAATTTTTTAATCAAATTTAAATTAAATTTTCATTATCTAATGTGACTTTAAATATTAGAAAATCAAAATTTTACTTTAAAATTTATTGAAATTTTTCCTTAAAAATATGAGTAATGTTTTAATTAAATATTATATATATATATATATATCAAAAAATATATACATATGATACATTATTTCATCATATTTAATAAAAATTGTATGAAAATTAACTCTCTTTTTTTTATCTTTTTCACAAAAAAATACTTAAAAATACTTTTTCTAAATAAAGTGATTAAAATATCATTATCTTAAACAAAGTGATCATCTAGACACTTCAAACTAAATTATACACTGAAATCGATTAAACCAATTGGCAATTATGGTTACATACCACGAACCTCCAAGTGCATGCTTTAGAGTTATGTACTTGAAGGTTTTGTAGAATGTTAATCAGAATTGTCCTAAAACAATAGAGCAAAGTAGATATAAAAGGAGAAACGGCGAGAAAAAGTTGCATTTAAGTACAAATTCAGCCAAGAAAAGAAGACTTTATGAGGTGAGCTCTGCAATAGACGTAGATGAAATGGAGAAAGGAATATGAAGACGAATAGGAAGATGGATAAACTTACCTCAAAATTTATTCTGCATTATTAATTGAAAAGGAATATGAAGGAAACATGTTTGTTCCTCTCAACAATAGTAAATTTCTAAATCTGATACAATTGTCTCGAAATCCAATAACTTTTTTTTTTCAAAACTATAGACAAATCCAATACCAATTGTACTAATAAGTAGCAATATGAGTTCGTCCCTTACGTTATCCTTTTAATTAAAAAATACTCATAAAGAATTATATTTATATTTATAAGTAATACAATAATAATCCTTTCATTTACTTTAACATATATAAATTATTTAATTTTATATTTTAAATTAAAAATTTATTGAAAGATAATTATATCATTCAAAGGGTTAAGTAGTTTAGTGGTACTCATGTTTAACAAAAGATATACATGTGAACTCTTCACTAATAGTCTTAACATTTAATTTTAGATATATTAGTGATTCAAAATTAAAATTTAATTAAAAATTTCAACATGTATTTAATTTAGGTAAACAATAAGGAATGAACTTATCTTTAAAGCTATTTTAAGTTATTTTTTACCAATAAATCACCTCTCGGTCTTGAACTTGTTATTTCCTTTGCAATTGTTTGCATGAGCATCATGATTGATATAATTTTACATAAATATTTGTGTATCAATTCTTATATATTTACATTTATTTATTGTTTGTTATGTGTTTTGTGTATTTATTATGTGTTATACAAGTGTTAGGAGACAAAAGGAGCGAAAAGAGACAAAAATGTGTATTTAGAGTTAAAATAGAATTACAAAAATGTCGGAGCACATAAATATTTGCACCATGATATACTTGTCTCAGATCACTGAGTGTTCTTGAAAACACATTATGCGTATTACGATATGGTCTTATGTGAACTGTAGCACATTTCTCTCAAATCTATATTATTTGCACAAGTTTGATTGTGTGCCGTAACATGAAATAATGTGTTATGACCTGCGATTCGTGACTACACACTTGAATGCCAAGTTTTATAGTTCTAATCCTAATTGCATTGTGTTTTAAACCTACTATTATATATATGTCATAAGGGTTAATAATCAAAGAATTATACAGAAAGAGTTTCGAAATAGTTAAACAATTGGAATAAGAAATAAGAGAGATCAAAGAGCACATTAAATGCAAACTTTTGAAGGAGATCTACAAGGAAAGATTGAAGATTGAAAATTGAGGTCCTTTTGGCATCATTATCTACAATTCTTAAACTTTTATTGTCACTACTTCCCTTTTTAGTTTCCATAATTATAATAATGATTCATTTAGAATCTATGTCTAGTTAAACTCTTAATGTGATTGTGTACAATTTTAAGTCTTAGATTATGGTTTAAATTAATTTAATGTTATCATAAATTTTAATTTCAATTCTTAATTCTTAATGTGTTCAATTCTATTTTTAAATGTCAAAATTATGTCGTTAATTAGACGACTAACTAGTTTATTACATGAGTATGTTTATATATAATCTAAGATGTTAGTATGTAATTGTTAATACTCTTATTTAAAGTGGTGCATTATGATTGCTGTTATAAGTAGTATTGAATACCTTTGCTAAAGGTTAAATAATTATTCTGATATTGCTTAATTTAGTTATATATTTTTTAGATCTTAATACAATAAATGAATTAAATCTAATAAATTAATTAAATCTAATAAATGAACCTCTAGTTATTTATGATTTAGATCGGTTAATAAATTACATTATTAATCATTGTACAGTAAGAAAAAGTGAAAAGTTTTAAATAAATCTAGACTTTTAAAATTAAAGTTATTAATTCAAAAATAATTTTACATTATAATAATAATTTAAGATTTAAGAAATTAAATATTAATTCATGACATAATTAATTGAATTATAGGCTAGTAGTTAGGATAGTTTCATAAAGACGTCTCTTTTATTGTATTAAGTTATTCTTTTCAAAAAACAATTTCAAAACCCCTTTAACTAACTCATTAATAAACTAATAACTAGTAGTATAAATTGTCACGAATCCTTATGCTTATGACAATCTTAATTCTTAAACTAATCATTGTGGAGATAATAATCCTAGTTCTTAAAATCACTTATCACTTGTATAATTGATCATTTATACGTGTTTTCAAGTGTATCACATCACGTCACTTGATTTCATCATGTAATGTCAAAATATTAGAATATTTCTTTTTACAATCATGTCATTCATATGACATATTATATAGATTGTATCTTTTCTAATTTATTATGTTATATTTGAAAACCAACACAACACTTTTTTTGTAGCAAAAAAATAGTATGTCTTGTGTTAGTTTTAGTTTGTCTCATGCTCTTTAGTATATATTTTATATACTCTTCTTTATCTTTTGCTTTGAGAAAACTAATGTACCCTTTTCAAACTTAAGTATTTGAGTGTTGTGATTTGTAACGTGCATTTCAATATCATATTAAATTATTAACATGTCTTAAGGACTAACTTATATGCATTTTTGCGACTACATTAATGTGTTAAATTAGCATTCATGTTGGTTTGGGTTCACCAAAGCATATTTCTTGTCTCTAATTTTAGAATCTAGTTTTTTATTTTGCTTAAACGTATTAGTATAAAATAAAAGACCTATATTTTTATCACAAAATCATTCATCCTATTTTGAATTTTCTCATAAAACCATCTTCTTAAACACAATTTGATTCATCTAGTTTTTTTTAAGACTATCTCTAAGATTTCATGATTTAATTTGTTTTTGGGTTAAAACTAATTTTTTTTGGATTAATAATATCATAGTGAATTTTTTTTATTCTTTAACCATTTTAAAGATGAGTCCATCCTTAAATTTTTACCCATAGTGTAAAACATGCTAAAGTTTCAAAATAAATTTTAATTTTGTACCACTAATATACTTAAGATTAAATGTAAGAATTACTATTGTACTGTTCTAAAAGTATATGTTCACATATATACCTTTTATTAAATAAAGATATTACTCAAGTATCAAATCCTCTTAATGATATAATTATTCTTCATTCATATTACATGTATAAAATATGTCCTCAAATCTTCAATTTAAAACAAAAAATTAGAGCATTTGTGTACTTTAAAATAAATAAAATGATTACTATCATTTTACTTTAAGAATATGGGTTCACATAAATCCCTAAAGAATACCACTAACTTATCAACTCCTAATAACTTTAGTGCTGGATTGGAATAAATATCCTCAACAAATTCAATTATGAATCAATACCACCAAGGGCAAGGGGCGAACAAAATCTATTGAAGCATAAGCCTCTACCTACATTCACAATAGAGTTTCTAGCAATGCTTCCATTTCGTGGTTCTGTATACGACCCCCCCCCCCCCCCCCCCCCCCCCCCAAAAAAAAAAAATACGACTCTTTTAATACTCTACATTTCACCAAGTATACATAAATATGATGCATTACCAAACATTAGGCAATCAGAAGATCGCCATACGCCTTGGAAACACCAGGTTAGATCACAGGTTAGAACCTTTACCTATTACAAACTGACACTGATTGCGTGCAGATTCTAGTTATGCCATGCGAAATTTCTTTGCCTTCTCTTAAGCTTCCTCCTCTTCTGTAATCAATCTCTGCGTCAGAACAGGACAAGCCCAACTGATATTTTCTGCTCATTTTTAATGATCTAGATTTAGCAAATACGTCTTCATCATCACTCAGAATACCCTTTTTAGATGTCCTTGATCCAGAGACGTTAACAGATCGCCACTGTGATTTATGATCTGACGTACCTGAAACCAAAAAACACAACCAATCAGCAAATATCAAGATGCATATAAGAACAGTCCGGTAACCGTAGGGTATGATCATGATAAGAGAGACCCAGAAAAGCAAATAGCTAATCTTTTCATACCACCCGCTAACAAAGGTAGACATTATCAAGAGCGTAAAAGATTCTGTTTACATAAAGATTTTTTATCATCAGAGAGTACATAATAGTGTAATTTAAGCATTAATAATTATGGGTGACAATCACGTTATGTTGTGTTTGTGTCGCTTTTATGTATTGAGTTTGGGTCAAATCGTATATTGATTTACATAATAAAAAATTTTAAAATGTTTTTGTCAAGCAAATTATTTATTATAATAAATACTACAAACTTTAATTTATAAAACAATTAGTGATAAATTTTAATCCAATCGTGTTTTGGTCGTGAGATAATTTATTGTGTTCGTGTTGGCCTGACCACACCTATGCTATCTAGTCTAGTGGCCAAGCGATAAGAAAAGGTAAAAGCAGTTGCTCTAGAATTTTGAACACCTGTTTTCCCCTTCCCTTGATTTTTAAACGGCTCTAGAAGAATAAGATCATTTAAATGAGGCAAAAGTTACCTTCATATATATTAGATAATGCAGGCATATCACTGTAACTAGCATCAGCAAGATCTGATTCTGATTTAAGATTATTATGACTTTCCCAAGTTGTCTTTGTTTTCAGTGCTTTTAGCCCACTTCCTAATGCAGGTTCTGTACATTCTTCCATGGGCGAGTTAATCGAAGAGAAGGGTTGCATGGAAAATGAATCATCATTGACATCAGTAATCTCTACATATTGGGCTGTAGTGATAATCTCATCAACACTAAATCCAAAGGATGCTCTATATGCCTCTAACACTTCCACATCTTGCATAGGACTTTTATTTTGCCAGTACTGATGTCCATTTCCACCGGAAGAGTAAGCATCTGAATCTTTCGAGACACTTAACCTCCCAGCAGTATGAGGGAATGGTGGATTATCCAAATAGAATTGTGCGAATGTGGAAGGACAGAAGAAGTTTGAATCTTTAGATGTCACAGAGGCACCAGCAGTTGCAGCACCATGTTCAGAAAATCTTCCAGAACCACTCCTTGGACTTATTCCATTTTGGGGAGAAAGCGAGGTATCCCAATGTGAAGAACATTCATTTGATGTCCTTGACATTGGAGATACAAGACCACTGTGAGGTCTTCTAGGATAGAGCAAGTATGTTGCTTGAAGATCATTTGCAGTGATGTAATTGGTTTTGTTACTGCTTTTAAGATCTGCTGAAGATGAGAGGAAGCAGGCATAAGGAACGTCTGGTGAGGAAGGAGTAGTTAGGTGTGCCAACTCAGGTGGTGGAGTGAAAGGGGCTGTTGAAGGCTCAGTTGTGAAGGTTGAAAAGACTGGAGGAGAAACTAGTTGTGTTTCATGGGCATATGGCCCAGTTGCAAACATGGTAGAGGATGGATCCCCAGGTGAGTTGGTAGATAATGACAAGAAACAGCTAGGTGACTGTGCTGTCGAAGGAAGTGCAGAGCTCGTAAATGATGCCGGAGAAGAGGGTGGAGCTAGTAGAGAAGGAACTAATGCTGTTCCTTGATTAGTCAAACCAGCTGCTTGAGGCCCATTTAGCTGAGCTGCAGATGCACTGCCCTCAGGTATTCGTGAAGTAGGTACAATACGCTTTCCCCCATTCTGTGCACCAAAACAAGACAATGCATCCCAACATCCTCCCCATCTCTTCCACATTCAAATATATTCAAACTAAGTAAGATTCTCAAAATTTCTGTTGAAAACTGAGAATCTAATACAGACAAATTAAATAACAAATAAACCCAGAAGATCATTCAATTTGTGTGATAAAGAATATTCTTAAAGAAATAAAAATGCGAACTTTAGCACACTCCATATGGATGTATATGATCCAATGTTTCATTTCATAAATGAGCACACACTTAAATGGTTTTTATGTCAGCAAGAGAAAAGAAGATTAATGCACCAAATGATTAATGCTCTGGGAGAGGTAATGGCAGAAAGCTAGAGCAACTACCGCATTCAATGAGTACAACTTAAATAAAAATGATTTATAAAAAGAACAGAAACAGTTCATTTCCTCGAGCTCCTTGATGTCCCATAACTACGTCATTTTTTTTATCCAGTGAATTCAAACAACAGAAGGAAAACTACGATTGCATCGAGACTTCGAAACCTATATTAGATTTTAAAAATGTAATTCACGTAATTAGGAGTGTCAATTTGTGAATAATTGTATCGTGTTTAATTGTAATGTGTGTTATCGTTGTGTCAAATTCACATTTTTTAAATATTGCTAAAAATTTCTATCATTTTTACTAGTAAAATAATTTTCTGTGCCGTGTTTGTGTTGTAATGTGTTCCGATACAAATTGCCACCCATATAGTAGTTTTCAGTCAATGATTAGTCACTCTCTTTCAAAATTGTTCCATAACAAAGGTAAACAAGTTAGTTGCCAGCCCAGAATATAACAAAACCAACTTTCTAATCATTATTATAAACTGGTCCATCCATTGAGGAATTCAGTTTCCAATCAACCAAACTATCATGAAACTACACGTGAAGCACTCTGACATGTTGGATATGAATCGAGAACCTAAACCATGCAATAACATGCACTTTCATTTACTCCACAAAAGTTCTATTTAGCATTAATTACTTCCTCCATTAAAGAGGATAATTCCAATAGTACAAAGTCCTCTCAGTAGCTCTAAATGGGCAACCATGACAAGGCCAGCTTCTAAATGACCATTACAAAGGGACCATTAAAGATCAAAATTGCTTAGGCAGTAGAGTAGGAATGCTAAGTACAACAAATTGACATCACATCAAGTATCTTCCACAAGCTCGATGAAACCATGTCAGTAATGGGAAAAGGTAATAAATGCCACAGCTAACAGAAGGGATTTCAAGTAGACATTTGGTAGTGATTCACTAAATTGAAATCAAAAGTACCATCAATTCCTAAGTTTCAGATACTGAGTCACTAATAGCATAGGAGTCAACAAATTGTCAAAACCGACTCAAATTATCAAGGAGTACATCATGATTGGACAGCAAAAATATATACCCACCATAATTTACAAAACAAGTAAAGCAGATCGATTGACTACCCATTGAAACCAATTAAATGCAAGACAATAACCCAGTACATGGGTAATCAAGGTCAAACAAGAATGAAACTAAAACAGTAAATAACATAAGCCCCTAAACCCAAATCTAAAGGAAAGCAACAAAATGCACAACCCAGATGAAGTAAATCAAAAAGCCCAACAAAGCAAATGGGTAGTAAAAAATCAGAAAACCTCAGATCTAACACTAAAGTCCAAAACCCTTGCTCTCCACAATCAACAACCGACGTCGCATCTTTAAGAAAACAACAAAAAGATTAGAAAACAAATTGTAAAGAACAAACACACACTAACAGAGACAGTACAAGAGATTGCATACTCGTTCGCGTTCCGGCTGATGAAATCTGTTTTGCTCGGAACCCATCACCAGTGTTTGAGTAGTTTCTCGCTCAGTTCTGTCTACGGTAACTTTTACAAGCTCGTCGATTTGGTTTTTGATTCCATAAACTTCAAACCATTCATTTTCACTTCTCTCAATCGTAATTCATTCTTTTAAGCTCAAATGTGCTGCAAAAAAGCAGAAGCTGACACAAACTGGATTTTGTTCTCATAGACTACACAAATATATCGGTCGTTAGACTATAAATTACTTTTTCATCAAAGAAAAAAAATACTTCGTACACATATTTTTGATGATGACAGATATTAATATGTAATAACAATAACAAATATAAAATTGAAAGTTCAGGAGAGAGAAGGATCTTGCAGATCAAAGGACAACGAAAGGCCAAAAAATAAAAAATAAAAGATGAAGTGATAGAGAAAGAAAGTGAAAGCGAGTCTGAGATTGAGAGTGTTTTTCTTTTTAATTTTCATATTTGTTAGTAAAAGTATTTTTAACTCAAATGTGAATTGATGAATTGATGAAGTTTATGAACCCACATTAAATTAGTTTTTACTATTTAAATTGATAATCTATTTCAAATTAAAATAAGATTATCAAATTAAAATAAATATAAGCGTTCCATTTCCTAATTTAATAAAAAAATAGAAAAAATCATATTTCAATAATATATTTTTGTGTAATTATTTTAGATAAAATTATTATTAATGAAAAATTAACATATAATAAAAATTTGAATTGAGTCAATAATGTAACTCAAAATAAAAAACATAAAGAAAAAAAAACAATAAAAATAATATTATTAAAACTCGTACCAATAAAAATAATATCTTTTATGTTCAATTTATGTATTTTTATTATTTAAAAAAATTTGTTACATAATTTTATATTAAATATAATTATAATTGAATTATTATTATTTAAATTCATTTAATATTAAACGTTATTTAATTAGATCATATACAATATTAATGAGATGTTATTTTTATAATTATAAGTTTTATTATTATTATTTTTTCTAATTTTAAGGGGTATGATAGTGCATGGATAGCATTAGAGTGATTATATGTATAAAAGTAAAAAAGAAGTCTAAGATATGGCTCAATCAAATTATATGCAGTTTATTCTAAGATGTTAAGATTTCAGTTCAATTTTTAATTACAAATGTATAAATTATAACAGGTAGGTGATATTAAATGATATAGTGGTGTTATAAAGCGTTTTTCAATATTGGCAGCATAGGTTTTGGTGGATCTAACAGCAATGTATGAGAAAACATGCAAATCTGTATCATCTTTCAAAAAAAAAAAAGTACTAATATTTTTTATTTGATGGGTCTGCAAATAAGTTGAGTTATTCAATTTGCTAAAAAAGAAGAAAAAAAATGTTGAGTTAATCATAATTTAAGAACGAGTACCAAGACATTTGCAAGCTAAAGAAAAAAGTTACGCTCTTATCCTTACAAAAGAACAAGAGGAAATCGAATGTAAGAAAACCAGAATCATTTGACAAAACGTGATTATTTGATGATTCCGAGTTTATCCACATATGAACGATCACATCAAGTCATCATTATTTCGGGACATTTCCTTCAGCACTGAATCAAAAACACACTTTTACAATGATGTCTCAAAAGCTATTTCCTTTTTAAACGGCATCGGTTCCGACATAATGAATGTAATATTATTACTCATTTTTTAAGATTTTAAGTTTTAATATCGATTAGTGATCAGCTCATTTTAAAATGGTTGTCGGAACAGGAGAACCTGTATTTGATACCTTACAGGTCCAAATTGTTGAATGTCAAATATCAAATATCAAATGAAAGAACTTTAAGTTTATAATATAGGACAAAGAACCGTTTATTGGATTGAAATTTTTTATCCTGTTGTTATTTTTAAAAAAATATGAAAAAAAATCAATTTTTATACATTTTGTAACTAAATTTATTGCATAATTTACGTATTATTTCATTAATAAATATTAGAGTTATCTTTTTTATTAATTATTCATACCATTCAACAATACTTTAATATTTTAATTACATTAATTTTTTAATTTTAATATCCATTTTATTCTCAATTAAGTAATTATATTTTATTATAATTTTACTAAAATTCCACTTTTGTTTTTCTATAACTCCTTTTGCAAGGACAATAGTACAAAAAAAAATCATTTTCTTGCTTTGACGACCCTTTTCCGATAACATAAATACTTGAGGGAAAAATGGACTAAATGATCGATTTATTACCCTAACTATGAGACTCGATCTGCAAGATCAAACAACCTAATATGTAAATATAACTTTTGTCAGTTTTGAACTTTCAGAATGATTAATGACCAATAAAGTATCAAATTTATTGATATTTTTCATCAGTAATAAAGAAGATCATAACTTTTGCTTATTTGAGGATTGATTGATAAGTCCAAAACTCCCCGGCCATTTATTAGTTGATTTTAAATATAATCCGTTATAAAGCAGTGGTGCCTCAACAAAAGAATAAGGTTCAATTCTCACATCCCACACAAAAAAAAAAAATACTTAATTGTTTGAACTGAAAAAAAAATCAAAGATAACCCTCCTCCTTTATCCGGGCTTGGGACCGGCGGTGCCAAGCTAATACGACACAGGCGGAGTTACTTGGAAATGCAAATAAGAGGAATGGACAAGAAACATTATAGACAATATTTCAAGTTGCAAAGAACCTTCGTATAAGTTATAACAAAGTACAAGTTTAAAGTCTAACTTTTCATTTAAGTCAAATTTCAATCAAATCAACTAAAAAACTAATAATCTTGGACAAGGTCCAAGCTACTAGAGTGATGTGGAGGGTTTTGAAGATCTTGGTTTCCAATTTTTTCACCTTCATTGTATCCCACTTTTACCCTAATTTTCAAATTTACAATGTGGCCCTTCAAAGTGAGGTCCACATGAGACCAATTAAGCTATATAATAATACTTAATGAATCCACAACTAGAGAATAATACCACAGAATTTGCAAGTGACACAATTTGTATTGCATTGCTCTTAACCCTTATCTCACATTCTTTGCTTTCACAAAATTGGAATCTTAACCACCAGCCACCAATCACTTGAACAATCCTTTCGCACTATCAAAGCGTCTCTCTCAAGCTGACATAAGAATTAATCCGATAGAAAGCAACAGACCTAAGAAATTTTTATTGAGTTTGAATGCTTATCAAGTACTCCGTTATCTTTGTATTGTTAGATGCCACCTCATACGTTCATTGACATTTCTAGGGTAACAACTAACAAGTAACATTTGTATCACGAAAAAAAAATTATAGGCTCTCGTTTGAGGCTAAAGGGTTTTTTGCTAGAATCGTCAGAGACTAGAGAATTGCATTGATCATCATTCATCATTAATGATCGGTTTTTGACCTAAAGAGATGGTTAGGGAAATTTAATCAAAAGTTTTTCGAAAGTTCTCTAAAGCTTTACAGAAACTTTCGTTAAATTTTGAAAAGCCTTCGAATAACTCATATCTAGGATGCATTCCAAAAACACTTATATTCAAAAAGAAGGGAAACTAATCCTACATTATTACTTCTAAGTTCTAAAACCGAAAGGCTTTCAAAAATTTTGTTAGTTTCAATAAGGCAATCCAACCGCAATTTAAAATTGGCAGAAACCCTAAAAAACATATGGATCATTAAGGAGCCAAGGCTGTGCAAAAACCACAATCCAACCAGCCAAATCTATTATATTTTTACGGTTTTTAAAATTTTACAATTCGCTAAGAATGGATGAAATATTTGAGAGCTCCATCCGATCCCAATTGAACTTAACAAAAGTTACATTTTTTGTGTACATGTATCACCCTTTGATTAGTTATTAGTACCATCTAAAATTTATATAGTTATCAGAACCAAAAAATGGCTTGATTTTATATAAAACAAAAATATATTATTGAAAAATGAAAGAAAATTATTAAAAACTTAAAATGGTATTATAAATTATTTTGATTGGACTGAATTTAACTAATCCAAACTTATGTCAATTTGGATCAAATCGGATTAAAACATATATATTGACCAGTTGGAGATTGAAATTTTCAAATTTAAGCAGATGGTCGGATCAGATTGGCCTAAAACATGCGGGATTTCGAACCGTTGCACTATTAGGAGCTCAAGATTTTACTTGTTTACCTTAAAATTTTAATGGGAAAAAATCTTAATTTAAGTTCCATATAACTATTGCCGCTTGGTAACATATACAAGAATGCAAGCTCCTATTAACACCCAAATGTACTCGATGATTTAAGAAACATAGAGCACCAAAATGATGGTACAAAGAACTGGTCGGAAGATACATACCAGAGGCAAAAGACCATCACATCCGCGGCTAAAGCAACTTTTTTTAGTTTGATCTACTCCTGCAACCATTAAGATAGAAGAAATTGAAAGAAACAAATACAGAAAAGCTTATGTAAAATAAATCGAGTCACAAAAATAAAATAAAAAAGTCGCCTTTAATAGGAATTCACCATTATATCCCGTGAAGCCATATGGCATTATTGCCTACCCAAATAATTAGACATATTAACATCAATGGAAATCCATTCTTCTGAAACAAAGTGATCCTCGACAATGAATTTGTTCCATACTTCCATACCTTGATTACGTGCCGGTAAGTTCATATACACTTGAAAAATGATTAATGTTTAATGGAATTCACATCTCTTTTTTCAAGATTGATACCTTTAGACTATCCCTATTCTTGTTTTAGTACCCTTTGTAACCCCTATTCTCAACTGAGACACATGAAATACACATTTAAGTTATTGGTATGCATTTTAGTCAATTTTAACAATAATGACACCTTTGAACTATCCCAATATATTGAAATTACTATTAAAATTGACCAAAATTTGTACTAATGACATAAATAAAGATATTTTGTGTCAACTGAAAATAAGGATAAAAAAAAAGTACCAGTAATTCAAAGGTACCAATTCCCTTTTCCCTGACAACAAATTAAGCACGATTCACAATCTCAACCAGCTCCAGTTTCTCATTATCGAGTTTATCCACGAATAGGATGCTAAAGGAAAAATATAGATTATATGTTTGTATCCAGTTAACTACCGTTTTGATTAAGAGCCCCAGTCGCATATGTAATTATCAGCAAGATAATTTCAATATGGCAAGTTCTTGGCAAATCCAGCATCATACAACTGAAAAGATGTTCTAAAAACACTAAGATGGTTGTGGCCATAAAATGCTTGAAGTAAAAGTAGGAACAAATTCAAATTCTGCTCTTTTCATATGTTTTAAGAGGAAAAATCATCAATAATGCTAATTACCCACGTATATTTTATATTGACAAATCAATTTAATGTTCTATATTATAAAAAAAATAATGCATATCTGTACAAGAAATTAAACTTCAAAGAACACTAGATTGATTTACAGATTCTAAGAAGAAAAACTCATCTGCAACATAGAGAAATCTACAAGAATGCAAATGGGTCAGTAAATTATCTTTGATAGGCAAAAGTTCCATGTTATCATCTCCAACATCAACCACTGCGATCAATGTCCTGAAACAGAAAAAAATATTGGGTCAATGCAAACAGGCTGCAAACAGGCCAATGTTTAGAATTTATGACGTTCGATTGTTACAACAGGACCTCTGCATAGACCCTAAATTCAGTCATTAACAGAAATCACGGTGATATTAGCATTAGCATTTTTTAGCTATGGTAGTCTATCCTTTTCCTTTTAAAAAGGTAAGGTGTAACAAAAATGGGCACCAATGACAGCTCAGAGATATATTAACTGAACATACGATTGATGATAACAAAAGATTGAATCTGCCCAACAAGCCATCTGGCCAATGCATCTTCCAACCATCTCCAATAGTAGGTTATCAGGCACATTCTAATGATTGGAGGACAACCCTCCTCCAAGATTAACTACAAGAAGAAGAAGAAAAAAGACGTTTAACAATTAGAATATGGGCGATTCCTCTCACCTCCACCACATTTAAAAAAATTTAAATTACTAAAATACCCTTATTTAAAAGACAAAAAGATACAACTTTAAAAGGATATTGACTAAAGTTCTCAATATACACCAACTAAACAGGAATTCCAAGCAAATTGAAAAGTAGTTTGTCTTTTTCAAGGGAACTCAACTTTTACAATTTGTTTCAAAATACTAATAAAAATTGAATGGTTCACCATCTGTTTTATCCACAACGCAGATAAAAAAATTCTTAGAATATATATGTCTGCTTGCTTGCTCACTCGCACAGGATAGCTGGTCAAGTGTAATCAGTAAAAGTTGAAAATATCATACTTGATAAATTGGATATTTTGGTAAACTTTTGTATAAAATGTTGGATGTGTCAAGTAATTTTTAAAATGCTAGTGTGTGTAATGAGAAGAGAATGTAGAGTCAAAAGGAAGATAGGAGAAGAATTGCCCTATCAATTAGTTGACCTATTGTAAGCAATAACTGAAAAGTCCTGGAAATAATTCACCAGTGGAAAGAACACTTTTGCAGTCCTAGGTCTTTCCCCTCCTACATTCAATGGGTTAGGAAAATCTAGGCTAGCAAGAAAAGTTTCACATAGCCATTATGCAAGTCATCTTAAGGTTTTTCACTCTCTCCTACATACAATGGGCATAGACAGCCTTAGCTAACCAAAGTTCCTTCTTGATAAACTAAGAATCAGGAAATCACTAAAAGATAACATCAAAATAAAAAAGAACATACCCAGAGACAATTAGGTGCACCAGCATCCACATACATTGTAACGGATGGATGTAAAGTCTTAGTAACACTACCACTACCAAACAATTAAAAATTCTATTAACACAATGAAACAAAATAAACAATTAGCATTCTTCAGTACAGTTTAGCAGTTAACTTGCATATCTTACTATCAAGGTCCAATTCTAAAAGAAAAACTTCCAGACCAGGATTTGTTTAACACTAACTCGACAGGAGGAGCAACCATAATACAAAATCATGATTGAATTCAGAAATGTCAGTAAAGATAACCAAGAAAATAAATTTTAGCCAACACCCAAGTAAAACTTATGTAAAGAATTTTTCCAACGCCCAGTTTAATTCTTCAAAGAGAGAGTACAAGAGGCAAATGAAAGACAGAAATAAGATGTAATTAATTGATATAACAAATTTCATACCTTTGCCACATAGAAAAACTGCAGCTTATCACTGGATGACACAACTGTGGAATAATCAACAGGTAAAAACAAATGGACATATGCATCTGCGTATAACCCTTTCTGGAGAACTTTCAGGAAACATACTGACAGAACTCCAGACAATTCCTAATTCAATGATCCACGGCACCTGAATAGAATGATCATATTATTAATTAAAAAGCACATCGTGCATCAAGATATAAACACAGCTTCCAGGTTCTCTAAGTCTTATAAGTCAATGTCTAAAGCATCAGCATCTTTGTTCTTTTATAATAAAAAAATCTTTTAAAGAAAGTCACAGCCAACTGTTCCAAATAACCAAAATGAAATTGTAAACCATGACAAGTAACCACCAAACTGTAGTGTCATTTAAGATCTTGTGAGCCTTACTTTCTAGAACCACAGTAGCAGGGAATCTTTTTCTCCTCCAAAGGGAACTTGTAATTGTATGTAATCTCTTCGCCAGCAGCTATATGTCGTTTTGCATAAATGAAAATTTTTTTTTCACCCTCAACACTGATAACTTTCGTATAGCAGTTAGGCTGCAGAAAAATTAATGGAACAGTGATGTGCGAGAATTATAGATTTCATTAAAAGAAACAAAATAATTAAATTTAGTTACCTCACAAGAATGGTTAATAAACCTAGCAATCCCACCACGCTTTGTAGCATCAACCTACATATTTCATGAAGAGAAAATATTATAGTTACATCGATCGGACCAATCGAACAACAATAAGCTCAATAGAAATAGAAGTGATAGTCAAAACCTAGTTATTCATAGCAACAAAAAGAAATAGAATTAAGTCAAGAAACTATGATTGTTCAATATAAAGAATAGTAACCAAAATACATAAAAAAAATGCCATGTGCCTTCTGCATCAACCTAAAAGCATGCTTTGATAATATTGTCAATGACAACTCATATTTTGAAAGAAAGTATCAATCGTGCAAAAGTAGGCATCAAAAGAGTTAAAGAACATATTCATTTTTAAAGAAGTGGTGGTATTCCATCGGCCTTATGTCCCAACACCAAAGAAGTGCACTAATGATTATGAGTAAAACTTGAGGCAGAGTATAATGGCACAAAAGTACATTTTAACTTTGTCTGCGCGACCACGTTTTATTTCAATTCAAGTAATTGGGTAATCAAAGCCACGATATCAACACCAACATACTAAATCCAGTCACCATGTGCAACAAGTCCAAACAAAATCCATGGAAGGAAGAAGAAAAACAGTCCAAGGATAGCTCAGAGTTGTTTCACTAACCACACAACCATCATCAAGCCTAAAAAGATAACTGCTTCCAATTCCGATTTTTTCATAGTGACACTCACGTATATCAGATATCTGCAGGTCAGGCACTAAAAAGAGTTAATTAAGTAAACATGGAGGAACCCTTCATACAACAAAGGGGAAAAGGGACAAGGATAGCCTCTGGACAGGTTCAAATAGAAGTTCAAAAGGTCAAAAATTTACCCGGGGCCGTATTAGTTCTCCGACATATTCAATAACAAAATCCTCTGCATCAATTGGTTCCAGAGCAACCAAACCCCAATCATGTATCTTACTCCGTTGGAAACACAGACGTTTTTTCCGTGACTGCAAGGTAAAATAACATCAGCTACAATGCTTACAAAAGATTATAAAGAAATTCCAAGAGATTTCTATATTTTAATCACCTTCGATTGAGTAGCTTTCAGAAGATCAGCACCCTCTGCAGCAGCAAGAAGATTGCGCAGCTTGGCCCTGTTTGTTCTTGCTGAAAGACCCTTGCCATTCGAACACTGTAATGCACTAAAATCATGATGCGAATACTCAGTATTAACACGTCCAATGCCCCTAACACGAGATCTTTCAGCAGGACTTGCATTTAATGACCACCTACGCCATTCCCAACCACTAATTGAAACTCGGGCACAACCATCAGATCTAGGGCAGGTGTTCAACTTGGATTTCCCAGATTTCATTTTTTTTACACCAGACTGTTTAGGTGTTTGTTTTGCAGAACCATCTGTATCCTTTAAAAGCTTTTTGGAATTTGGAGAAGGAACACCACCTGCTGGATGCTTCCTTTTCAACTTTGATGCTTTACTTGCTGCATGATGGGAAATGCAGATAATATTACGAGTCATGTATAGCAATTATGAAATTGAATCACATGCCAAAAAATAATAAAAATAGAATTAACAAATTCAAGGAAAGGAGAAAAGGTCCGAAAATACATACAAAGATGAACCAAATTTCCAACATCATGGCCACTGCCATTCCCATTTTTCTGACCACTAAGATCACCCATTCTGCTAGGTTTATCACCATTTTCCATGAACTTGCCACCTGCACAATATAGTGAAGTTGTTATCATTGTACAAAATTCTTCTTCAAAGGCACAGAGAGCAGTGGATAAAAATCATTGTAAAATCCAAAATTCACATCCACAAAAAAATTCCAACCATGTAACTGATCATTAATAATAACATACTTTGACCAGTGCTAGAAACCTTTGCTACTTTCTGCATGCAAACATTCTTGTCAGCAGATTGATCACAGAACATATTACTTTTAGGTTTATTAATATCTTGCACACAACCATTTTCGATGCCACCTGAACAACATAATAAAGTGGTTATTGTTATACACAATTCTTCTTCACAGGCACAACGAGAAGTAGATATAAATAATTCTTAAATCGAAAATTGATATCTGCAAAAAGCTTGCAACCATATAACCGATGAACATAATAGCATACTTTGAACAGTGCTAGAAACCTTTGCTAATTTCTTCTTGCTCCCATTCTTGGCAGCAGAATGAACACGGCTAGAAAGCTTTGCTACTTTCTGCCTTCTCTCATTCTTGGCAGCAGATTGAACAGTGCTAGAAACCTTTGCTACTTTCTGCCTGCTCTCATTCTTGGCGGCAGATTGTTCACAGGGCAAATTACTTGAAGATTTATTAATATCTTGCGGACTACCAATAATTGATGATTTGATTTGGACTTTTCTTTTCTTTTTGGGAGGCAAAGAAACAGGGGTAACTTCTGCTGCCTTGATCAAGTCCCCAGGAGCATTTTCCCTTGACTTTTCTGCTACATGGCTCTGTACCCCAATCTCGAATGAAGTTAGAAGCTGAGTAGAAGATCCTAGCATTTTCTTAGACGATTTCTTCTTGCGATAATACATATATTTATCATTTACCACAGAAACATTTGCAGGGCTAGATTTGGAAAAATTCTTAGATATAGACCTAGTTTTGTCAGGTAAAGAAGCACCTCCTGGTTCTTTATTTGTAAGACATTCATCCTCCTAAAAAGAAATGATGCACCAATTCAACATATGAATAATGAAACAAAAGTCTAAGATACATGAAATAAACCTCTATAATGGTGGAAGCAAGACAAGAGGGCACCATACCACAAAACCATCAAGATTTTGATGTTTCTTTGAAGTGTTCCGTGCTATAAGAAACTGACGAAGAATGAAACCAATAACTGAAGATTTCCACTCTCTGAGAACTTCATCATGCAATCTTTGCCGGCACATTGCTGTAGCAACATATTCTCCAATCTTAGGAATACATTCATTAGATTTTACAGGTCGAAATTTACCTACATGTGATGGAATACTAGTTCTAACATTGTCCTCAATGCCAGGGAGAGGGGGCTCATTCTTTTCTTGGTCAATCACTGATTCATCAACATATGTAAATAATTCCTTGAATACATTTGAAAAAGATTTAGAAACTCCATTTGCAGATACAGGTTGATGAGAAGATTCTGCCAATTCTGGCGGAAATTGAGATATGTTGGGCATGATCAACTTAGCAGATGTCTCATATAAACCACAATTCAGTTGACTGTGCGTCTCTGAAAATCTCTTTCCATTCTCATGAAGTGAATTTCCCTGCAAAATAAGAATATTCTTTAGCCTTCCACAGAAAAATAAAGTAAAAAGGAAAGAGAATAAAATTTTGAGCAAGTAACCACTACTACAAATAATGGGTGGGGCAAACGACACAACTTGTAAGCCTTGCAGGGTTTTAGTTACCTCATTCACTTTGACTTCTTTAGATGACTTCAGTGATTGCCCCACTTCCTCAATCAAGAGTTCAACATAATCACCCAGAGCCACCTTTGCAGACAGATGGAGGTCATTTTCTACAATTTCCACAATTAGTTTCATCTCCTCATGTATAGAATCAGTCCCCATTAGACTCACATGGTTAACAGCATTTACTTCCGTAATTGCAAGTGAAGACAAGGAAGAACGATGATTTAATTCTAGTCCCATCTGTTTATATAGAGAACATAGCAAGGATCATGATAAACCAATGAATTCCTAGGTAACAACTATAAGGACAAATATACCATTAATATACAAACAATAAAAGTAAAATAAAACCTGAAGCAATCTTGAAACTTACAACATTATCAGGCAGTTTCTCAAGCCTCTTGGCACAATTTTCAGACTGTTCAGGTGTCCTAAACAATGAATAACCAGACCAAAGTTTTTCCTTCCTCCAGGAAGAGGAATATTCTCTCACAGTATCATAGAAGACAGCATTCCATATTACTTCCATACAATAATCAAAAAGCATCCTACAAACAACTGCACATGAGCCCTTAAAGTTCTCAATGCTTCCAACTGATTTGATGACTGGCATACATCTTAAAGAATCCTCTGTACTACATGTAAAATCAGTAGCAACGTAATGTTTGTTAGAAGCCTTGCATGAACTAGCAGCAATGTTCTCCACCAAAGATTCAGACTGTCAAACAAGAGCTGATTCATTATGAAATGTAGAAGCCTAAAATATCAAGAATTTGGATGGGGTTTTATATATTACCATTCTGCTTTTAGAAGAGCAAGTCTTCACAGCATTTTTAAGCAAATCAGGTCTAGGCTGTCTCTGAGCTTTCTTTGAGGTACAAAATTCTAAAATAATGTTGCTGATGATTTCTTCCAACATAACTCTACGAGCAGCTTTCATAATTCCTATGTGCAGTTGAGTAGAAACTCCCTCAGAAATCTCAGACACAAAGTTGGCCAGGGAACCATTGTCTTTGTTGTTCTCACTAGATACAGAGATACCATCGGATCCACCAATTTCCCATCCATTTACAATAGATAACAACATGAAGGGAGCACATCTATTTTCAGTGTGATATACCTGCAAACCAAAAATATTGAAAAGTGACTTTATGTTTCAAATGGTTAAATCCGCACATCACTACATCTAGTGCAGAAAAAAGTTAAAGAAATGTAACTTGAGCTAGTCTATTCTCTTCCTTGATGGTGTAGGAACATATATGATTATAATGGTCTTCCTTGCTTCTCAGATATGACTCCCAATCTCTGAATATGCAAACCTTCATGCTCATTTTGAATTATTAGACTAAAATTTCACTCAAATCACTATAATGATCATAAAGTAGCATTAACACAGCAAGTTGCCAGAAAGCCATTTCACATGATATGCGACATTCTCATGTGATCACCTTTCAGAGAGTTTGCTTCATGTAATTAGACAAAGAAGAAAACATGTGCATCAAAAACTCTAGCTATTGGTGTTAATTGCCTCTCTTGCTACTTCTCAAAAATCCAAAATCTTAACAATAACAAAGTTCAAGTATTTAGAGCATTTTATACAAACTATCATTCACAACTAATAACTTCCTTTATATGAAAAATCATATATAACAACACCATCATAATGTTATATTCATATCTTACCATAAACGAATCCCGGAGATAACCATATTGATGCAAAGAACATAATTCATAAAGAGAATGTGGCCCATGTTTCCTTCCTGCTTCATCCTCATACAACCAGCAAGAATCCCCACTTGACTATAAGAAGAAAGTAAAACAAGTTAATATATAAATTAAATGGGTAAGTGTAAAGACATGGGCTTTTGTACCTAACAAACTATAAACTATGTAAGATACCAACCCTTACATTCATTAGAATTAATAAAAAAAAATTAAAATTTGTTTAAAAAAAATAATTTGAGTTTTAATTGATAACCACCCACTAAACCTGGAAAGTAGTGGGATGTAACATGCATGGTATATTTTTTCTCATGAAAATTGCATCAAGGCTAGTATTTTAATGTTTTTTAAGGCATACGCCCCACCTTGCGCTTCAACAGGCTGAGACTTACGCCTCAAGGGCTTAAGTTTCAATGCCTAAAAAAACTTACACCTCAAAAAATTTGCTGAATTGAGTTAAAGTGAAGAGCTTTGAACACAAAATTGGGTCCAATTTTGGTTTTAAAGGAAATCCCATATCAAATTTGACCTTACCAAGTTGACAAACACAAGAAAAACTTAAATATACCAAAAATACAATCAGTTTAGGATATTCAAAACCATTAGCCTGTCATACCGTTTTTGGCTCTTTTGAATTGTTTCTACTCTCCATCTCCTAATTCCATTTAAAAATAATAATCCAACAACCCTTCCATTCATTGACAAATCTGTTTTTTAACCTATTTTTCTAACAAGTATCTTTTCTTTGGCCCTATTTTGCATATTAGTATAGTGTTAATATTGTTTGACGTCCACCTCCTAATTTTTTTACTTGTTCTCTCCCCAGTAAGGTTGAAAGATTATGCTCTCTTTTTTGCCTTACATTTTCTTTCGTTTTTAGTTCATGTCATTCTGAACAATGAACTACCTTTTTTAGCTACTGCAAGTTGTTTATTGCTTACTTGCAAATTGTTTGACTTTTAATTGATGATTTTGAGTTTTATGTATTTGCCATGATATTTAATCTCTTGTTCTTACTTATTTTGATTATATATATATAATTTCACCTTGAGGCTCCCATCTCGTCTCAATAGAAGTAAAATGCCTCAAGGCGAGTTTCCTGCTATTTAAAGCCTTGCTTTTATGTTTATCCTTTTCTAGTGGGTGGGTCAGGAAAAACACTATTCAATGAGAAACCAATTTACCTGCATAGGAAGTGATGTTGATAGTTGAGCTTCCACAGAACTCAATATTGGCTGACTGGGCATATTATAATCACCATTAAAATGAAAATTGGAACCCGAATACACGCCAGGCTGAACACCGACCGGGGTAGAATACTTAACCAAGTCATCTTGTCCTTGTATAGCCTGACCAGCATAGCAAGTAAAAGAATTTGAAGGTATGTTTGTGGTCATGATGCCAGCATTCAAATAAGCAAACCCAGTGGCAACATGGTCAGGAAACTGCTTGAAATACTTCAACGGTACTGGGCTGGTAACAGTCCCATTTACCACAGGATATACAGGAAGCTCATCTGGCAAAAACCCTGTAGATAAACCCTCATATAGCTGCTCCTGAATATAAGGACCACACATCTGTCCTTGTTCATTAATATACATCCATCCACTCACAAAAGCAGGAGTAGGTGCTACACATCCGGAGGAACTCTTATCCTGGAGTGAGCTCACCCCAGCACTAGAGGACTGTTGAAGATCATTGCTGTTTCCATTTGACTGGCAGCTCATCTCCATTACAGAATTTGAACCCAAGTTTTCATCAAAATCATGGCAGGATGAAGAAACAGAACCAGGAATGGCACACCTGAAATACCAAAAAAAAAAGAACAATAACTAAATTTCCACCTCAAAGATCCATAGTTGAAAATTTTCATGTCTACAGTAGAATAAACCTACAGTCAAAACCAAAAGATAAGGTATGTAAATAGAATACCCGAAGGAAGAGCAAACTTCTGCGATCGACAGTGATGAAGAAGCTAGATCAACGGAACAACCAATAGAAGCGAATGAATCTATCTCTTGCCGTTCAAAATCAGACACTTTCAGCCTCTTACAAGGTACGAAAGACAAATCACATTCATCCAAAAAAGATATTGAGAATACCATGACCTGGAATATAAATTAGGCATATAGGAACACAAAATTTAATCATTGATTGATCAAAAACCATAAGGTGGCTTATTCCACATAGATTACATTCCAAAGCATATTGTGGACGAAAGTAGAATAGATAAAGGTTAAAAGAGAAAAAATCAAATCAAATCAAACACTGCTCTATTGACAGAATTATGAGAATGAATTGTCAAATTCGGTCATACATGTTTTATTACTGGATAAAATTATAGAAACTCGAGCACAAGAAACATATCTTTCGGTAAACTTTGACCGATCAATGGGGTTTCGTCTTAAAATCAATGTTTGAAGACAACGGAACGATTTGGTTGGGTATAGTGATAGGAACTGTGTTTACCTGACGGGTAGTAGCGGCGACACCTCTTAGTATCGTTATCGGATGAAATCGCGAATAGCCCTGGTTGATATTTTCACAAGGTCACTTTATGAGGAGCGAGAGCACCCTTACGAACTACTATTGGGGTGAGTCAGAGGACTCAGAACATTAGGATACAAATATAATTAAATAGGTATAATCCGATAATTCTTAAATAAAATTAATCTAATTTAAATTTTTAAAAAATATAATTTCTTTCAAATAATAAAATTAAATTTTACTTTAAAATAAAAATAAAAATAAAAATAAAATTATATCTCATTTTTAAAAATATTAATTTTTTATTTCATCTTAATTTATCTCAATTTTTTTTAATCTCTATGTAGTCTTATCTTCTATATGTAATCTCTCTTATTCTATTGGTGTGTTTCTAATTCGTTTATATTGATGTTATAAATTTTATTTTTATTTTTAAATTATTTAAATTTACAAATTATAAGAGATAAAAAAATAATATTTTTAATAAAAAAAATAGAGAGATTAAAAGATACTATAAATTATTTATATTGGGAAACAAATGATGAAAAGTATATAATTTTTTATTTTTAATGTTATTTTTAAGATTATTATAAATAATATATTATTTTTAATAAAAACCTAAATTTAGCATTGAAAAAATTACATTTTTTAAAAACACAGTATTGACTCTATTTAAATATTACAAGAATAAACATATATATTTAAGAATAAAAAACTAAAATATCTTATCAAATAATTACGTGACTATTTGAACTCTGATCCAAATTTATGTTAACAAAATAATTTAATCATTTTTTAAATAATTTAATTTTTTTCTTTAATATAAGATTTATAAAAAATAAAACAATAAAATGTCATCATTAAAATTAGTAATTATAAAAATAGTATCCTTATTTATAGTTCATACATTATTATTATTGAAAAAAATCTAACACATTATGTTTATCTCAAATCGAACTATCATTTAGACGAATTCAATATTAAATATTGTTTAATATTATAAAAATATTGTTTTTATTGTTATAAATTTTAAATGTATTGTTTTTTTATAAATTCTTACAAAACAATTGACCAATTTTTTATTTTTTTATTTTAAAAAATATTATATTTAACATGTCAATTGAATAAATTTAGTATAAATAAATAAATGTAAAATTAGTACAAACTAAATGCTAATAACACATTTGACATTTTGTTTCTATCACATGAAAAATGATATAGGAAAATAATATTTACTATACTAATAACTTTGTATAATCTTCAATAAAAGATGTTTAAAAAGAAAAAATTAAATAATATTTTTTATTTGGTTTTTGATTTTTTATTTTTACCTCGTTTTTATTTTATAAATCTTACTTATAATTTTTTACTATAGTTATTTTTAAATTAAAAATATTAATACCAAATTAATTTAAACTTGAAAAATTATAAAAAATAATATATTTAAAATTTACAACAATCAATAATATTAAATATAATATAATTGAATATCATTCAACATTGAAATGATGTATGAGATTTTAAAGATGAAGTAAGAAATTAAAGAATAAAAAAAATATAAAGTTAAGATTTTGGAGGATAAAAGCGAAAAATAATGTTCTTATTATGTAACATTTTATATCAAAATATTCATCAAAAGTTGTCATTATAATAGTAAACATTATTATATATAATTTAGGTTATTTTTAATGGGTAATAATATTTATTAACCTTAGTATACTTATATTAAGTAAAATTAATATTCTAAATGGGTTTTACGTTTATATATTATAATTATAGTTTAATTTAAACGATATTTAATATAAAATGATGTGTCAAATTTTTTTTTAACAGTAAAAATATATGAACTGATCATAAGAGATATTATTTTTGTTGTTTTCACTTTAAAAGTTTTCTTAACAATTTAATACTTTAGTATTTCAAAAAATAAAAATATTACTTTAATATTTTATGCTATAAAACTAAAGTTATCCAAACAACATAATGGATGTGTCTTCGAAGATATTGGATGAGAGAGAGCTCATCCACGTGGTTTCAATGTTATTGATATTATAATTTTCTAACTTATATAACACCTAATTTTGATATTAAAGTTTGTAGTTTCGATCCAAACAAGATACTTATAGAAAATATAATACATAAGAGTGTCCAAAAAATTAAAAAAAATTATAAAATATAAATTTTATAAAAATAATTAACCAAAAAAAAAAGTTATCATGTTCAAATTCAGTTTTGCAATGTTAAAATAAAAAAGAAATTTACCCCATTAAATTCAAAGTATTCCATTTGTACATTATTAAAGTAGTAGGACTTGAAAGATTGTTGTATCAAGCCAACATATTATATGTTTATCTATACTTATCTTTGTAATAAATTTAAATTATTTATCTCGTAAGGTTTCAATAAGTATAAATTTTTTGTTATATATTTATACTAATATATTCTAATGTAGCAATAAAAATATGATTTTTATTACATAAAAATAATTTTAAAACCAATAATTATTATGACACCAATGCCCACTCCTTTGTTATGACACCATGAAACTACTCAATTTTTTTTCAAGGGATGCAAAGTCACCACAACAATAGGGTGCACATCGAAGTAGTGCCTTAACTTCTGAGCGATCATTCTCAAGTCATTTCGATACGAACCTCACCTAAAGAAGTGAGACCCGAGGATCAATATTAAGATATTCACTATGATCATGTTAAAATAGGTTAAAAACTGAAATAAAATGAAGACTTTGACCTACTATTTATTTGGTCATTTAATTTACTTCTCGTCCAAGTAGTCCAAATAGCATGTAAATAAGCCTATATTTATTCCATGGCCCATTGAGTAATTTTTAACTAATTTTTTAAATTAAAATGTATCATGAATCCTTTGGTGATACACCTTGATTCTCATAACATTCATTAATTTCTCCAATATTAGGTATCTACCTTGAGCTTAAGTAAGAACCTAACTCACATGGTAAATTGGCTTTTAAATTCCTTGTCTTTCCACCAGAAGGGACGCACTAATTGTGTGCTCAATCACCTCCAGATAGACATACAAAGTTTCCTTAGGCTTTAGACCGACTAATATAGAAGGCTTTACGAGATACATTCTTATCTTTTGGCAAACCTCTTTGCATTCATCGTCTCATTTAAAACCCACATTTTTTATACAACCTAAAAAAATGAAAAATACTTATCAATGCATTTGATATGAACCTATTTAAAGTTGTTATCCTTCTGTTTAGTTGTTGAACATCTTTTAAGTTTGAAGACAGTTTCATATTCACCAATGATGCGATCTTGTCCGGATTTACTTCAAAGTCTGGGATGAGACCAAGTATCTTAAGAACCATTCAGATTCCACCCTAAATACATATTTCTTTGGGTTAAGCCTCATTTCATAACTACTTATTACTTTGAATATCTCTTCTAGGTCTTTGATATGGTCATTCGGCTCTCTAATTTTAATCATCATGTCATCTATATATGCCTTTATATTCCTCATAATATGTTTATTGAACATCATATTTACCAAGCTTTGATAGATTGCTCTGACAGTCTTTTATCCAAAAGACATGCAAATGTAATAGAATGTGCCTTTTTTGTTAATAAAGACCTTTTTTTTCTCATCAATAGGGTGTATTCTTATTAGATGGTAGTCAAAGTAAATGTCGAGGAAATAGAAGAAATCAAACCTTGTAGCTACATCTACTAGTTAATTTATGCTCGACAAAGGATAATAATCTTTAGGACAAGCATTACTTACATCAATAAATACAATAAATATACAAGCTAATCCTAATCCACGTACCTTTTTCACCAGTAACACATTTTATAGCTAAGTTGGACAGTCAACTTCCCTCTATACTCTAGTCTCCAATAAAGTGTCAACTTGTGCTCATTTGATCTCATTCTTTTTCCTTAAAAATTCTCTTCCTTTGTTACGCAGGCTTTGTCTTTAGATCTACATTTATCTTATGAGTTATAATGTTAGGATTAATACTTGACATATCTCACAATGTCCATGCAAACATGTAAGTGTTTTCTTTAGAAAGTCAAGCATTTCCTTTCTTATTTTTGTTCCTTAATTGTTATTAACTTTCAAGTAGTATCATTCACCTTCTTTTACTCACTAACTCTATCTTCTTTGTGGAGACATAGTTAAAAAACCGAACATAACCCACTTTAGACCATATTCTCGACCTTTGGTTGTTTCTAAACTCGTGCCTTTTTTCATGATAGAGTTGTAGCAACCCTTAGCTCTTGTTTGATCTCTATAACTTCTTATGTTACTTTCTATTAAAGATATTTCTTATAGAGTTTACACCTAAATGGAATGAATAGTTAATTTTAAGATTATTTGATTATGTGTATTAAATTCAAAATAATAAATAACTCAAAGATAATAATAATAACACGTTAATTTTCACTTGAAAAACTTTTTTTTAATAAAAGGAAAAACAACTATGCGATCTTGTCCAACAAATTAATCTATTATATAAATTAAATGATTATAACATTTATTTTTTATAAGTGAATTTTGTTTTTCTTGGAGTCTTCAAGCTTGTGACTTTCTTGTGACTTTCTTGGATTAATTATAACCTTCTTTTTGAGTTTATTAGATAACTAACGAATCAAAGACTTCTCTATTGGCTCAATCAGGACACTTTTTAAGTTGAGTTTTATTGGTTAAATTCACAAACCAAATACTTTTGTAAATTGCTTAGTCTTAAACATATGTGTCGATTTTTTTTATTAAACTTATTAAACCAAAGACTTTCCTAATTGGCTAAGTCTTAAGCCTTAATATAGAGTTTTATGGGTTAAATTAACAAATCAAAGAAATTTTCCTTTGATTTAATCTTTAACTTTTTTGTTGAAATAAAATGAATTTTAAAGATAAAATGAACAAAACTCTTTGTATAATTTTTTAGGAAACACTTAATTAGTTTAGCTACATCAATGATGATCAAAATATCATCAAATATTTTTCTTTATGTTCCTAGAAAATGATTTTTTCTAAGACAAACATAAAAAGTATGATCACTTTGCCTTGTTGGTTGAATACAAATCAAATACAATTCTTCTTACATTATATAAGGATTACATATATTAATAAATAAAAATTTGATTTTGGTTTGTGCTAGATTATGTGAATTCTCTTATTTTTCAATATTTGGATGAATAAAAATAGACAAAGTTGTTTCAATGCTTAAATTACCAATAATTACATGACTTTTCTTATCAAACAAACAATTTTCTCTAAGAAAACAATATCAATGAGACAAGAAGAAATACTAACTAATGATTTTTCAAAAGATGCAATTGAAATAGTGGATTGTTTCGTATTTGTAGAAAATTAAATGGTTAGGATTTCGACACATCTTTCGTGAATAGATAATAGAGATTAATTAACATGTGATGCTTAAGTTACACAAATCAAACTATGTCATGCTTATATAAGTAGGTTGTGTTATGCATGAGGTAAGTGTTGTAAGCTACACTTGATAATTTAAAGCTCAAAATAATAGGAAGACTTGTAGGAATCCTTTCTTTAAGAAGAGTAGATGAATAATGTGTAACTTAGTTTCAAAGAAAAGGATTGTATCTTAGTTCTCAAGTGACATTATTCATTAAAAATATTAAACCTATAAAAGTATAAAAGGATACAAAATTCTATTTTAGAATAAAAGATCAAGTGTAGCATCTTTCTTTTAAAAATTATGTAACCTATTTCAAGTGTCTTTTTTTGCTCTTTTAAAGTAACACAAATCACAAAGCTAGATAACAAATAATTTGTGTAAGTGTTATGCAGAAATCATACACAAACCTATTGGATTTAATTATTAAAACATGCATAGTAATTATTTATTTTTGCCTTTATAAAAAAAATAAAATGATCCTCCAAAAAATTATTCAAGGATTGTATAGTAAAATCATATCAACATCATTGATATAATTCCTTAGGTAATCTTTCGTTTCCCCACCTTATTTTTTTGATTATTTTACTTATTTCTCTAGTTGTTTTGTTGCTTAGACGAAGCAACATTACACTGACAAGGATTCATGCTAGTATGTCACTAGTGGGTGCTAACTCCAAGTGCTTAGTGGTTCCTTCAAATTGGACAATAACCATTGAATTCGATGTAATGCTATTACGCTAAAAGTGTTGGCTATGAAGTGGTTTGAAGTCCCAAAACTTGAGGTATTCATGTAAGTGAGAGATTACTAGTCTTATAAATCCTTAGTCCCATGATTGTTGCCAAATTTTTGATAAGATAATCAAGTCAATAAAATGTAATAAATAATAAATGAATGGAATCACTATTTTATGGTATATTGTCTCATTTATTGTATATATAGTATATTGTTGTTACATCATTGGTTATACATATAACTCATACAAAGTAAAAATTATATTTTAACTCTTGACTTACGTGCTTTGATTACTTGTGGTCTAAATAATTATAATATAATAAATTTATAAAAAATTTAGTAAATATTTGAAACAATACTTTAATATATAAGTTAAATTTATGCATGGTATGACACATGAAAATAAAATACTAAATGACAATTTAAATTATGCATGGCAACAATGAACAAGTTAAAACATTCGATCAAGGCAAGCAGAGATCGAAAGTAGCATGAGTCGGACTGACGCTAGAAATTATGCATGGCAATACAAGAGGAAATGACAAGTTAAATTTATCAAAGAGTAATAGTGAATCATTGTTAAATCTTAATCGCTATGCTGTTATTTTATTAATGAAAATTTGAGATTTCTTTCTCTTACAAAATTTTCTATTTCTGATAATTAAAACTTATATAACATCCAACAAATTGTCACTCATGATACGTAACTTATATAGTCGTGTAAGTTATAGTTATTAAAAAAGAACTTACATAATATCTTATTATTGGAAACAATTTTGTTGGTAAAGTGTTTTTATACTATATATAAAAATATAAATCATGTTTAATATTTTTTAAACAAAATTATCTTGATATTATATGTTATTTTAAAAAACTATTATCATATTCATTAAATGTCACATCTAATAAGAATTCTAATCTCATTAAATAAAAATTACATCTAATAAGAATTCTAATCTCATTAAATAAAAATTACATCAAACAATAAAGACTTTAAAGTAATCAATCTATATATAATTTTAATTAAAAGAAAAATTTAATATAATAAAATTTAAATGTAATGTGCAATGAATATGTACATTACTCGTATTTATTAAAATAGAGTTAAGTTATTCGTATAAGTAGTTGTCTTATGTCTCACTGAGTCTATATATATTTGATTTATTATTTATAACAAAAAGTTATTATATCTCATTTAAATCTATCTAGTATATATCTTAACATTAATGTGTTTTATCATCCTCATTTATATTAAATTTAGATATTATAGATAATTATGTTTTTTTTAATTATTCTATTTAAATTCATTTAGGACAAATAACATATTTCAACTTATATAATCTCGATACCGTTTAAACCCACAAAATATAAATAAGATATAATGAGACGATAAATTTTAAAAATTAATGAATTATACAATGAATTAATATGACATTTCATTCCTATTTACACCAATTGTTGTATCTATCCCTCCTAATCTCATCAATATGTTTACCAATTCTAGATGCTTATGGATTGAAATAAGAATAATTTAATTATATGTTATAATATTTCTTATAAGCATATTTTTATTTTAAACCTCTTTTATAAAAAATAAATATGTTTATTTTTTTTATAATATAAATAAATATATGTTTTTTAAATTGTGCGAAAATAAATATATATTTTTTTTTTCTAAAGGGTTAAAGAGAAATCATATTAAATATGTAAGTAATTTAGGTTCAGGAAATAAGAATATATATAGAGAAATCATATTAAATATGTAAGTAATTTAGGTTCAGGAAATAAGAATATATATAATATGTAATATGTAATTTATAATCCCATTTCACAAATTTACAATGAATACTATTTTTCTTATTAATAATTTGATGGACCAATGCAAGGCAGATGAAAGAAATGATAAGAGAGAAACAAGTAGTCCAAAATCCCAAATATATAATAATAAAAAGAGGGCTTTATTTTCATTTTGCTAATAGACAGACGGCTTTATTTTATGTTAAGACATGGGAAGTTGGGAGCAAAAATCAAAGCAAAAGCTGAAGAAAACAAAGCAAAGCTTCACGTTTCGTTTTTAACATCATCGAAGAATAAACATAGTGTAGATGAAGCATCACCAGCTTCCATTGCCCTTCTTTCTCAGCCAGAGTTTAGAATTCTGAAGTTGCAAAAACATGGAGGCGAGTCTAGGACTAGTGGCTGGTTCTCACAACAGTAATGAGCTCATTGTTATTGCACTCAATACCAACTCTGCTGTAAATTAACTTCCTCGTTTTTCTTTCTTTTTCATATATAGAAACAAATAAGATTGAGCTATGTGTGACTATGTGTCTGTTTAATTTTGCTTTTCGAAATTTCTAGAGGCGATTCTAGAAAACAAAGTGCTTGAAGGCTAAATAGGAAAAAAGAAAAAATTAAAAATCGCCTCAAGTACTTTTAAGGCTTTCACAAAGCACATTTTGTATTGAATGAAAGTAACACATATAGGGGTCTCTTTGATTTTGATTTTGATTTTGAGAGTCTATAAAAGCGTTTCTGACAGTAAAAAAAAAAGTTTCAAAATCAAACTAGAAAATATTTTTTACAAGCGCTTTCAAGGCTCATATAACATATTTGATGCTTGCTGATATGAAACTAGTTTTTTCTTTTTTGAAACTGTTTATATGTAAAACTACTTTTAACTAAAGCAAAAACAAAAAGACTAATAATGTGATTCTTTCTAAATCTGCTTCTGTCTGAAATCACTTTTTAACATGAATACAAGCAAACGGATCCATTTGTGATGTGTCTATAATTTTTTAACTCTTGTATTATGAATGTGCAGCCAAAACAGTTGCAGCAATTAGGGGGGAAAATATGTAATATTTGTGGAGATGAAGTAGGCCAAACAGAAGGAGGAGAGTTATTTGTAGCCTGCAATGAGTGTGCTTTTCCAATTTGTAGAAATTGTTACGATTATGAGCGCAAAGAAGGTGGACAAGTTTGTCCACAGTGCAATACACGTTACAAACGTCTAAAGGGTACTCAAAATGTGTTATTTTGGTGTTTCTTTCTATTTGGGTCATTAGTTATTTATTTTTATATTTGAGTTTGGGGTTTGAATCATCAGGGTGTGTCAGAGTAGAGGGTGATGAAGAAGAAGATGACATTGATGATTTGGAGAACGAATTCAATTTGGATCACAAGGGCAAACATTCTTTGCACAAAAACGCAATGCTCAACTATGGCCCTTCACCTTCTTCTGATTTTCATCAAGACAATGATACTTTACCACAAGTTCATCTCCTCACTAAGGGTCAAATGGTAATTGTATTTCTTTTTCAGGTTCTCCACTTCTGTGCATCGTGAATTTTTTCTATAGAGATAGGAAGAAAACAAAAAATAATAGTAAGAGTGAGCAACGGGTGAGATCAGTAAGATCAGTAATACGTAGATGGTCAAGATTATGACTATATATCTATCGTAAAAGTACCTAGTTTTTACTCCAAAAATATTGAAAACATTTCCCATGTATCTTCACCTAGGACAAAGGGTGAAAGTTCTTTCAATTATATTTCAACAAATACAAGTTATTTGATTGTATTCAATCAGATTTTTAATAATTTTAAGCAAGTTTTAAAATCAAGGGTATTTAATTTTGAATTTTAAACATCCATCAATTAAGATTTTATAAAAATCTATAAATTTTTGTGTAGTTTTAAGCTTGTATAGATTGTAAAAAAGATTTTAAAACTAGTAGATTTTTATAGATTTTCATGGACTTTTGTGTTTAAAAAAAAAACAGTAGAAAAACTTCACATTCTTGATTCACCTCAAAGATTTCCATAGATTTATAAAGCTTTTTTCTTTATTTCCATTAACATTTTAAATATCTCTTCTACCATTTTCAACTTAAGTTTATAAAAATTCATGAAATAAAATGCACTGGTGTTTAACAAAATTTCAAATCTAATTTTTTAAAAAAACCACATTAAAGTTTTTACAATCTATACAAGTCTAAAACTATTTATAAGTTTTAAAACTCTCAATTGAACACACATTTCTTAATCTTTTTATTTCAAAAATTGGTATATATAATTAAATTCAATTAGTACTGAAGCGTTCCAAAATGGTAATTACATGCCAAACTCACTATATTTTCTTCAATTTGCAACATTATTATATTAATTGAACTTAAGCATCTCAATTTTTGAAACAATATATAGCAGTCAATGTGCACATCGTTGCCTTAACGTATTTGAATGATTTAAATTTATTAGCTGCACGTAGATATCTATACATGCAATAATATATTGATAGATATTTATAAAAGATAATTTCTTTTATATAAAAGTTTGATTGAAACAAACCTAAAATATGATAAATGTAATTACTAATTCAAATGGTGTTAATTTTTTTTTTGTCAAACTCTACAAGGTCGAATGAAAAATGTTTGATATTTATATAAAAAATATAATAGTTTATATGGCTCTAACCTCAGAAAAAGATCAATTTCTTTTAATTTAACTCTAATTAACATGAGATAAATTTATTAGATATTAAAAGTTGTGAATATATAATTGAAACTCTAAATTAACAACGGCGGCATTAATGAACTCTTTTTACATCGTTTCATAAGTTGATCACCTATTCAAAAAATCAATATATATACACAAAAAGAGGTTGCTCAACTTTTAACTGTTTTGACTTGTTTAATGTCTAAAACATTAATTAGACTATAGGTTTTCTTTTACCAACCAGCCAAAACATTTTTGCCCTATGTTTTCTTGTTGTTTTTAACCATAACTCAAACAAAATCAATCTTAATTAATATTTATTAAAACATTCATAGCAGAACTCTTGATTTTTCATTTTTTATTACCAAACAACTTCCTAAAACATTTTTTTTAGATTTTAAATCCAACAAAAATATTAATTTGATTTTTAGCTGATTATTCCAACAAAAAGTTCATTAAAAACTAAAAACACAAACGATAATTTAAAACATGTTATACTTTAAAGAAGCTAAATAGTGATATTATTTTCTCTTTTTTTTTAAAAGGTAAAATGATATTATCCTTAATTAATGTTAATTTAGTACAAAGTGCACATTTATAATAATTATAATATAATATAATAATATAAAATTACTATAATGATTATGAGATTCGATTTTTTTTAATTTTCATTAAAATATAATTTATAAATTTTAATTTATTCATGTATAAGAATTTTTTGTTTTTCCTTTTAATTTTCCTATTAAAAGATAATTAATACATATAATCAATTATTTTTTACACTAAATATAATTTAAAAAATAAATTATCTAAAATTAAATTATAGTTAGATTATGTTATATAAGAAAATACATTAGTATTTATAATATTTTTTAAATATACTAATTTAACACATATTTAAGTAAAAATTTAATATTTTCTTTTAGTTTTATAATAATAGATCATTATTGTAATATTAATTAGTTTTTCCATTTTCTTTTTAGGTTAAAGTGTACCATTAGTCCACAAACTTTAACTAAATTATTATATAGGTCTACAAACTTTTAAAACGTACTATTTAGTCTTTAAACTTTTAAAACTTTATACATAAATCCTTAAATTTTTAAATCATACGATTTAGTCTCTAAAATTTTAAAATTTTACACATAAATTCTAAATTTTTGATTCATATATATGCATGTATGTATGTATTTTAGTTGTCAAGTTAGAACATATGTATAAAATTTTAAAAATTTAGGGACTAAATTGTAAGATTTTAAAACTTAAGAGCCTACATATGAAGTTTTAAAAATTTTGGGACCAATTTATATGTTTTAAAAGTTTGGAGATCGATGATGCACTGTAACTTTCTTTTTATTTGTCAATTTCATTAACTATTTTACAATGAAATCAAATATTATATAAAAGAAAATCAAGTCTTTTAAAAGTCTTTTGATTTTTTCTTTTTTCTTCTACTAAAAGATAATTATTAATACATATAATCAATTATTTTTAAACTAAATATAATTTAAAAAATACATTAAAATTTAAAACATATTTATGAGAATTTTGATTTTCTCTTTTAATTTTTAATAATAAATAATTATTATAATGATCATGAGTCTTTTAATTTTTTATTTTTAAATTTTACATTGAAAGAATTTATAAATTTTAAATTTTAAATTTATTAACATAGAATCAATTATTTTAAGAGTCTTTTAGTTTTTCTCTTTAATTCTCACACTAAAGCTAATTAATACATATAATTAATTTTTTTTACGTTAAATATAATTTAAAAAATAAATTAACTAAAATTAAATTATAGTTGGATTGTGTTATATATAAAATACATTAATATTCATAATAAAATTCATTAATTAAAATATTGCATATAATTTATAGAATTATTATTGTCATTTATTTATGAAAGTGGAGACTAACTCCTTTGTAATATTTATTATAAGATAAGTGTGGTATGAAGTTTACTTTTTTCAATTTTTACCCACTAAATTTAGTTTGATGATGCAGGTTAATAATAAATCTGATGTGCAACAAGCTCTAGTGTCTTCTTTCATGGGAGCCTGTAGTGGTGGTGGCATATGGGTTCAAACTCTTCCTTCACAAAACCCTAGCATTTCAGGTGATTAGCTTTGCTGTACCATTCCAGCGAATTTACCCTAATAGGCTTCAATTAATCGATGCTAATTAAGGTGCCACTTGTACCATCTTCTCTTGATTGATGTGCTTTTAAATTGGCTAAAACACTTCTAGTGGTGCTTGAAAATTTCAATAGAAGTACTTTTTAAGCTTTTAGAAGCATTGTTTGTGCATCTAAGAGAAATAAGATATCCCAACATTTGTGATAATTAATTTTTAATGCATGCTCTGCTTTTAAAGATAATCACTTAAATACCAGTCAGAATCACTTAGAACAATTTTATGTCGAACACCTTAATGTTTCTTTAAAATTACTTTTAACTAAACTACTTCTTAAGAAACCAAGTACATCCAAACTGCCTCTAAATTAGGGATGCTATTCTATTTTGAGTTTTGACTTTATGATCTCTTTTGGAATTTAAGATGTTAAACCTTTCACTTGTTCCTTGTGATTTTGTAGTACAACCTAGATCACTGGATCCTTCCAAAGATACGACTGCTTATGGCTATGGAAGTGTTGCTTGGAAAGAAAGAATGGATGGTTGGAAGCATAAACAAAAGAAATCAAAGGGGACCAGAAGTGAACATGGTGGGGATGACGTCGATCATCCTTTGTAAGATTTCCTTTACAATCACATCTCTCTTTGTTTTCATCAACTATATTTCTATCATAATCACTAATTATCATTTGGTTAAAAAAAAACACTTGCTTTTATATCTCTACCATACTAATAATTTCTAATTAAAATCTTGTTTGTTGTTCATGGATCAGAATGGATGAAGCAAGACAGCCTCTGTCAAGAAAAATGCCTATTCCATCAAGTCAAATCAATCCTTATCGAATGATCATCATGATTCGCCTCATAGTTCTTGGATTCTTCTTCCATTACCGCATCATGCATCCTGTACCTCATGCATATGCATTGTGGCTTGTTTCAGTCATATGTGAGATTTGGTTTGCTCTCTCTTGGATGCTTGATCAGTTCCCTAAGTGGTTTCCTATAGAGAGGGAAACTTATCTAGATAGGTTGTCCCTTAGGTAGGCTATCTGATTATCCTGTTGTATTGAACCCAAAATCGCATGTATAAATTATATATAATTGAATTGATCTCAAAATAATGTCACTTATGTATTTATACATAGCGTGTACATATAAACATATTTAGTTTATATATGTCTTCTACATAAATATAATATATGTACACATTACGTATAATTGACATGTTATTTTAGGACAATTTGATTATATTTTGATCCATATTTTCGACAAACTTATTGGCTTACTTGTTATTATTTAGATATGAAAAGGAAGGACAGCCTTCTCAACTTTCTCACGTGGATATATTCGTGAGTATAGTTGATCCACTGAAAGAGCCTATCCTAGTGTCTGCCAATACAGTTCTTTCCATTCTTGCCGTGGATTACCCAGTTGACAAGGTTTCATGTTATGTTTCTGATGACGGTGCTGATATGTTAACATTTGAAGCTTTATCAGAAACATCAGAATTTGCTAAGAAATGGGTTCCTTTTTGCAAAAAGTTCAACATTGAGCCTAGGGCACCTGAATGGTACTTTGCTCAGAAGATGGACTATCTCAATGACAAAGTGCTTCAAACCTTCATAAGGGAGCGAAGAACAATGAAGGTAACAACTAACAAGGTTGTTGTCAACTAGTATTTATAACATTATTAAGTGCAGAAGCTACTATAACATGATTTTGATTGATATTGTAGAGAGAATATGAAGAGTTTAAAGTTCGAATCAATGCTATGGTTGCTAAGGCACGTAAAGTCCCAGATGAAGGATGGACAATGCAAGATGGGACTCCATGGCCGGGAAATAATGTCCACGATCATCCTGGAATGATTCAGGTAATTCATTCTAGTGTCTCAACAGCTTAAGTTTTTTGGTGATTGGTGACCAACAAACTCTAACATGCTTAACTTGGATTTTATTTTTTATAGATTTTTCTTGGTCAAAATGGAAGACATGACACAGATGGGAATGAACTACCATGCCTTATATATGTTTCTAGAGAAAAGAGACCTGGATTTAATCACCACAATAAGGCTGGAGCCATGAATGCTTTGGTAAGTATTAATAGAGATATACTCGATCCTATTTTAAATGGCTGAAGAGCGATTTAAAAATAATAATTATATCTTGAACTTTCTTCTTTGTCAAACAGGTTAGAGTCTCTGCTATTCTTTCAAGTGCACCCTATTTGTTGAACTTGGATTATGATCACTACATCAATAACAGTAAAGTTCTAAGAGAAGCAATGTGTTTTATGATGGATCCTTTAACTGCAAAGAAAGTGTGCTTTGTTCAATTCCCACAAAGGTTTAATGGAATAGATACGGTTGACAAATACGCAAATAGAAATACAATGTTCTTTGATGTAAGCTTCTTCGAATACTTCAATTCTTAATTTTGAAAATTTTCATCTAATAAGAAGAATTTTATAAATAAATTATCGTTAATTATAGATAAACATGAAAGGTTTAGATGGTATCCAAGGACCTATTTATGTTGGAACTGGATGTGTGTTTAGAAGGCATGCACTTTATGGTTATGATGCTCCAAAGAGAGAGAAGAGACTAACAAGAACATGCAAATGCGTGCCAAAATGGTTTTGTTTTGGATGTTGTTCTGGTAAGAGGAAGAAGAAAAAAGCTAACAAACTTAAGAATGATATGAAGGAGATCATGATCTCCAGAATGACAAATTATCAGCATGTTTGCGCCTTAGATGGCATCAATAACAATGAAGGTAAGTTTAAAAAAAATCTCCCTCTTTATAGCAATGTTTCTTTTGAGTCTTTAAATTGATTCTTCATTGTTTGCCTTCTATTTAACTTCACTGGAAATATTCATATTTAGAGAGATATAAGCTTGAGCCTAGTTCTCTATGTATTTAGTGGGTTACAAGTGTTATTTCAAGTCACTCATCTGAACACTAGGTTATATTAATTTTTTTTAATCAATGATATTTAGCGTATTTCAAACCTATGATCGGAAATGAGAGAGATGATTCTTACTGATCAAAATACTAGTCAGCTTCATGTCATTACTAAAGCAAAATTTTTGCCCAACTTTCTGTTGTCTCACTAGAGAAGATCTTGTATGCAGGTTTTGATGGTGAAAAACCACCTTTGATTTCTGAGCAAAAGTTAGAAAAAAAGTTTGGGCAGTCTCTTGTGTTTGTTGCGTCAATCTTGCAAGAGCATGGTGGGATCCTGAAAAGCTATAATCCTGCATCTTTGCTTAATGAGGCTATTCATGTTATTAGTTGTGACTATGAAGATAAAACAGAATGGGGAAAAGAGGTATATTAATCTAGAAAAAAACTTATGTGTTAATTCACATATCTTTTACTCGATATTCAATCTGTTCATTTAATTTTTTTTTATTTAAAATCTAGGTTGGTTGGATCTATGGTTCTGTCACAGAAGACATATTGACAGGTTTTAAAATGCATTGTCATGGTTGGAGATCAATATACTGTATACCTTCAAGCCCTGCATTCAAAGGTTCTGCCCCAATTAATCTTTCAGATGGTCTAAATCAAGTGCTTAAATGGGCACTTGGATCAATTGAAATATTTTTTAGCAAGAATTGTCCTCTTTGGTATGGATATGGAGGTGGTATAAAGTGGCTAGAACGTTTGTCATATATAAATGCTACTATATATCCATGGACATCGATTCCTTTATTGGCTTATTGTACTCTACCTGCTGTGTGCTTGCTCACCGAAAAATTTATAGTTCCAGAGGTATGTAACTTAACGTAGAGATTAGATGCATGAATATATATATTCTCTATCAGGAGCATTAAATAGCATGTATCGAATTGGTCTCAAAATTAAGTTGCATATAAGTGTTCATTTGTTATATGTACATAATAAATATTTGTTTATTTACAAAATATGCATAAATTAAATAATTACATATTTATTCATTATATATAAACTAATATGTTATTTTAGACTTTGATTATGTATATATTAGAGTTTCAAATCTTTTTTTTTTTTTAAAAACACATTTTTTTTCATATACTATCATTCATGTTGAGCACGTAACAATACACATAAGTCATATTACAGTACAACTCGAACATATAATGAAAAGAATAATCAATTCTTAAGGTCACTTACTTTATGTCAATATGATACTTTAATCAAGTACTATTTATATGAGATATATAGGTCATTAAAAATTTAAAATTAAGACACTTAAATCATTTTGTTAAGAGTTAAGAAATGTTATATTATTAAAATCTCCTACCCATTAAATGAGTATATTTAGGTGAGAGTAAAAATATTTTTTAACATGTTTTCCTCCATTATAACTGACTGTTATTCCATTAAAAATGTCTTTTAAAATGTTTTCATCTATTAAATTCCATATTTCAGCTATTAAAAATTACAAGGAGAGATTTCTCATCAACCATACATAAATAACATATGTATGCCCACTAAAAAATATACTTGCGAGTAAAAATATAAACAAATCTACTATCTACATTTACTGATGTTTTCAACTGTATACGAACCATTTCATTAAAACCATTTTGTTCCCAAATTTTATCATTTATTAGAAACTTATCTTTTCATTCCTTTGCCACATGAAGAAAAGGGACGTGTGAAGGAAGTTGAAAAGGAATTAATCCGTTTCTATTGTTTATTTTTTTTAAATATCAATTTTATTTTAAGATTTTAGACGTGTAAAATTTATGTTTTAAAAATATATTATTTTAATCAATTTACACTAAGATTTAAAAAACTAAGTAAATTATGTGTCCTATTTTTAAAGTTTCAAGTTTTAATGATTTATATATCTTATGTAAAAATTAGTTGATCAAAGTGTCCAAACTACATAAAATGAATGACTAATAGGGTTATTTATCCTAGTGAAAATATTCAGAAAAAATAGTTTTTGCTAAAAATATCGTATAAGTAACTCAAATAACGTTGATTGTTTCTTCACAATGCAGCTTAGCAACACTGCTAGCCTATGGTTTCTGTCACTTTTCATCTGTATTTTCGCAACAAGTATTCTAGAAATGAGATGGAGTGGAGTTGGAATTGATGAATGGTGGAGAAAAGAACAATTTTGGGTAATTGGGGGAGTTTCAGCACATCTTTTTGCTGTGTTTCAAGGACTCTTAAAGGTTCTAGCTGGTGTCAATACAAATTTTACTTTAACATTTAAAACTGGAGATAATAAAGAGTTTTCAGATCTATATGCATTGAAATGGACAACATTGTTGATACCACCAACAACATTGCTCATAATAAACCTGATTGCAGTTGTTGCCGGAGTCTCAAATGCAATAAATAATGGATTTGATTCATGGGGGCCTCTATTTGGTAAGCTTTTCTTTTCTTTTTGGGTGATTGTTCATCTCTATCCATTCTTAAAGGGTATGTTGGGTAGGAATAATAGGACTCCTACAGTCATAATTGTTTGGTCTGTATTACTTGCTTCAGTCTTCTCATTGTTGTGGGTTCGGATTGACCCCTTTTTACCCAAGTCAAATGACCCTTTTTTGGAGGAATGTGGGTTGGATTGTAGTACTTAATCAATGATGCATTCATAAATGCTAACTGATATATCATGAATGATTTGTTCAAAGAAACAGACAATGAAGAAAAATAAAAGTTGTTTGTTGTGTATTATGTAACAATTATTGCTTATTTCTTCATTAGTTCAATGTATAAATATTGGGGTTTTTGTTCCAAAAAAATAGAATATAAATAATGGGAAAGAAAAATAGGTAGGAAATGAACCGTGCAAACATCATGTTTATATATGTATTATGTAGTATATTTATGCTGCAAGTTTTTTATTGATTCGCTGAAAGTCCGCACTTTGTGGACAATCGAGAAGGAGGTGATGAATTAACAACCCTCGTGCTCACAGTAGAAACAGATAAACAACAATCCAATAAATAAAATAAGAAAACAACAAACAAACAACCAAATAATCCGGAAGCATACAAGTATAAGAAAGTAGTAAAGAAAGAAGCTTTCCAATCATAATAAATATCTTAATTTTAATTGTATTAACACAACAATTAATTATTCATAATAGTGATACACCACTTAAGCTTCAATACCTATGTATAAGCCATTCGCTAAAAAGCAAATTAACAGTCTGAATCAACAATAATGTAAATGCAAATACTTATATCAATTTACCTACTCTAACTACTTAAAATATTTATTTTATTCTTAATATTAATTAAAATATTTTAATGATAATAACAATTTACATTATTATAATATCATCATACTAATCTAAACAACTAAAAGATAAATATAAAGTCAAATAATAAATAAACTTAAATACAAGATAATTAATAATTATTCTAACTAACCTATTGTTAAATTTACATCAATACATATATTCACATATCACAATCTAATTGGCATTTATAAGTAAATGATTTCACATTTACTTTTCATTCTACATCCAAATTTTACTTCCAATCAATAATTGGCATGTTACTTAATACATAAAACAATGTACACATGTAACACTACTCTAATTGGTATGTTACTTAATACATAAAACAATGTATACATGTAACACTACTCTAATTGGTATGTCACTTTATGCATATAACATTACTCTTAATTTTTAGGTTTAAAAAAACTTTCTGATTTTTATACATCTAAGTTACTCAATTGATTTTACTTTTAACTTCCTAAAAAAACACATTTTTATGTTATAAAAAAATTATGTACACCACATTTTTGAATACATGTAAAACATTTTTTTAACATCATAAAAAAAACATATATGTATCACATGAATGAGAGTCGAAATGAAACTCCGTCTATATAAGGAGGTAACACCATGTAATTAAACATTAAAAAGACTAATAAATGTTGAGAAATTACGTAAAATAATACCCCTACATTTTATTATAATAAAAACATATATATAATAATAGTGAAAATAATTTAATTAGACGAAATTTAATATTGAATGGAACTAAATAGTTATAACTAAATTTAAATTACATTTAATATAAAATGATTGGATAAATTCTTTTAATAACAAATCGACATAAAATGTACTATTTCTACTATTAAAATAAAATTTATTATTTTTGTTGTTTTCCTGAAATGTTCTGTCAAACTACTAAAAAAGAAAGAAAAAACGAGACCACCGGGAAGGTCCCCAAAACCCAGTCAACTAAATAGTTATAATTGCTCTACCATGGCTTCATCCAGTGAACTCTTCACGTTTTCAGAAACATAACTTTTAAAAAGTCAACACATACAAGGAATTAAAAATAATAATAAATAAATTAATATATAACACTAATCAAATGAACGTATTGAAACTGAAAGATGGATTTCTATGAGGATCAGCAGATGGCCAACAACCAAGTCCACATATAATATATATATGGAGGCATAAATACAAAGACGAAGTAATACAACGCATTAAAAATACCTGTAATTCTCCTTTCCCAAAATGTCCTATTCTTTCTTTCTTGTTCTCCGTTGCCAAATATTATAAATCAACCTAAGCTTTAGTCTGTCCAAATTCAACATCCTTAACAGGTTTCGTTTCCAATCCTTCCTTCAAAAGTCTGATCTCCTCTTCTGTCAGGCTGTTTTTCGAACTTGGTGATACCTTGGCATTTGATTGTTTTTCAAGCTCCACCGCCCAGCTATAGATCACCATACCAACAACGGCCAGAATCATCCCCATTATATTCTTGAAAGCCATCTCTGAATCAAAAAGCAACCAACCCAATGTGAGAACACATACTGTTTTCATGTGTCCTAAAACCTGGAAGGAAACGGCCGAGAAGCGTCCAATGCAGAGGTACTGGCTCACATTGCAAAACACAGCTAACAAGCATGAAAGAATAATGAACAGCTGCCCATGATCCATCAATGGCTTAAATATGAGAAAGCTAGTTTCTTTAGTGAAGTGAATGGTACAGAAACCGACAGAGCAAAATGGTAAAAGAAATGTCAGCATTTACAATGGTACCGGAAGTCATCTTGTAGGTTGTTATAAATTTGCTACTAAGGAAGTAGTCAATAAATGGGCCAAAAATGAGGAGAGAAAGAGCTTGAATTGGAACTGTCTTACTTAGCAACTCAAATGATCCAATCGAGTACTTCTTTTGAAGAGAACCTATTGTCTGTGTAACGAAGAAAAATCACTAAAAATTATATCTGGTTAAAAAAATTATAGTCAAAGAATGCATTGGAAAAAAAAACATTCTAAAACACATGTTAGAAAAAAATTATTTACTATTGAGCAACGCATGCCTACAACCCTTCGTATTAAAAGTGATGAAAGACTTAAGAAAGGTTTCCACAAACCTTTTTTGAAACCTAAAACCCATTCAAAGCCAAAACCAAAAAAAAAAAAAAATTACATCTTCAAAACTCTCTATTGAATATAGAACTCTTAAGACGTTCAAAGATGCTTACAGAAATCTAATTCATGTCTTTCAGCTAATACTTTTCGTATCAACATTATTTTCTATGGTTAGGTTTATTCTTCATGAAGATTAAGGGCCTATTCTATGACCAATTTTGTTTTCAAGTTTCAGTTTTTTAAAACTCCAGTTCCCAAAATGAGTATATTGTTTGATAATTAATTTCATTTTCAAGTTCAAAATGATGTTGGAACTCATGTCCATTTTTACACAATTTTTATTGTTTTTAAAACTTTTTTAAAAAATGTTTTTTGAAAACCATATGCCAAGTTCATCCTTTTCTTCTCATTAGCTAACTTTACTTTTTCTTTGTTGTGACTTAGAAAGAATGAAAGAAGAAAACAAAACTTTTTACCAAACGAGTTTTTGTTTCTTTTTTGTAAATGAATTAGAAAATAGAAAACTAGTTCCAGACACAAGAAAACATGACTAGTTATAAAACGAACCTTAAGTAATTCCATTATTTTCAAGCTATTATCAAACCAAGAGCAAGGACCAACCAATAGTCTAATGCTGTTCCACTCACACGACAAAACATTGGCCCAAAAAAAAAAAGCCAAACACTACGATGGTCTAAGCCATACATGTCAGATAATGGACTGTCAATCAACTTCTTCGACCCACATCATGCTTTTTAAAACTATTGGATAAGTGCTGTGTAAATTCAAATTACTGATTATGTTTACTGACTTATTGGGTTTCATTTATCACAAGAATACCAAGATTATAAACTATAAACATCCTAACCAAACGTATATGAAACTCAAAAATGTAACAACCTTATCCTTCTGAAAGAAGAAAATCGTTATAGCGAGTCAGTTATCAGAGAATCCCAATGAATGATGCATAACATCTCTAATCTCTAAGACTCTAATTACAATGCAAAAAAAATCTGATTGGCACAATAATTTAATCAAGTAACAATGGATGAATTGAAATAGCAAAGAAGAAAGTAGAAAATCACTAACAGGATCAGAGACAAATCTTGAGGTTAATTTTTATAAAGAAAAATATAAAAAGAATAAATCAAATGGTACTTACAATTTGCTGCAGAGAAGTCGATAAAACCGCTACACACGCGCATATAAAACCTTTGAGATTAACTTTGACATCAGTTACAGTGCATATACCAACACCTATGACCACAACGATAACTGCTAATTTTACTTCCTTTGAATAGTGTTTGTTGTGAATAATCCATTCCATTATACAAACGACAGGAATCATGCTTAATTTTGAAATCTGCACCATAAATACAAAGAGAGCATTAGCAGAGTAAGGAATGAAAAGAAGAGGAAAGATTGCGCGCTTTTATATAGACAAGCAAATCCCTTCCACATCGTGAGATCAAAATTGCTAAGAAACCCAAATGTACCCAGATATTTAAGGCCTCTAGACAGCTTACAAGACGAATTTTTTTAAGCTAGGCTAGGCCAAAGCCATGTTTACTCATATGAGATCACACTTAGTTCGATACTAATTATTTAATTATTCTTAGATTTTATTTTTCTAACTAAAGATCCTTTACCACTAACACAGAAACCATCTACTCACCAAAGTTCACTATCCATCAAAGCATTTACTATAAGCCTAAACATCCATTAAATTGCATGCATGAGGTTAAGAGAATCATACTTGGTAGAAACCAACTGAGTTCAGCATTAGGCTGAAGTTCATGGCAGCTATGGACATATTAGCAACAACAGAGAACCACAAAAGCTCCCAAAGTGGAATATGCTTAGATGTCGAATACCCAGCAGCATTAGAGATCAAACCAACCATTGCAGTGACAGCAAAGTGGAACAGTTAAAGTAGTAGCTGAAATGGCATAAAATCCACTTCAGATAAATTCAATTCAATGTCTGTGTTCTAAACAAAATCTCAAAGAAAAATGCACGTAACCATAAACTCAAAAAAGAAGACAATATTAGAAAACCAAAATCCTTATCCGATCTGAATAAAGCCTAAATGAAATTTGAAACGCAAAACAAACAAGCCATTAAACAACAGAAACGCAAGAATGTGATCTATAATCATACAAATAACTCAAAACAAGAACCACTTCAGATTCAGAGAAAACAAAACTCACCGAAGGTAAAAGCATATCCCGAGGAAAACATAAGCTGCTTATTGGCCATGATAATTCCTACGGAGCTGATAACGTTCATGGCCCAAACCCCCACATCCGACACTGCACCCCATGATTTCTTCTCGCTAGGTTCCATTTCTATCTAATTCTTCTATTCAGGTACTTTTTTCTCTTCTGGGACTTTGAAATTTCACACTAGTTTTACAATTACAACTACTCAAAGATCCGAAATTATGAAGCCCCGAGATCAGATCAAATCAGATCTCGCAGCAGAGTGAAGAGAAGGACAAAAACGCAAAGAATGGAAATGAGAAGCAAATGAAATGAACACGACCCACTTGCTAGTTTTGGCTTTTACAAAAATGAAAGTGATATTGAATATTGAATAAAGTTTTTTTCTATCTTTCTCTGACATTTTTTTTCTTTCCTTAAATGTACCACTGTTAAAGAAAGGTGGAGATGGGTTTGAATTTTCCGATAAAAGATTTTCTGGGTAGAAGAAGGAAAATTGCAAGGAGAAACTGAGAGGAAAATTGCAAGGAGAAACTGAGAAGAAAATTGCCAGTGCGGTCGTAGATAGACACAGAGAGGTGCTTTCCAAAACGTTACTAATATTACAAGCAAAACAGCAAAAGTAACTCTTTCTCTTTCTCTATTCCCAAATTTCATCTGTTCGTTTCTCTCTATATCGTCGGTTTAAAAAAAAAAAAGTAGCATGAGCTTTCCCTTATATCTTAATCAATATGAAGAAAGTTCCAAGAAAAATCATAAATTTTCATTATTTATATTTCTATTGTTGAATTGAAATGATTTGTGTAACATGTAAAGAGAGCTTGAGAATGGAGTTTTATTTTCAAAACATGTACATATCCTTTTATTGTAATTTAAAAAATATATATTTAAAAATAATGTGTACATATAATTTTTTTTGGGAATAAATATAATTTTTTTTTTGGGAATAAAGTGCTTTGAAAGTCGTTTATTTTATTGACAAATTATTTTAGTTTTTTTAATAACTTAATGTTTTAAAAATTGATAAATTTATTTTAATTTATATTAAAGAAAAAAAAAACAATACAATAATAAGTGAAAATCAACTAATCTTATTGCTATTTGTCTAAACATTCTGCATTTTTTAAACAAATATCTCTATTATATATAAGTTTTTTAAAAAATAAAAAACCAATTTTATAAAACCACATTATCCACTTTTTGGTTTTTGGCATATAACTTCTTTTAAAAAACAAACAAACATACAACTAATTATTATTCATTTTGAAAATAACTAGAAGAATTAAATTAAACCGCTTGCAATTAAAAGACAATAACAACTTATAGATTAAGGAAAAAAAATATTTAAAGAAATGCATATAATCATAATTCTTAACAAAAATTGTCTTTTTCCAACATTCTTAATTATTATACCAGTGTAACTACGTAAAAAAACCTATCTCTGTCTTCATTAGATAAAGACTGGTCAAAATTACTATCTACATAATATTGACAATACAATCATAACCAAAGAAAACTAATCAAATGAACACTTTTATGTATGCATGCATGTGTTTAGATCCTAAAAAATGTATGAGCTTCTTCTTCCAATCTATGAGTAATTTGTGCTTAACTCACATGAACTTTCTCCTCTAAGTGGGATCGAGTTTTTTTATTTTCCCCTCTAATATAAACCTCAACTGCTGGTGATCATTCACATCATGGACGCTGCGGTGGTGAAGGAGATGTTTCAATCATTATTAATCGACGATGAGTGATCTGTTTGAAATAGATCAAGAAGTATTTCATAATTAAACCAACTCCACCGAACTCTAAATTTGCTACATAGTTGCTTTAGTTTTACACCAAATTTGATAGTAAGAATAATATTGCATCAAATTTAAAGCCATATTATTCTTCCTATTAATATTATTCATAAATTAATTAATTATATGATATAAAATTAGTAAAAAAAATTACTAAATATTATATTTGGTGTAATTTAGAAAAAAAAAATATTTTATAAAGAAATATATATTTTATATAGTAGATTTGAAATCAATTAAAATTTGATATAAAATGGTATAAAATTACATATAAAATAATGCTAGGGTTGGAGTGCCCTGAGAATAAAACCACCAACGAAATAAGTGTTATTGTTACTATATTTGCTATGAGGACAGTTAACGATAAAGAAATATGATCAACTCTTCTACAATCCTGGGGCGAGGGCTCGCGTATCAATAATGCCTAGGTCTGAGAACTGGCCATTCAACTATAAAGGCATATTTCGAATATAGAGGAGTGAAAAGCAAGAAGCGGAAAGAAAGTTTTTTTTATCTTTATGGATAACCAATTTATTTTCAAATATAGTTGGGAGACTTTGCCCAAAAAATGGGTAAAAAAAATGAAAAGATCAGAACATGGGAATAGATCTGATACCAATACGGACTACCCATTGTTTCAATTTTTTTTATTTTTTTTTTAAGGATGAAGACATGTTTTTGTCCTAGATACTGGGCCATGGTTGTTCGAAAACTTTCTAGTACTGTTAAGACGATGGAGCCAAGGCATGGTTTTGTACACAATTGATTTTTTTTTAATGCCCATTATGGGTTCAGCTGTGGGACTTACCCATGAACTATAAGAGTCTCCATATAGCTAAGCTTGTGAACAAAAAGTTAGGGGCTTTTATTCTGCATGAAGATGAAAGTGGGACGACCATCATACTCATGGAAGACATATGCGAGTTCGTGTTCTAGTTAATATTACTAAACCTTTATTTAAGGGGACCTTTGTGAATCTGGGATACACTGAAAAAGTTTGGATCAATTTTAAATATGACCACCTACCGTATTTTTTCCATTCGTGTGGTATTATTAGTCATGATAATAGGAGATATGTTCCCGTACGTATAAACTTTAGTGTCATGACTAATTAAAGTTATATTTCCACAACGTACACTCAATTTGGTGTCAAGGTGGGCTGCCTTATATTGGTGATTTTCGCGGTGCCGATAACTTTGTGGGTGGTTGGGTCGGTAGCACGTTTGGAGGAGCTATGGTGGTAACTCGTGCCCCAAAAATGAAGGTTTTGGAGTCTAATAAGATCTTTTCTTCATGTGATGATCAGAATTTTTCTGAGTCTAATTTTGCCCACCCAGCTACTCTTAGGCACAGTATTAAGAGGGAGAAATTATTGTTACTTAATTAAGTGATATTTTAAATTAATAAAATTAATATTATTGTTACTTTTTTTTAAAATAAATAATGACTAAAAAATTGAATGGACATTTATAGAGTTGTAAATTTTTCTTGACAAAACAAATGCAAATACAAATATAAATATAAATACAAATACATGTGAGGATTATTTGATTGGAGTTAAGATAAGAATGATAAAATATGGGGATGAGAACGGAGAAGAAAGATCATATTTTATAAACATAAGTTGAGGAGATTATACTCGGTCACATTCTTTAAAATTATATATTATTTTTTAATAAATATAAAAAAAATTATTTTTTAAAATTATTTTATAGATTTTCATTCCATTTTACTCAAACTAATTACAAGTAAATATATTTTTTATTTTTTATTCTATTAATATATCAATAAATTTTTTATAAAAATTATTTAAAATATTTATTTAAATGTTAAAAATATAAAAATATAATTTATTATTATTTTTTAAAATTAATTTATAACAAGATATTATCAATATTATTTAATATAAAAAATTATGTGTTTTTTTATTATATACAGTTTATTTTTATTTCTTTCTCTCAAGAATATTTTTGTTTATTATTTATTAGTTTAAAATTTTAATTTTTTTTAATATAAAACACTATTACAAAAATAGGTATTTAAGTCGATATGTAAAGTCGGTTTGGTGTAGAACGACGCTATCCATGTAGGACGTAGCTTCGGTTCACCATGTCAACTGATGCTACACGTGGACGTAGTGTCAGTTGTGGTAAACCGACGCTATCCACGTAGCGTAGCATCAGTTGATACCTGGAATCGACGCTACACACGTGGATAAATTATTTTCTCTTATTTTTTTCCAAACAGAACTATTCCAAGCGTTGCATAACTCTCAAAAACTCAAAACCTCTTCCATTTTCCTCCACTCTTTCTCATTTTTCGGCCACCTACAACTATCAATTGCAGCGCCAGTTAGTGAGTTTTTTTCCTCTCTAACTAATATTTTAGATCCTCTATTTTTTTGAACAAAATACTCAAATTTTTTATACCTATTTCTCACTTATAAAACACCATTTTTTCTTCATTTCCTTCATTTTGTCACTTTATTTACTTTTGTAAATATTTCTATTAATTTTACGCACTTATTATTTATATTTTTTTCTGTTATTATGTGTTATTATTTATGTGTATAAATTTTTGTATTATATATGTATGTTTGTATTATAACATCCTGAGAAAAATACGATGATATTGAATAAAATAGAACAAAATCATGGTAATTTTTCTACTATTAATTAATATTTTATTTTTCAAATATTTGTATTATTTAAACTATTTATTAAACTGATTTTGGTTTTTTTACTTAAATACAGGTTTTAATTTAAGTATAATAGAAAATAATTAAATTTTTAAAAAAATTAAAGTCGATTTATCGCGTGAATCGAATTTAAACGTAAAATCGATTCACACGTTGAATCAACTTTAAATTTTAAGTCATTTTAATACCCTTTTTGTAATAGTAAAATCTTTATTATTAGTTTATTATTTTTATAAATTTTTATTTATATTAAAAACATAAAATTATTAAAAAGTAAAAATATTATTTGAATCTTATTTTTATATGAGGATCTGTTTTTCATTGAAATTTTTGATATATTTTGGTAAATGTTTTAAATAAAGATAACAATTAAATTTTAAATTACGTGCTTAACGATACTAAGCGTACAGATGTAGGAGATAGGATTCAATTAAAAAACTGTGTTGGTGATGTCATGTGTCGGAGGGATGTAGAGAAGTTGGTGCAGAATTGATAAGAGATGAAAAAGCTATTGCTATGGGACACACAGTTGACGCTACTGGAGTAGCTACTTACGGTCCGCCACGTGGTAGCCATTGGACTCCTTCCGATCAGGCTACGGCGTAGTAGAACGTCAGCATAATTTAAAAAAATGTCAACTCTATTTTCTTTATTCTCCTAACTTCAAAAAAATATTAATTAATTTTTTTATTTAGAAAAAAATATTTATTAATCTTTTTAATTATAAATAAATATTCATTAATCTTTTTAATTATAAATAAATATTAATTAATCTTTCTAATTATAAATCCTAAAAAAATTATTAATAAAAAATACCCATACAAAATTTTAATATTATATTTTGTCTTTTATTCTTACATTATAATTAAAATATCTATGATAATTTTTATCTTTTAAAATAAATTTAAAATTAATAAATATATTTTTACATAATTTTTATAATTATAAGTAAAAAGATTAAATATAAACTTAATAAAATTAATAGATAAATATAACCCTTCATTTAATTTTAAATTATTAAAAAATCAATTGTATCCTAATTTTTCACTCAAATGTTATGTTTCGTTTAAATTATCTTTCAAAATTTAAAGAAATTGTGTTTATTTAAAAGATATAGATTTTTCTACAAGTTATTACATGAAAAAAATTTAGAGTGACCTAGTGATGTTTAGAGGGAATTGGAGTTTAATGAAGTCAACTTAAGTTTGGAAGACTCTAAAATGTTTCATAATATACTAGCATGTGTTGAAAGGTATTAGAAGGTGTTGGAATATTTTAGAACATGATGGATGGTTCATTAAGGATGTAAAAATCTTTTGAAGTTTCTAGAACATCCTAGAACTTGTATGAAGGAACTAGACAATCATAAAAAACTCTAGAGTTAGCTAGACTTAGCTAGAAGATTCTAAAACTTTGTGATATATTGTAGACAAAACTAAAACAATGTAGATATTTTTGTACATTCTAGACATAGTAAAATCTAGAAACTTGAGTTATAATCTTAGACTTGATACTACATTATACATAGACCTTTTGGTCTTCATTTATACATAAGTTGTAAGATAATCTCTTTAAAGTAATATAAAACATTATTCACAATTTTTTTTGTTTCTCTTGAATTCTCTAAGTCTCTAAGTCTTTTTCTAATCTCTTTAAAGTGTTTTGTTTGGGTCGGAAGACAAACTTAATACAACGGATCGTATCAAGTATCGCATGATTGCTAATTGTAATCTATGGTCGTGACACGAAGTTAACTCTTTTCCTCTTATAGTACAACCATAGCCATCGCACTTGGATCTCTGTCTGGTGTCGCTTTCTTCGTCTGGTTTCACCATCGCACTTGGATCTCTGTCTTGTGTCACTTTCATCGTCTGGTTTCGCCATCACATTTTGCCGTTGCTGTTTCTGTTCAATTTCACCAACATTGTTACAGGCGTATGAAAAATACAATTGATGAAAAAAAGCCTGAGAAATAAAGAAGCTAATTGATATTTTAAATTAAGTGAGATAAATATTACAAAATTTGCAATGATAGCAGAATTTGTGGTGGCAAAAGTACCTTGAAAAGCTTTACTTTTCGTTCCATAAAAAAGGCAAAGAATAAAAGTTCCTTGTTCAATATTTTTCTTTCCATAAGCATCACTTACATTTCCTTGTAACTATATTCACGCTAACTCTAAAAGGTTTTATATTTTGTAAACCTATTAGAGTTTTATATTGATTTTCAAAACTTTTTGTGACTTTAATATTTAATTCTTATATGGTTTGTGTTTATGATTGAAGATTGTGATGGCAGTGATAGTGGTGATATAAATAGATAAGATATTAGAAAATATGTATTTGGTGAATTCTATTTTTTCATTATATTTTAAATAATTTGAGATGTGTCTTGGCGTAATTAGTAGTATATGAGGGATACAAGTAAAATTTCTCTTCAAGTTAACTCCCTTGATACAACCCCATCCTAAGCCTAGTTCATTGAAGGGAAGATCTGTTGAGCCTAAATTTTGTGATGGTCCTTCCTCCATTCCTTTAGTTGTAACTTCCAGTGGATTTTTTCTCTGAGGTCAGGTATAAGCCTTGTCATTTTAGTGTTTGATGTTTTTGTATGAAAAATATAAAATCTATATTTTATTTGATATTTTTAATTATCTTTTGTTAGGTTGGTTAATTGTAATTCGGTTTCACGTGAGATATATTTTCATGTTTATATTCACTTTCATATATTTCATAATACATATAAAATTATAATGTAAATAACAAAAATTATTGTGATAATATAAACATTTTTTTAATTTATTTATTAATTCTCACTATCTTAATATCATTACGATTGATTACCATTACTATTGAAGAACAAAATATATCATACTTATTTTATAAAAATCAATATTTTTTATTAGTGATTAATTTTATAAATAATTAAAATTTAATATTACTTCTAATTATAGTTATAATTTTATAACTATAACTTCTTTTTTCTTGCAATAATAACTTTACTTTTTAGTATAGAAACAGAAAACATAATAGGATGGCTCATAGTGTTGATAAATTTGTCATTTCTTGTTTTGGTAGGATTGTTTTTGAAGGTTTTTTTCCTGTTTTGTTTACTGATTTGTTAAATTTGGTATACTTGATTTGTACAAGATATCTACTGATGTAATTGTTCTGGAGTACTGATATTATGAGGGATTTTTAAGGAAAATACTTTTTGGCCAAGCTTATAACCATACGTATTTTAAAGGTACTTTATACTTTAAAAGTTAAAACAATGACACATCTTATCCTCCTTGTTAAGCACACCTAATTAAATTCAAAAAAATTTAAAACTTTCAAAGCACACTAAAATTTTCCTAAATTGCCCATCATTAATTACGTGATAAATAATAGTATATGTCAACCTAGCAAAATATAATATAACCCATTATTTAAGAAAAAAACTGACTTATAAAAATAATCTTGATAGAGATAAAAAGAGAGTTTTACTATAATTTTTATCATTTTCTTTTTCATTAAAAGCTGGAAAAAAGTTCTCTTTCCTACCCAGTAACTTGTTTATCCAAGATTGTGAAAATTAAGTTTTTTTCTTCGATGAATATCTTATGTTAGGGGGAAATAAACAGAGATTCTAATGATTATATATGGTGAAAACATGTGTCTAAGCTACTACGAGGGTAAGGGTAGGAAATTGATTCGTTTATTGTTAAAGTTCTAATGTATTCCCCCTCCTCACCTGCTCTAGCCTTCCCCTCCTTTTTCTAGGATATGTGTATGGGTAAGTGTAAGATACGGATAAGGAAAGGGGGTTATTTAATCCAATTCAATAACAATATCATTTAAAAATAAACAACTTGCAATCGCATTTAATAAAAAATATCTATTAATAATATTTTTATAATTATAATAATATCATTATTAAAAACACAATTAAAATATTTTATTTTTATTTCTTTCTTGTTTCACACAAATATAATATTTTTATTTTTAGTTTTTAGAAAAATAAATGAATCACCTTATAAATTGCTCAACCAAATTCATTTAACTTAACTCATAAAAATTTTAAATTATAACTTATCTAAGACAAACTGAACCAACACAATTTATTTAACACCATAACATTATTTGAATGGCTTATAGCACCAAAACAAATATTTAAATTAGGTAGTAAAATAAGAAGGTAAAAAGATGAAATAGAAAGGGCCATTTTTGTTATCAAGTAATCTTATGCCATGTAACTTGAGATTAGGGGGTGTCAAATAACTAACACAACTTTTGAATGTTAAGAAATTTGGTAATAATTGATTAATATAGATATATTTTTTTATTATTTCTTACTAATATAAATAGACAATAGAAAAAAAAAAGTAAAATTTTTATTGTAGCAACTAACATGTAAAAATGACATAATTAATGCAAAAACACATACAATAACACAACATAAACACGTCCAACCCAACACTATTGTCACATTTACTTGAGATGAAAAGAAGTGCTTTTTGTTATGGGGATACAGTAATGGGAATTACTGCACCTGAAATTTCAAATTCGAGAACAGTTTTCATGTACCATGAGCTAAGTGCAAGCGAGAAAACAAACGAAAAATAAAAGATACCTAGAATAACGTTGCATCATCCACTCAAAACTATGTGACAATCATTCTTCTATTTGTTTGTTTAAATAAGCAATGATACACGAATCTGAATGCTAGGACTATATAGAGCAAAGACCTGTGCCTAAAACTGAACCTTTGATGCCAAAACAAAACATATCACTCAAGAAGGATGCACCATATTACAAGGCAATAGATGCTAAATGGACGACAATAGAATTTACAACCCTCTACATCTATACTCCTTGGTGTATAAATACAATATGCATGTCAGACAAAGGTGAGATGTGCGCTTCGCAACCACATAATCATCACTCTTACAAACACATCCAAGAAATACAAAACACAGACCATTCCAACTACTATAACCACAACTACCATACGTCAAAGAAATTATACGACAATATATAGGACCGTCATTTTTCATCCTTAATCTCTGCCAGTGGACGAATCCCTCTGTGCACCAGGTGGCGCCATTGGCCTTGGAAAGTTACAATCAAATTTGGCACCAGGGAAGTGAGGGGCCTCCACATAAGGGCTCTAGGACACCCAAAATTCAATGAGAAAATGGAAAGTGATCAGGAAATGCGTATAATATATAAAATGCATGTAAATTTCAATTATCACTGAAAAAGGCCCCCTCACTTGAGTGAAGAAATACATGTCAAAAAGAAAAACCCATTTTGGTATCTGTATGTCCATTAATTCACTACTAGATTACTTGTACGGAAGAGGGGCACATATTGAATGATAGATGAAATTGCACATGATTCGATGTCAGATTAAAATATATATATCTATTTGACCAAAAATGCAAGTTTCTATACAAAAGAGAAAATGGCACAGATTGTCCCTGAACACTTTCTCAAGCAGCATGGCAGATTATCACAAATATCCCTGAATTTTAATATTTTGTCACAAGTTTATAACTTGATCACAAATACTAACGTTTTATATATTATTATTGATACCTTAATTTGTAAATGATGTTAACACTTACCGTTAGTTTCTCAATTTTTCATGCATTTTTGACACAATTCAGAATTTATAATTAAATAATTAATAATTATTATACAAGGTTAAATATTACGGTTTCTATTAAATTGTTTACTTTTAGATTGGATTGTTTGGTTTAGTTCAATTATTTGCCAAAAATACTATAACTTTAATTATTTTGGTGTCAAAGATCATTGCATCTTCTCTTTTATTGAACAAAGAAAAACAAAAAAAAAACCACCACATCATATTGCAGACATAATTTGACAGAAAATGAACTTGGGTTGGCCATGTGCAAAATTAAAAAGAAAAACAAATGATTTCTATTTAAAGATTTCATTAAAGGGTTACTATTAATACCTTAAATAAAACTAATTATTTTAAATAGTAATGTTAAGACTTTAATATAGTAGAGAACTTTGCTCATTAAAAGATTCGAACCCAAAACAAAAATCGTAAGTGAAAAATCAAAATTTTCATCGAAATTTAGAATCAATATAACGTGTTTTTTCCTTACATATCACATACAATATAACAGTGTTAGGGTTAGGTGTATCTGTGACATTTTGAATATATTGGGAGTATCGGTGACAAAAATGAAAACACAAGGATATTTCTCATAATTTCCCAAGCAACACACTTAGAACATACAATACTTTTCATTGATAACATTGTTCTTTTATAAAATCATGAAGGGAATATTCTACATCATATAGGCTCATTAAAAGAAAACAAATAGTTACCTGTGGTGCAAATGCATTATTAGATGTTTCTTCAAGATTTGAAGCTTTTGGTGTCACCATAGGAGAGCATGTATCATAGCTTGACTCAGATTCATTGAGTTGATGATGACCTGCACCACTTGGTGGGGTTTCGGCCCCATTTCCATTGGTTGATTTAACCCTCTACATTCATTATGAGGTTTTCATAATAATTAAATGAGAATTTGGATAATTATGTCTCAAACTTTTGAAGATTCAAGAAACAATACCTGAAAAATTTTACCAAGAGTTTTCAAACCCTTTGCTCGTGCACGGAGCTCCTCTTTCTTGGCAGTGTTGTCTTGAAGAACCTGAAGTAAATCATGAAGAAAAATAAAACAATCAACCTAAAATAGTTCCACACAAGCTAAAACAACTAAAATGATGAGTTAATAGCTAAACAACCATCTGGCAAACACGAGAAAGAGTGGCCTCAATGTCAGCAACATTGAGCTTCCAAAGCGAATCAATCATCAATTTTTTGTGTGATTGCATGTATACTTCCAGCTCTTGCTCTGTGTAGTTTCCTTCTGCACTAAGTTGCTTTTTCATATCCTCCTGCAGCTGAAGCAAGGCAATTGCACCTATAGCAGCAAATGATAAGCTAGTTAATAAAGAATTAAAGCACTGCAAACATATTCTTTAACATGAAGCTCCTGACACTTTAAGGAGACAATGACCCTAGAAGTACATGGATGCAAATAATGGAAATTGAAAGAAGTCATTTTATAATTTCATTAATTGCATTAGAAATTATTTTTGGTTGATTAGATCATTTTTTTAATTAGGTATTTTATAACTTCATATGAAGTATTTCAAAAGATTCAGCGTTAGGTTATTTGGTTATGTCCTTATGATGCCTGCCTATACAACATGGACTGCATTAGAACCCAAAGCCTGCCATGAGATCGGAAAAATGGATATTAAATGCACTCTTTCCTCTCATTTTATTCATCCCCACCTTAATTTATCCATTTATAGTTCTCCTTTGATATTTTGTTCTCATTTCTCAAAATGGCAAATTACAAATACCTTCCTTCAAGAGTTTGCTAAAGTGACATATTACCTTCAGAAGTTTGAAAAATAGTAATCACATCCCTTAAAGTGACTATTTCAAAATATTGTAATAAAACAGTGGTACAAGCCCACAAGGGATGTGTTTGCCAATGTTATGAATCCTTTCTCAAAACCGTCTCTTAGTGCAATTTGAAACTAGAGAAGTAAATGTGTGACACACAGAATCCCGTTAAACGTAAACCTAGATGAGAACGAATGAACCTATCACATATAATTATCCAAAAATTGTGCAAGGCAGAATTCAAAGGTAGGTTGACTTTTAATTGAAGGGTTTCAGAAAAGTTCTTTCAAACAATATATTTCTTTAAAAGTAAACGTGGTTGTAAAAGCAAATGGGTATGCAGACATATGATACATAATTTGCTACTAATTTGTTCATATGTGAAGAAGTGTGGCATTCCATTCAAATTGAAATATCACAGAGATAAATATATTTTTTCTGCAATCAGAAGGGGGCAAAAAACTGTACAAATAGACGCTGAATATGTTAAACTACAAATTATATTGTGCAAGGCAGAATTCAAAGGTAGGTTGACTTTTAATTGAAGGGTTTCAGAAAAGTTCTTTCAAACAATATAGTTCTTTAAAAGTAAACGTGGTTGTAAAAGAAAATGGGTATGCAGACATGTGATACACAATTTGCTACTAATTTGTTCATATGTGAAGAAGTGTGGCATTCCATTCAAATTGAAATATCACAGAGATAAATATATTTTTTCTGCAATCAGAAGGGGGCAAAAAACTGTACATTTAGACGCTGAATATGTCAAACTACAAATTATACTAACCTGTTGCTGCTGTTACTTGGGATTTAATAAAGTGCCCTTTGTTTCTAAACCATTCAGCTACAAATGGTACACCCAAATAAATTGCCTTCTTCCCGAGCTCTTTTGCTGCCTGTCTTACATATATGTAACCAATAGTACTCAACATATCAACACCATAGGCTGTAGAAGAATAAGACCAAAAAATCAATAAGGGACCAAATGCATAACAAAATAATTAAAAGCAGCCTTGCTGTTGTGCAAAGTGCAAACTGAATTGTTCAAATTCCAAGAACCTTCCTTCATAATTGAAGCGATTCGGCAAGCCTAAAAGAAGTATTCTGAGAAGAACTTTAGTCATCATGATACTTTGATACATTAGGCAAGGAAAGTTCCAGTTTGTTAAAATATAATTTAGAAGCAAAGCTGTGGTAAAACAAGTATCTAAACTACTAAACCATAAAATTTCACAAAAACTTCAACCAATGGCAGGTGGCATGTGTCCACCGGTCCGGTTTTAGTTAAAAAACTTTAACCGGACTAGACCGTTTATATTACTCGGACCGGATCGAACCGTTTGAAACGGTTTTAATTAATACAAACCGGATCGGACCGTTTGATTTATAAAACTGTTCGGTCCGGTCTGGTTTGGTTCAGTTTTTTGACACATTTAATGAGAAATAATGTGAAAATTTTAATATATTATTAAACTGGTCCGGTTCTACTAGTTTAAAAATTAATACAAACCGGACCAGATCATTTGAAAAACGGTTTTAACTAATACAAACCGGACCAGACTGTTTGATTTGTAAAACCGTTCAGCCCAATCCGGTTCGGTCCGGTCCGGACCGGTTTATGGACACCCCTAGGTGGCAGTAGCAATAGGCAATATAAACACAAATACCTTGTTTTGTCCAGTTACAGTTTAGTCTCAAAGATAATCAGAGACTTTAATGTTTACACAAATTAGATTTCAGTATTCTACCAACAGGTCCTACAATTTTAACCCAGCTGAAAAGTTCAAAAGTTAATATGCTGCATTGCATACACTTCTGCTTTTTTCTCTGTTCCCTTTCCTTCTCCAACTCATCTTGAACGAATAGACAGGGAGAAATTACCTGCATTAGAGAGCCTCTCTACTTCAGCTACCGCAAGATTAACAAAGTCTTCTTTGTTTCCTTGTACATATTGATGGAGTCGATCTTTCAAATTTTGTGCAAGCTTTTCTTCTCTTTCTCTTTGTACAGCCTACAGTTAAAAGAATTTCATATAACTCTATGAAGGCTTATGAAATACATAAATGAAGATAATACAAGGGGAAAATACAATAAATAGAAAAGATGTGTGAACTTAAGGGGAAAACACAATGAATAGAAAATATGCATGTATATAAAGGGAAAATACTGTTCATGAATATCTCTTTGATGTCAATATCTATGTATGTTTTGACGACAAAGATGCACTGTAGATGAATTATAATAAAATTTGCATATGCATATATGAAAAAGAATATAAGAAAGATTAACTGAAACTTGTCACCAAACAGTTTTCCCTTCTGTTTATTGCAGCCATAAAAAAGTACCAACATTAGATTAAATAAAACAGAGTAAATCTACAAAAATATCACCGAACTATTTCATTTGTTTCATTCATACCACCAGATTATTTTTCATCTCGTTTATACATTTTTTCCATTTATACCATTCTGTTAGTCTTCGTCTAACAGCATCACGCATTAGATAGTTAAATAGTAAATTTAAAAAATGATACATTTGAAACAAATTGTTGTTCTAAATATATCACTTAATTATCGAGTTATTCCAAATCTACCACTTAATCATCTGAGTTATTTCAAATCTACCATTGATGCGTCACACTATTAGATAAAGATTAAATGAATGATATAAATTAAACAAATACAATAATTGAGTAGTATAAATGAGATGAAAAATAGTTCGATGGTATGAACGAAACAAAAGCAATAGTTCGGTAGTATTTTTGTAGATTTACCCTAAAAACAACCTAATAATTAGAAAGTCTTTAAAAAATTTGGCAAGGCCAAGTCGTGTAGAGGTGTTTTACCCTCATTTTCTCCTGCACTTTTTTAGCATCAATTTGTTCTCCTTCTGTGAAAATGTCTAGTGAGGCCATCGATGCCATGGCAAGCTGACCAATGTATTCCTCAAAAAGCTCACTACCAAAAAGCATTGCGAAGATTGCTGCAGGATCAATAATTGAATCACTGAAAGGGAAGAAAAGCACTGAAACATATCAGAAAAAAGAAGCAATTCTTATAAAACTTACAAATCTATATACTTGAAAGACATTATCATTGTTAAGAAGCCAAACTTCTTTTTCAACCACAAACTGCATTCAAAGATAAATAATAAGAAACTAACGTTGAAATTCCTGATTTTCCATAAGCATCATACGCTTGTCGTTGGTTTGGATCACTCAATACTTGATAGGCCTCCCCCAAGACCTGAATACAAGAATGACTTCCAATGTAAAATAGTAGTGAATCAAGATTTGACAACTCTTCCATGTGATTGAACTTCAGCACACAGACTCTTAGAAAGGTCATGAATCAAAGGTGAAAAGGCCCATCCAAATTACAAATTTTAAGAATTCAATTGAGCTGATTACTTCTTTCTACCTTAATCGTGAGCAATGCTGTTCAAGGAACTGATTTCTATGCCAACAGTGCTGATAAATTTGACAGAAATTTTCTCAGTCTAAGCCAACACCTAACAGAATCTCTAATTAAGACTACGCAATTATCAAATAAATACTAAGCTCAGGATAATACATCTGATATGCAGGCATGCAGCTATCTTGTAACTATTCAGAAGGAGGAATGTTTGTATTCACAATTACCATCATTAAAGCTAAATTCCATCTCTGAGGTAGCCTAATAAAGAATTTCATTGTCAGATGCTTACATCAGAAATAAAGACTTCTGTTAATATCTGGGCAGTGCAAATTAGCAAGGTGCCACAAATATCAACACTAAGTTGCAGGTGCTCCCTTTTTCCCAAGGATCAACCACAAATTAGCAGGACTATAAATTTGGCGATTTAACACCCTACTATATGAAAAGTCCATCAAAACTGCAATAGTGAAGCCCAACTGATTGTTGGATAGAGCTTGACTTCTTGGTCTTTAATGCTAAACTGAGAAAGTAGAGCAATCACACTTCTTGGTCTTTGATAAAGCCTGACCCGTTGAAGGTTGACACATGACACCAGTGAAGTGATGCATGTCTACCTATTTTCATATCAGTGGCGCTACTTGCAAAGCTGCAAGTTGCAACAACCAAGAAGTAGCTAAAATAGTGAAAACTCCGTATGGTTTCACTCCCCAAACAAAGAATGCAAGTTGCAACACCAATTTACCTCCTTCACGTAAATGTAATAGGCCCTAGGCTTAACTAATCAATTGGTCCTTAGACTTTAACTAAATTCACACATGGATCCACAAACTTTTAAAATATACGATTTGATCCTTAAACATTTAAAACTTTATACGTAGGTCCTTAAACTTTTAAATCTTACAATTAGTTCCCAAATTTTTAAAAATTTACTCATAGGTCCAAACTTCCTTCTTAAATACATATTTGTGAATTAAAATTTTAGGACCTATGTTTGAAGTTTTAAAAGTTTGGGGATTGAATAGTATGATTTAAAAATTTAAGGACTTAAGTGTGAAGTTTTAAAAAAGTTTGAAGATCAAATAATATGTTTTATAACTTTGAGGACCTATGTGTAAATTTAGTTAAAGTAGAGGACCAATGAAATAGTCATAATAACATAAGGTCAAAAAACAAGAAGTCTTGCCTGGAAATTTTGTGCTGCAAGAGGATCATTTGGGTTTTTGTCAGGATGCACTTGTCGTGCCTGTAAGACACAAAGAAAGCAATAATCAAAATGGTAGCATAGCGAGCTCATATATACCGTGCATAGAACATGAACTTGAAGTGAACTCAACTCACTAAGCTGAAGAGAGAGATAAAAATACAGTAGCTCTCCGTAAGAAAAAGGAGCTTAAATATAACATGAAGTACAGAAAGACCACAAAAAGAGTCATTAAAGCAGATGAGTCAGATCAAAAAAAGAAGAAGGCAGCTTTGAAACAAACAACACTAAGTTTTGGGAGCAGCATTGCATACTACTTACAGAAGGCAAGCTCCCAATTTGAAGCTAAAGCTGCTCTTGTTTTAATGAAATGTGGTATGGCGAATAAACCAAAATTGATATTATGAATAAATTAAAGCTTTAGTGCTGGAAATTGAATTAAAAAAGTAAACCCATTACTTTGTTCCATTCTTAATAGGAAACAAAAAGATTATATTTTAACAACTACCCCCAATACTCAAATTGCAAACAAACTTTTCAATTATTATTATTAACGGAAAAATCCCTGGCCAGTAAAAAGAATGAACATTCAGTTGAACAGTGATAAGACATTCTAATAAAACAAGCATTGCAAATCCTTACAGGTTTGACCAAACTAATAGAATTCGAAAATAAATTATATTCAATCAAACCGATGACGATAACTCAAGACTTATTTCGTTCCATTTCCGAGCATTGAAGGGGACAAAACATCGCCATATGAGACTTATGAGTTATGAGTGTGTGATACTCTGTGGCTAAAGCTGAGTAAATAAATGTTCAACAAGATAAAACCAAATGTCTTTTTCCCTCCCAGAGAAGTCAACTCCGGATAAACAAGTAAGCAAAAGCCACAATAATAATACAAATTCAGTGAGCCTATAAATCAAGACTAGAGTATTGATCTAGTCTTGATTTCTATTTTCTGATATTTACAAACGTTATTTCCTTTTGCATGGAAATCAAAGTAAGCAATAGATCCACCTAGGAATTAACGCAAGGATCTACAGAATATATGCAAAAGAATCAAAAAGTTAACTTTTCAGATAATTGAAATTCCAGTTGCGGCTATCGAAATGAAACCAAACGGATTTTCAGACGAAGACGAAGACGAAGAAGAGAAATGGGGAATCATTTGACCTTGATATAATAGGCTTTCTTGATCTCGGCTTCGGTAGCGGTGGGACTAACTCCAAGTACGTCATAGTACTCCGTTTCTTTCACCATTGGAAGCAGCTGGAATTCCTCTTCCGACCGATCGAATTGTCAATTGTATTCCCAAATATTCTGAGAAATCTCAACTTGCTCGAAATGACGACTTCAGAATAAATCAGAGGGGCAAGGAAGACTTTGATAGTATAAATATATAAATATAAAAGAAAAGAAAATTACCTACGTAATTCTGATGACAATATTTGTATCTAAAAAAATTTCGTAATAGAAATAATTTAAAAATAATGCTGTATAAGATCAGTATATGTATTATAAATATATCATAATTATCATTAATATAATGATTTTTCAATAAATAAACAATGACTTTATAGCTATATTTTGCACCACTACTTTATTAAGACTTATAAAATTAAAAATAAATAAATCATATAATAAATACTTAAGATAGAGTAATGATTATTTTTAATATATTACAATTATATATTAATAATTCTACTTTCATCACTATAAAAATAGAGTTATTTGATTATTTTTAAATTATTTATTTATTTTATTTTATGTTAATATATCATAAAAATATTTAATTTGTGTTAAATTATGTTTATGTAGATGTAATGAGTTAAAATTTTATATTTATTAAAAAAAATTAGTTTTGAGATTTTTTTAAAAAAATTATTTGATATATAGATTTAATTAAAAACGTGCACGTATGCAATTATAGGATAAGCTACCAAGCCGCACAAGAAACTATTCAACTCTTAAGAAGTTGACACATGCCACTAGAGTGTTATATATATATTATTTATCCCACCGCATAAGTACTATCCAAGTTCCTTTTTCTTTATGTATTTTTTCGCACTTTAATCTTAATATAACTTTTAAATAGATATTTTTTCAATATAAATATAAAATAATACCCAAGAAGTAATATAAAAAATATAACAATTACAAAAAAACTATAGAAAGATTTAAAAAGAGATACATTTTAATAAAAATTCAAAAAATTAATTATATTTATTATTTTTCTGTTTTCTTTGTTTATTTGTATAAATTTTTTATAAAATAATATATAATTTATGAACTTAATTGTGTCTAATTAATTTATTAATTATGAGTTTAATAAATCTATCTTTTTATATATGATGACCTAATATTTTTATTTAAATTATTGTTTCAATTCAATTATATTATTTAATATAATTTTTATGTTATTAATTGTTATAAAGGAAATTAGATAAATTTTAAATAATTATTTAATTATTTATTTTTATTAAATAACATACATAGTTTTTAGACAGAGATCTATGAATCTTATATGTATGATATGTAATTAATGAACTTAATGAGTAATATGTAATCTAATTAACACGATAATATAATTAAGTTAATTAATATATGGTGTGTAATTTACTTTAAACAGTAATATATGTTAAGTTAGATTCAATTGATTATATAATGGATTAGTAATTATATTGAAGATTTTAGTGATTCACATACTTAAGAAATAAGAGATTGAGTATTTCTATATATTTTTTCATATATATTTTTAACTATTAATTTTAAGTTAATTAATTACTGTTATTTACTTTTAGTTTTTTTAATTTTATTTTTTCAAAACACATAAAATTGATATTTACTTTTTAAGTTTTAAAACCAGTTTTTATTAATATAATCTCTATGTATATGATATATTCTTATCATTATACTACTCGTTTGTAATATGTATACTTGTAAACTCATTGTATACAATTCGTGTTGATTAAGTTTTTGACATCGTTTTCATAATTATAAATATTATAAATTAATTTTAATTTTATTTAATTTTAGTTATTTTTTTAATTATTTTTAGTAATTTTAATTTTTCTTTATTTTTTTCGTAATTTTAATTTTAATTTATTTTAAATTTTTTTGGCATTTCCTTTAGTACTATTAAAAATATATTTAGTTCTATTACATGAGGAGAGTTCGTAAGAGAGAAATTTTGTCTTTAAATCTTGAAATCAAACGTATTTTGAGATCAATAAGAAAACAACAAGTTATCACCCAGTAGAAGAAATGACTAATTTATTATAAATAAATAACAATGAACTAGATTTAAATAATTAGATATTTTTAATGGATGATAAGGATAGAGGTACAAATGAATATGCATTACCTATATTGGAAGAGCTGAATCTAAGTATTACGAGACCAAGCATTCTAACTAACAAATTTTAATTAAAGCCAATGATGTTTCAAATATTACAAAGAGTTGAATAATTCACCGGATTATCAATACAGGATGCTCATTTACATCTTTATTGAAGTTGGAGATTCATTCAAGTTCAGTGGTGTGACCGATGAGGCGTTTAAGCTCAGATTGTTCCTTTACTTTTTAAGAGATCGTACTCGAGCTTGGTTAAACTCTTTGTCACCTAATTCCATTACAATTTGGAATGATTTGGTAAAGATATTCTTGATAAAATATTTCCCACCAATAAATAATTCCAAGCTTAGAAATGACATTACCTTCTACCAACAAATTAAAGGGAAATCTTTATATGAAACATGGAAAAGATTTAAAGAATTCCTAAAGAAGTGTCATCATCATGGTATCCCTTATTGAATCCAAATTTAAACTTTCTACAATAATCTCAATGCTCAAACAAGAACCATTATTGATGCATTCGTTAATGGAGCTGTACTAGTCAAATCTTACAATTAAGCTTATGATTTACTTGAAAAATGGCTAATAATAATTATCAATAGCCAATGGACATAATGGAAGCCACAAGAGAAGTAGCCAGAGTGCATGATGTAAATGATGTCACATCACTTACAACAAGTGTTATCTTTAGAGAATCTTTTGAAGGTTGAAAAATCGCCAATGAGTATAAACAAGGTCTAAGATTTAAGGGATATGTCTTTTGTGGTAGAGCTCATTAGTTTGATAATTATCCAAATAATCTTGAATTAACATGCTATGGGTAATGTAAACTGAAACAATAATCCATACTCGAACACATATAACCGAGGATAAAGACAACATCCAAATTTCTCTTGATGTAATAACAATAATCAAGGTAGTAATAAATCTAACCTTCAATTTGATAATTGTCCAAATAATCTTGAATTAGCATGCTATATGAGTAATGTAAACCGAAATAATAATCCATACTCAAATACATATAACCCAGGATGAAGACAACATCTAAATTTCTCTTAATGTAATAACAATAATCAAGGTGGTAATAAATCTAACCTTTAATTTGATAATTGTCCAAATAATATTGAATTAGCATGCTATATGGGTAATGTAAAACGAAACAATAATCCATACTCGAACACATATAACCCAGGATGAAGATAACATCTAAATTCTCTTGATGTAATAACAATAATGAAGGTGGTAATAAATATAACCTTCAATCATTTCCACCACTTGATTTTCAACAACCATAACAATCACAAGTCTACGAAAAGAAGCCACCTATTGAGGATAATACAAATGTTTTAATGGGGATAATGAAAGACTTCATTCAGTTAGTAAATACAAAATTATCCACTCAAGAGGCTTTAATTTAGAATTTAGAGACCTAAATGAGGCAACTTGCTCAAGCCACAATTCAAAGGCCTCAAGGTAACCTTCTAAGTAACACACTTATAAAGCAAGAAGATAAGGTAATGAGCATTGTAACATCATAGCCTTGAGGAGTGATAAAACTTTAAAGGAGGAACATGAGACTTAAAAGGATAAGGAGAAACAAGAAGTTAGAAAGGACGAGGAGAAACAAATGGACAAACAAAGCATTAGAAAGGAAATAATTCATGTAAAAAAGAGCAACCTCTACAAATCCACTATTTCTTTTTCTCAAAAACTGCAAACATAAAAGTTAGATACATAGTTTTCAAAATTTTGAGATGTTTTCAAGAAACTACACATAAAATATACCATTTGCATATGCATTTGAATAGATGTCTTTTTAAGCTGAATTTTTGAAGAACATCCTGTTTAAAAAATTGAGGCTTGGAGATAATGAAACAATAACCTTAACTGAAAGTTGTAGTGTCATCCTTACTAGAAAACTACCCAAAAATTAAAAGATCCATATAACTTTGACATTTCTTGCACAATTGTGAACATGAATTTTAAGAAAGCATTATGTGACTTAAGTTTAAGCATTAATTTTATGTCTTCGAGAGATTAAGAGTTGGTAAAGCCAAATCCACTTTAGTAACATTACAAATGGTAAATAGATCAATTAAGCAACCCTATTGTATCATAGAAGATGTGCTAGTAAAAGTAAGTAAGTTCATCTTTTTGGAAATTTCATTGTACTAGATATGGAAGAGGACTATAATATTCTTATCATACTTAGTCGTCTATCTTAGCATCTTAAAGAGTAATCATACAAAAATGTGAGCTAATTATAATAAGAATGGAAGATAAACAAATAACATTTAATGTTTTTAAAGCATCTAACCCCTTGATATTGAAAACGTTAATGAATACTTTAGGATAGATGTTACTGATCATGATGATAACTTAAAAAAATATGTTAAGTCACCCACACTTAAGACTATTACATATAATGCCGTGAACAATGAAGTAAACTTACTAAGAAATAGCTCAATCTGTTTTAATTTTAAAGCACGGAATCTATGATTAATATTGTTAATTGCATGAACTATTTGGAGGCTACACCTCCCTTGTAGAGAGTTTTGAGATAGGATCTAAGTTCAAACCATCTATTGAAGGGCTACCAATGTTAGACCTCACATATTTATCATACTATCTCCAATCAAGTAGACAAGAGAAAGAGTCCAAAAGAGAGGTGAAAATGATGATGTAAATACATAAATTGTATGAGCTATAGTGGAATGCTTATAAGAATGCCAAACGTACAAAAAAATGGAATTTTAAGAGAATTAAGCACCGTGTTTTTAAACTTGAACATAAAGTATTATTGAACAACTCAAGACTTAAATTATTTTCAAGCAAACTAAACAGTATATGGTTGGGTCCATTCACCATCACCAAGGTAACCAACCATGGAGTCACTGAATTAGAAAACAAAAATAAATAATGGTTCATGGTTGATAGACATAGAGTGAAATACTATCATGGAGATCAATCATTAAATGAAACATCGATGATAACCTTGGTGATGCACCTTAGAAGTTGATACAATCGTCTAGTTAAGGTTGTTAAATGTGACACTGGATAAGAGGCAACCCAACATTATTTTACTTATATTTGTATTGTTTTTGTTTTATAAGTGAATAAATGTGAAGAGTAATGACACAACGAGATAAAGTTGTTTCAACAATAGACGTGGTGTGTCAAAACTGAGTTTTTTTTTGTACTTTTTTATATTTATTTGTGCATATTGAGGACAATGTGTAATTTAAGTTTGAAGGAGGAAACTTCATTCTCTATTTTAGTATTTTGTACACATTTTCCATTTTTAGAATAATTTTATTTTTAGGATTTTTTAATCAGAATTTGGGTAGAATTTGATAAATACATGAAAACTAAATGCATGCATGCTTAATATGAAATGTATGAACCCAATGATAAAAATTGGTTGTTATGACTAGGATAAAGAATATAGCATACTTGTTAAGATACTTACATTAATCATGTTCATGAGTGATTTTGGTGTTCTTATTGAGAAAAAAATTGTAGTGAGTTATGCCAGTTGATAAGATTTATCATATTTTAAATTTAATTTATCATCCTTTTGAGCTAAAATCCTAAATAGTATTTAGCATAAGAAATGGTCTAGGCTTTATTTAGATCGATTGAGTCTTTCAAACTAATCATTATTAATGCCTTTAGTCACCTATTTGAGTCCAATTAAGAACATTTCATATCTTTAAGCACATTTCTTTTACCCTTGAACATTTAGCTTTTATAAAAAAAAAGAAAAAATACAATCATGCGTTATATTATAGAGTAAGGTGAGATACAATGTATCCTACTTTTTAAAAAAAAATCAAAAATAAAAATGCACAACATAATTATCCATCTAAAGAAAAAATAAATTTGAAAATAAGTTTATAGGTGTTATGAAGTTACAAAAAAAATATGTGGAATAAAAAAAATGATAAGATAAAGTGTACTAAAATATCAGGTAAAAACTCAATTGTAATTAAAAAATAAATGACGAATAAAAAGAAAACTAAGTGTGAAAATAGCCTAAATGTCTTTATTTATTGAACCACACCTAAGCCTTACATTACAAGCATGTAAAACCCTTATTGATATTTAACTAGGTGCATATTTATATTAGTGAAGATGGATGTAAAAAATAGATTCCTGAGTTTGTTCTAAGATTGAATTGATTAGCATGCACTACTACAAAAAGAGGTATTTAAGTCGCTGTGTAAAGTCAGTTTTTGGAAAAAACCGACTTATAATGCATTTAAAGTCGGTTCGGTGGAGAACCGATGCTACGTCACGTGGATAGCATCGGTTGACGATGAAGATCGATCCTCGTTATAAAAAAAAAGGAGGAGAAAAATGGTTGTATGATGAACATAAGCGAGAGCTTATTAATTGGTTTTGCAACCACGTAAGTATCAAAAACAAAAATTCATGCATGTATCTTCCTAGATCTATTCAATGTTTTAAAACTTTGCTCTAAACACATTTTGTGTTTTTGTATACATAGATTCGAGATGAACTCAAGAAACTCAATCATAAAATATCAGAAAGTTTACAATGGCTTGCACATGGGCCAAAATTTGATGTCAAATCATTTTATAGTTTCACAATAAATGGATCGAGGTTTACGACTCAAGCTAGGGACAAAGTACGAGTAAATCAAAATAGTGGGGCAAAGATGGTTGCACAAACTATGTAATTTGCCAGTTCAAAAGATGCTAATCCTGTACTTTCTGATAGAACATATTATGGTATAATACAAGAGATTTGGGAATTGGATTATGAGGTCTTCCATGAAACAAGCTTTTCTTGTGTGATTGGGTCGAAGATGTTATCAATGTTGGATATAAAATAGATGAGTTTGGATTTACCCTTGTAAATTTATCCAGGATAAGTCACTGATGATCCTTCACGTTAGCACTTCATGCAAAACAAGTATTTTAAGGATGCGATCGGATTGATTCAAGATGGTCTGTTGTGTTAACGCCTCCACAAAAGAGTTTTACCATTGTGATGTTGTAGAAGATGATGACTCTATGCTTGATACATTAACCAATATTAGTAATTTCTCAAATAAATTGTCTAATGTATGTGATGATCTAATTAATGATGATAATGATTCTTCGTCATGGGCTCGAAATGATTGTGAAGGAATATATGTATATGATCAACAACCTAATTAAACATAACGTATGTTCTATATTGTTGTAATAACTCTTATATATATGTATGTTCCTAAAATTGTCAATTAATTTATATTTTCTTCATTGTTTGCTTGAGATATTTCATGGATATTCTGGATAACGTAGATCAGAGATCCAAATGATCCATTGGAGTATTTGAAAAGAAGGGGTTGGGCGAATATACCTGATGCTCCACTTAACCCAGATGATAGAATACCTGTTCTATTTGATGCTACTAGTAATCCAATAGGGGAAAATGGTCAACAATTGAAATCCTCTATTGGTCGACTTGCAAAGTCCAGTATACCAATCAATATAAATGATTAGTCTGAGGTTGACGAAGTAGAAAAGTTCAAAATATGGATAACCATTTGTGTAAGTATCTTATATTTTATAATCAATATATATATTATATTAGGTGTATATCTAATCTTTTGTACTATGTTTTTACAGAATCGTTACAAAGTGATTTAGCTTGGAAGGGAAAATGTTATAAAATTGCAAATAAGGCGTGGAAGGAATACAAGACTTCAGATTGGCAAGAAAATTATGTGTTTCCATATTTGGAAACACTGATGAGAATGAAATCTACAAAATTCCCAAGGACACCCCGGATTACACCTCAAGTTTGGAAAGAATTTGTAGATTATAGATGCGTTCGATGAATTTCAAATTATTAGAAGATCATTAGAATGTACAAATGCATAACATTCTTCCTAACCGTACTTCAGGAGGTCTTCAAATCTCGGTTAGATATAGAATGGTATTATTAATTTGTCTTAATTTATAAATATTTTTATATTTATTTTCCTCAATTTAATTTCATGTCATTGTTAATAAAATTTTCATAATTTATGTAGGAAAATGAATAGGTAGACCTGTTACCCTAACTGAATTATACATAGAAACAAAGACTCCCAAAACGAAGAATTCAAGACCGATAACTCAACGAGGAGAAAAACAATTAAATAAGTTGGTTAGTAATTTTGGTTGATAAAAAGTCTTAATGATATTTAATAATTGATGTAATAATGAATGATATGTTTGATGGCTTTATTATTTGTAGAGAGCCGTTCAAGAAAAAAATATCCATGTGGGTGAAATAATCGAAAGAGCCTAGGAGAGATGCTTTATATCATGCATTCGCGAGCATCCCGGTCGTGAAAGTGGAGGTAGCCAATATGATGATTCTATGGAGTATTTTAACATTCCAAAACAAAAGCCTCGAGACGGTAAGTAAGGAGAAGTATACTAAAAATTGAAGAAGAATTCAACTCCTTTAAGGCTTAGGTGATGAGTGAGATTGCCACTCTAAAAGAACATCAATCACAACAAATGTCGGCCATGGCATCATGCTACAACCAGGGCATGCCATATGGCGACGCAACCATCCATGCCAGGCATACCACCTTCCACGCCAGGCATGCCATAATTCATGCCAAAGCATGCCACCATACATGAAGTGCATGCCACCATCCATGCCAGGCATGCCACCCATGCAATCTCATTGCGCCAAACTACATCCGGTATGTGGATATAGCCATCCTATCGACCTCACTATATGCCAGGGAATGCATATGCAATCAAGTAAAGGGTTCATTTTTTTTCCAATGCAATCTACACATTCTTACCATAAATCAAACCAAGATGAACATTTGGGTGAGAATGTACATGCAAAGAGCTACCCCACATGCAGTCCTATTTTATTTGATGAATCATATGTGGTAAGATTTTAATTTCTGTTGTATACAATCTATTATTTTTAAATTCTTATTATATGTTTTATTTTTTATATATAACACTTAAATTTTTTACAGAATATGAAATGTTTGTTGAAACATCCTTCATCAACAGACTATGTTGATATTGGAACTAAGACAACAATTGAGCGATGACGGATGATTCATAATCAATATTTGTCTAATCATTGGCGAATAGTAATTGATCAATCATTGTTTCGTGATTGTCCACTACACACCTTCCGATGCTACCACAAATTCAAGAGGTGGTTGACAAGATGTGGTTTATTGATTCAAGTAGTTCTAAATTTTTATGTGGTACTATTTTTTAAATTAAAAGATAACACTTGTTTACTACTATTATTTTATTATATCTTATATTGTTACTAAAAAATACATATATAATACTTTTTTTTAGTCTATTATACTAGATCTCTTAAATGCGGCACATTTAAGAGATAATGGCAAGTATCTCGTATAAATCGATGTCGAAGTATGCCAATCATCGCTAAGAACAAGTCATTCAAGAAGAAGCCTTGGAAAAATTATAGTCATATTTATGCGTTAAACTTCAGTAGAAATCTTGGCACTTTGATGACTATTGTTGGGAGGGCATCTAACATAAATGATGGATGGACTGTGCCACTTCTTATAGAAATTTTTGGTGTAGATCTAGGCCAAACGTATCTATCGATCGAGTGCTTATTGCAACTATTTGAATATCAAATGATCAATTTAAGTATAATTCAAGTGTGGACAAGGTGAGTCCTCAATCTATTTATTTTTCTTTTATTTATGTAGAACATATATAATTATATTTATATTATCTAATTATATATATATCTTTTATATAGTTCGAATTATTATCGACTTTAACATAATCACTCATCACATTTAGCAATGTTCTATGATTCTTCATATGTCAATCAATATCAAGAGAAGGATGTTAGCATCAGAGCTAAACAATTATGTGATAGAGCATTAACGCTTAACAAAAATCAAAAGTTGATAATCCCTTGGCCATTAAGGTTTGAACAAGGCCAAGATCATTGAATGTTGGTCATCATGGATCTATTTAATAATCATGCTTGGTATTGTGACTCAGCTTCTATAGAATTGAGTAAAGATACAAAAACAGTTGTTGAAATGTAAGAGTTATAGTTACATATTAGTTTCTTCTATTATTTTTTGTAATATTTAATAAAAACTAACCGTTTTAAACCTTGATAGGGCATGGAAGTTGTGGAACAAGTTTCGAGGCATTGCCCTCAAAAAATCTCATAAGCTTATATGGACAAAAGTTATGGTATGTACAAGTCAATATTAATAATTTTATTAATTTTACAATTGAATAATAAAGATGTTTGAATATGAAAATCCATGTACACTTGTTTTTTGTAGGTTCCACAACAAAATGATGGAGTCATGTGTGGTTATTATGTCATGAAGTTTATGAACGAAATCATCACAAATATCAAAACTCCAATTGATGATGTGGTAAGATCTTTTACCCATATACATAATTTTTTTAACATATTTGAGTTTGTTTTTTAAATAAATGAAATTATATTCTTATTTTGATTTTAAATACATGTAGTTCTTGGTTGGAACAAGACGGGTTACGATCAAGCAAATTTTTGATGATTTACGAGAGAACGGGCAGAATACATGCTTCAAATTATATCATCACAAGAAGAATAAGGAGAAGATTACGATGATCTTGAATAGCATATGACAACATAACAGTAAATTTTTTAATGATTTAATTTCTCTATCTATTCCTGTGTCTGAAATCACTTGTTTGATTGATGATTATATGCTCATGTATTTAGGGGGATGCATTGTTTTATGGACCTATTTTTGGCCCAAACTACATCTCATATCTCTTTCCTAATATTTCTTACGAACTCATATTAGCACTTTATTAATCATTTGTTTATAAATATGAATTTATCTGGAATCTCTGCTAGTATTTTTAATGCTATAATGAGCTCTAAATGGACAAATCAGGTGTACGTAATTCCGATTTGTTTCTTGGTTTGTATGAGTTTTAGTGCCCATGAATGTGTTCTATATGTTTAAGGGCACCAAAACTCACACAAGCCAAGTAAGAAATCGGAGTTACACTTGATTTCATATTTAGAGTTCATTATATATATCATTTAAAAATACTAGTAGAGATTCGAGATAACTTCATATATATAGACAAATGATTAATAAAGTGCTAATACGTTAGTTCGTCAATGTCTAATGGGTAATCTCTTTTTGATGGTAATATTTATAATGATTTAATTTCTTTATTCGTATGTCCGAAGTTTAGATTGCTTGTTTGATGGATGTTTTACGTACTACGTATGTAGGGAATATGAATTGTTATATGGATCAACTGTTTTTTTGTCATAATGCTTGTGAAGGCCAATCAAGATTCTAAGCCAACCAAGCTTACTCGATCGCATAATTACACTTTGACGACATTATTTTATTTGTAATTTAAGTTAACTATATGTATTATATATACATTATTTTTTTTTTGTAATAAATTTAATTATCAAGTAATTAAATATATTTAAATTTTAGTTTTTTTATGCTATATATATTAAATAATAATGAGAATAAAAAAACGGTATATAAGGTAAAGTCGGTTCACCCCGTGAACCGACTTTACATTTTAAGTCGCTAAATTTAAAGTCGGTTCAGCGAATCGATTTTAATGCCTATTTTTGTAGTAGTGATGCTCATATAGGTTGATTTCAGGAGTGCATTGGATGAATTCATATGTAATGCACACACACAAATCAATTCGTCAAAAGCCTTACAGATTCTTATATTAATATAATGTTGATTAATAGATATATGAACCTATTTATATTAGAATTGTATAATTGTTTAGAATGATAGTTTTTATTATATATATATATATATATATATATATATATATATATATATTATCCATGTCAGTTTACCTAGTTAGACTTGGTTTTACTTTAGGGCAAGTAAAAAGTTAAGTTTAAAGGTATGATAACTCTACAAAAGTAGAGTTATCAGTGCACTTTCCTACTTAATAATTATTCATTTATTCAATAAGTAATTTTTTTTTTGGTTAAAAATATTAAAATATGAACTTTCTAGTGAACAGTGATAAAAATATATTTTTCAAAAAATTTCTAATTTTTTTAGAGTTTTTATGAATTGTTTAATGTAAGACCAATCAAAACAGGACATATGAATGTTATGCAAGCAAAATGAGTCAATCGGAGTGCGCTGTATGTACCATCTAATTAGTCGTTGCCATGTGGATGCCACACAAGTAAAAAGGAGCCAATCAGGGCATTCCGTGTGTACAAGATAACACAAGCATTGTCACGTATTGCCACAACGTTCACTTTGAGTTTTTGTTGTAGTCAATAGGATTACCATATGTTGTCACAAGATTCACCCATTCTTTCCACCAGGGCGCCACACAATCCAGATCAATGAGTCAACATACACCACCTGTCACTGACTTGGTTTGCATTAATTAGCACCAATCTACCCCACTAAATGTTGCACGTTAATTCATTCTACGTCTCTCACTTACTACGTGTCGTGATCCCATTAGCCAATGTTGTTTAATTTTCCTTTTTTTCATCTCAAACTTTGATTGAGTTTAATTTAATCCCCTAATTGTAGCAAAAACCAAATTAGTCAAATTTTATAATTTTTTTATCAATTTTTTGGTGCCAAAAAGAGAGAGAAATTCAAGAAGAGATACAATGTGGTGGAAATTCGAGAGAAGATTGGTGCTACAATTTAGAAGATTGATTGTATTTATTCTTCTTCTCATCTTTTTATTAATTTGTATGTCTTTCTTATTGAAAAATATGAGATTTATGAACACAATCACGTTTAGCTAATTTATTGATTTAAGAATCTTATGAACCCAATTTTCTACACATGATGATATAATATTTTATCTCAATTATGATTTTAATTTAATTATATTATTTATCTGACTTTTTATGTTATTAATTGTTTAAACAACATTTGATCTATAAAAGCATTTAGATATATTTGAGAGAATTATTTAATTATTTATTTTAATTAAATAACATATATAATTTTTAAATAAAGATGTATGATTCTCATATGCGTGATCTATAATTAATAAACTTAATGAATAGTATGTAATCTAATTGATATGAGAGTGTGATTAGGTTAATTACTATATGATGTGAAAATGATACATACTAAGTTAGATTCAATTGATCATATAATTGATTAATAATCATATTTGATGATCTTAATGATTCAAATGCTTAAAAAAATTATTCGTAAGTCTTTTCTCGTATATATATATATATATAAATGTTAATTTTAAGATAATTAATTATTAGTATAATAAAATTTATCTTTATTTTTTAATTTTTAATAATATAATTTTTCATACGAACAATTTTTTTATATTATATTATTAATTCATGTCGATCACGTGGTGCCGTTCATATTTCCCATCAAACATAGCTAATAACATCTGCATAGAATAAATGCTTACATATGACAAAGAACGTATATATGTAATTCACGTGAGAAAAGTATACGGCCATAATTCACTGAAGTGTTGGTCGTTAATAAATTTTCACCCGTTTAAATGGAATGATCAGAAAAATTTTATATATGGAATTGTTATATTTAGTAATAAGCGTGGTACGGTCAAACGCGATTATATCATATATATTTTATATAAGATATATTTACCAAATATTTATGTTTTAATATTTATTTAAAAATATATTTAAATTAAAAAATTAAATCTTAAAATAATTCTTACTCTACTATAATATTTAAAATATTGACATTTATTTTTATTTATTTAATTATTTGGTACATATTTTTAAATAAAATAAAAAAGTATTAAACTTACAATAATTCATTATAATTATTTCAATTATTATATATTATATTATTAAATGTAAATTTTTCTATATAATTATATATAAATATAAAATAATAATATTAATATAAATTTGATTTCAATCAATTACAATTTCATTATTCTAATTACCATCTCCACTCCACGCATTATTGGTTATGATTATTTTCAAAAAGAACAATCAAATTTTTACGAATAATTATAATTTTTTGATTATCGTAATTAAAATGCACATCCTTATGTATATTCATGAATAATATTATATATAATAATCTATAAATCAATATATGTGGTTTAAATTGAATCAAATCAAACCAAATTTTATATTTTATTGATTTAAATAGGTTAATTTTGATTTAAAAAATGCAAAAACTGACATGTGTTAAGTTGATTAAAGTTTTAAAGATTACAAATCGACATTTAACCTGAACTGACCTATATATTATTAATACACATGTTTTTTAAATTTTATATATTTAAAGTATATATATAATATATGTTTATAATTATGTAATTTTAATTATTTTTTATATCATTTAAGAATGTGAAATAACTTATATTATTATTTTCTTATGTTCATTTTTAAATTTTTTTACTACAAATAATAAAAAATGTTAATTTTTAAATTATATTTTTTTCAATAATTTATTCAATTTTAAAAGTTCTTCTATACTTAAAAGTTGATGCACAATTATAGTTTAAATGCTAATATAATTTTTTTAACTAAATTATTTATTTATTAATTTAATATTAATATAAAGTAAAATTATTTAAATTCACTTAAAAAATAAGTAGATTTTAATCGCACTTACATAAATAGGATGATTAAATGTTATCTAACTGATATTTTATTAGTCAGTTTTGATTTTTGATTCAGCAAAATGATAAATGTTGATTTGGTTAGTATTTTAATTCAAAACTGACCAAAATCGAACCATGCTTATCCCTATTTATGGAGAAAATCTTACATACAATATATTGTATGTCGCCTGTTAATATTAGTTATTGATCTCGCTCAATTTTTTACACTTTTTTAATTTTTTTATAAAAATGAAGGGTCAAAATAACTTTCGATTTTTGACTTAGTAAATCGATAGATCTTGGTTCGATTAGCATTTTAAGTCAAAATCAATTAAAAACGAACCATGTTTACTCTTAATATACCCCTTATTAATATTGGTCATTGATTTCATCCTATTTTTTATATCTTTTTCATTTTATATAAAAATAAAATGTCAAAATAACCCTATTCTAATACATGTTCGTACCAAGATTTTTTTCTATTTGTAACGTGAAAAATTAAATATAAATTTGAGAATATAAAATGATAAATACTTATATATCTATAATAATTATTATATGAGAGAATTAAGTATGGCGTGTGATGAGTAAAGATGATTATTTTAATAAGTATAATTGTCTCGTAATAGTTTTGATTGGGTAATAAGAATTCGATATGAGTAAGTAATAGTTTTATCACAGTTTAGCTACTCTTCTTATTTTTAATATTTATTCAAAAATATATTAATTTTAAAAAATTAAAATGTTAACATAATACTTACTATACTATATTATTTAAAAATTTGACATTAATTTTTATTTTTTAAAAATATAGCAATGTTTTTAAGTAAAATAAAAAATATAAATACAATATTAAATATAATTATTTAAAATGATGGGTGTTTAGTATTAAAAATGTCTATTTAATGTAAGTATATGTATATAAAAATAATATTAATATATGTTTAATTTTGATTAATCCTAGTTTTATTATTACGATAACATCATTACCCTACGTTTATTCAATTGCAATTATTTAATTAAATTAATAAATTTTTAGAAATAATAATGATTTCGATTATCTACACTTAAAATATTTATTTTTATAATAAATAATATTTTTTTAATATGAGTTGAATGAATGAAGTATAACAATTTTTTTGGAAAATAGATTAGATTTATTTTTTTAACTATGATGATGGAATTTGTATATTTATAAAAAATATAAGTAACGTTCTTATTTAATAATTATTCTCTAATATTTTAACTTTATATATATATATATATAATTTGAAAAATTTAATATGTAAAAATAATTATACGAAGATTAATTATTTTTTCGATTTAAATAGGTAATAGGGACCTAAACGAGGGATGGAGACAATACTGTTTAATTTTGTTACAAGTTATATATTAATTTAACCAAGTTGGCTTCATAATCGTGAACTAAGTAGCTTACACAATGAAAGTATAAAACAATATGTTTTATTCAACTTAAAACTAAAATATTCCACAGATACGAAAACAATAATTTGTTGTAAACATATTAAAGACGGTGTACCTCATAAACTTTTGTCTAAACTAGCAACATATATATGTATGAAAAACAATTAATAGCATATGACACAAGAATGCATGCTAAACAATAGATGATTTTCAATCACTTTAAACCTTCATATGAGAAAATATATTTGATAAATGATAATTGTTCTATCACAACATGTGATGAATATAAACAAAGCAAGCCAAATAAAGAGTTCGATCCTTGGGACACAAATAGGATAAGAAGATACTAATTCTTTTAAGACTTACGTCAAACTCACATGCACATAATAAACATAAATAAGATAAATTAATCATGGAATAGGTAAATTAATTTACTATGGTATAAATTATGATTAGAAAGCTATATACATGTATAGAAAGAAAAAAACATGTGACAACATATAATAAGTAAGTTTTCTAATAGGAGTATACATATATTATGTTAGAACTTATATGAAAAAAAATCGAATTATACTAACATACATATAGATCATGCATAACAACACTGAAGGAGTTCAAGATTTGATACACAATCAGGCTAATGTGATACATAAACAATATAAAGCAAAAGTGATATTCAATAGTAAAAAAATGACAATAAATAATAAAAGCTTTTTAATTAGTGTTTAAACTCTAGTATGTAGAGACATACATCATTTAAATTTTGATTGTACCTGTCACACTAAACCATCATAGAAACCCTATATATGTGGTGACATCCTCAAGTTACTTAAGGCAACCACTCAACATAAAACAATTTATTAATTAATAAAACAATTGCAACTTTGATAGAAAATAAAATCACAAATACATCTATCAAATGGAACCTCAGTCCTAACTACCCATTGCTGCTTTTGTTTGTTGTTTTAGTAATAACTTGACTCGACACACGAACCTAGCTCACCTCCAAAGCCACCACCACCCAATATGATGTGATCATGAACCAAAGATTAGTAATATGTAATGTGGATTATCAATAGAACCACCCGCACCAATACTTAATAATAATCTCTTATTGCACACAGTTAAGAGATATGAGAACTTATACAACTGATCTCAATCCATTCTTATAGAATTGTTATCATATAAGTAAAATTTGCATGAGGGTAACTATCAACCAATATATGGCTTACACATAAAACCAACTCATAAAATGCCGTCTCGAGTATTCATCACTTAAAAGTATGGTTTTTTCTCACATAATCACAAATTAATAATACCAAACAACACTCAAGGTATTAGTGATTTAAAAATAGAAAAAATAGTTATCAATTTGATAGAGATTTGTTACAATTTATGGATAAGAAAATGAAGAAATAATGGCGTATTTATAGAACTCGGATTTACCACCTCGCCACCACTTATGACGGAGTCCCTAACGAGCTTCTAAAAAGTCACATTTCGTTCAAAAAATTGCCAAGCACTTTCCATAAAAACCATACTTTGTTTTGTTTTTTTTTTCTTCTTTTACTATTTTTCATACAAATACATATTAAAATACCTTTAAAATAAATAAATATATTTTTATTTATATGCACTATTTTTGACACAATAATATATTCCAAAATATTTCTAAAATAAATATATTTTTTATTTGTAAACACAAATAAATATTAAAATATCCTTTAAATAAATAAAATTTTATTTATACATATAAATAAATATCATAATTTTTCTAAAATAAATATACTTTTTATTTATACATATAAATAAATACATATTTTATAATTATCTGTTACTATATATAAAAAGAGGGCATAACTAATGAACAATACATTAATTATTCTCTTATTATTTTTTTACACACAAATAAATATCAAAATGTATCCAAAATAAATATATTTTTTTAATTATATACAATAATAAATACCAAAATATTTATAAAATAAATAAACTTTTTATAGTTATCTTGCTCCATTGTCCAACATTTTTTATGAATAAATAAATATCAAAATATTTATATAATAAATACATTTTTTTATAAATAGTTATTTTGTTAGTTTATTGTGTATCGTTTTGATTATTTTTTATTTTTTTAGTTTCTATCTATTTTGTAATACACAAATCAATATCAACATGTATTTATATTTTTTTATTTTTTTGTTGTTCAATGGTTATTCTTTGCATTTTTTTTATACATTAATAAATACCAAAATGTTTCTATAATTGTAAAATAATATCAATTATTACTCGATAATCAATCATATTATATACTTATCAAATTTAAATAACATGATATTATTTATGTTTTTAGATATTAATATTATAAATAAATATTAACACAAAATACGAAATAAAAATAAATATATTACTTAATAAATTATTTATTAATTTAAATAATTTTTTAAAAACATATAAAACTTATATATATATATACATAAAGTGTCAATATTTTTTATAATTATTATCGTTATCCGCGTTCTTTTTCATTTATTGTAATATTTTTAATTTTTAATTTTTTCTTTTATTTTACGTTAAAAAATAATAAAATATCCATATAATAGATATATTATATTATTATAAATAATTATATTTGTAATATTTTATATAATTTAACTTATTTAATGAAAAATTTAAATTTAATCGATTCATTTACGAGTAAATATGTTTTTGTTTTAGTCTTGTTTATTTTTATTATTATTTGTGCATCAATAAATATCAAAATATCATTATAATAAATAAACCACTATTATAAATAATTGTATTTGGAGGTTTTATTATGTATTATTTTTACAACTTCACCCATGAATAATTATTTTACCACATAAAAAATGTTACATTTTTTAATTTTATTTTTATTGCATTAATGTTACGTCATATAACAACTTAAAAATATATTTAAACTAATATATATTATTTTTTTGAAACGAAGTTATCAAGTTCAATCAAATCCTACTTATATGTTTCATATTACATTAATTTCTCGAATATTAATTAAATAAGTTAATTGATATTATCTAATTATATTTAATTTATATATTAAATAAAATTTTATAAATTTTATTAATATCGTACTAAATTTTATATTTAAATTATATGACATTGTTACATTCATAAAATAACTATAATTATATATTTATTATTAGCAACAATTAATGGTTTATTTTAATATTATTCTTCTAAATCTTTATACAAAATTTTAATATTAATGTTTTAAATATTTATAATAAAAAAATTTAAAAGAAAAATTATATTTAATTTTTTTATTTTTTAAATAAAAATTTTTAGAGCAATATTTTTTTTCTGAATTAATAAGAATTATATATTAACGATCAATATTATTATATATTTATTAAATTTGATCAAAATTAATAACATTATAAAATAACTAATAAAAAATTATGATTTAATTAATCAAAATAATTTTTATAATGCTATAATTTTTATTTATGTGCTAAAGCTATATAATTTAAAAGAAATATAATTGTAAAGTAAAAAAAATTATTTCACATTGTTTTACTTATTTGTTTTAAAATGAATAGTTAATATATATATATATATATATATTATTTATATTCTTTGTAGAGATAATATTAAATATCAAAATCAAAATATTAAAATAAAATATAAGATACAAAAATTAAGTATATAACTTAATAGCAAATTATGAAATTACTTTTGAGTGTATACGTTGATTTCAATATTATTTTTAAAATACATAATTTTAATGATCTAATTATATTATAATATTAGTGGATGCAAAACTAGCTACACTAAAGTTTCAATATATTATAAGGGAATGTAATGATAATAATTTAATCTTATTTTTATAAAAAAATAATTATATAAAGATAAATAATAATTTTTTATATTTTTAATTATTTTAATTATAATTTATTTAAGTTATAACATTTTTTGTCTAATTTAATTCAAAAAATTAAATTTTTTTAAAAGTTATTTTTATTTTTACATCGTAAGTTTTTTATAATATTAAAATTATAAATATATAATCTAATTATCATTTTTATATTAAATAAAGTAACATTAATATATACAAATATTTTATATTATAATAATTAATATTTTAAAATTTTAATATATACAATTATATAATTTAATTATTTTTATTAATACATATAATTATACTTTTCATATTATATATTATTTATTATTTACCACCTATTTGAAAAATTATTAATTATTTATCTCATAAAATATTATTTTAAATTAATAAAATTTAAATTAGACATAAAATTTTTAAAAAGTAAATATTTAATAAAAGTTTCGATGAAAAAAATTGATTATAAATATGTTTGGAACAAATTTGATTTTTAAAATAAAAAAATATTGAGAATTATAAATGATAATATAATTAAATATAAATAAAATAATATTATCATTATATTATTTAATTTTATTAAAAGGATAAAAAATATAGAATAAAAACATTATATATTATTTTAATATTTTTATATTAAAAAAATTTAAATAATATAATTTAATTATTATTTTTTATTCAGATTGAATGTATTATTAAAAATTATTATTATTTAAAAATATTATTTAAATTAAAATAATTTAAAAAATTAAAAGTAAATAAAATATTTTTATATTTATTTAAATTATTAAAAAAATTAAAATTAAAATAATATATAATTTAATTAGGAGGATAAGGAATAATTTTTCTTAAAGAATAATAAAATAATAATTTTACGTCTTTTAATAATTATTTTAATTATGTTATATATGTATGACACAATAATTCTTGCCTCACAGTAATTAATAACGAATAATACCTCCTCAGTCTACAGGTCCGATCAGACAGGAAGACTCATAACATAAAAGTCAGTCAACAGGAAAAAATTGAGAACTTTGATTGACTGAGCGGAGAGAAAATAAAAATAGAAGTAGAAGAAACAAAACGTTGAAGAAGAAAGGAAATGGCTAGCTCAAATTCAAACGCAGTGGCCAATGGGCTGGCCGGAGCTGGAGGCGGTATCATCGCTCAAATTATTACTTATCCTCTTCAAACGGTTCATTCTTTCACTCAGTATTTCTAATCCTCATTATTCTCTATTCTAAATGTTTAATTTGAATTAAAATTCGTATGAATATGACTATATGTATAGGTAAATACGCGCCAACAAACTGAAAGGCGGGCCAAAAAAGGCTGGCCTAATTCCAATTCCAATCCTCCATCTTCTTCCGGAACTATTCTTCAAATCATACAGGTTGTTTTTTTTCTTACTACCCGTTTTATAATTTTGTTTTGGGCTTATTGTTGCTCAATTTGGTCGTGGTCTTGTGGGATGATTCTAGGTCATAAGAACTGAAGGTTGGGGAGGACTTTACAGCGGTCTCAAGCCTTCTCTGCTCGGTACTGCTGCTTCTCAGGTTTATTTATTTCTTTATATCTTATATCCTTCTGTATTTAAACTGATAAGAACAGCCGAATTAAGTAAATAAGCAGGCGAATTAATAACATTATTAATCCGGCTTAAATGTCATTGCATCGATCTTAGAAAACCGCAGATACATATCCTTTTCCTACTTTCTTGATCTATGACACAAAATCCATCCGGAATCGTGCTTGTTAAGCAGAGGAATGTAGTTGGTGAATTCAAATATCCTTCTATGTTTAATTATTTTTGTCTTTCTATTTTAATTAGTTATTACTACTCGTTACCATGAGAATTATCTTAAAAGTGGAAACTTTCATATTTATTAGTAGATGATATATGCAGTTTTGCTCCAGTCACGTATAGATGATATGTTTATGCCACTGTTCTAAAATTTTATATCTTAATCCTTGCAGGGAATCTATTACTATTTTTACCAGGTTTTCAAAAATAAGGCTGCGTTCATTGCTGCTTCCCGTAACAAGAAAGGGCTTGGTGATGGCACTGTTGGTATGTTTTCGTGGCTTGTTGTGGCTGCTATTGCTGGGTAATGAATTCATTCTTGTGACTCTGAAATTGATTCTGTTACTACTTAAATAAGTTTCTCTCTCATCATATGAAATGAAATGATTAATTAAGGGTATGTTTGTTTCTGTTTCCATGATTACGTAAAAATGCTTTAGGACCAAACATCAATAACATTTGTCAATGGCGCTCTCAAAAGCATATTTTGTGCTTGTTGACATGAGCTTCATCCTAAACCTTTTATAAGATCATTTTTTTAATCGTTTATGTCAGAAACCACTTTTAATAGAAACACAAACGAACAGACCCTAAAACTCTGCAACCTTGAGTTACACCTGAATACAGAACATACACAAGTGTACCACTTCAAGCAGTTGAGTGCAGATTCATCTTGGGTCCGTTTGCTTGTGCTTCTTTCAAAAGATAGAAAAGTGGTTTCCAAAGAAACTTCTTTAAGGAAAGCCATATAATTTGTGCTTGTGTGAAGATAGTTTTGAAAACATCTCTGCAAAATGTGCTTATATTTCATAAGCGTTTTCTTACTATCAGCACAGGTATTAGAAGTATAAGCAAACATAAAATCTGTGCAATTCTATTATTGCAGCTAGACGTAAATTGTTGTAACCTTGGTTATTTTGAAACAAACCAAATTGCAAAGCCCAATTCATTAATAGAATAGATTACACCTCATGTTTAGATCATAATTTTCTGATTAGTGTTGGGTAGTAATTTCCTTTCATGATTTTATTTTTTATTACCTTTCTTTTGAAATAGGCATCTTCAGAGTTTGGAGGCTTGTCTGAGATTTTTTCTGAGTTTGGAGGCTTGTCTTTGTTTAATTTAACTCAAGGTTTCTTTATGCAGTTCTATGAATGTATTGCTGACAATTCCAATATGGGTTCTAGTGACTCGTATGCAGGTATCTTAAAGTACATGTGTATAGTTTACTTTTCATTTCCCTTTTCTCCTTAGGAACGAACTGCATACAGCTTTCAATTGCTGTGAACAATTTCTGTGAGGGTTTAGGTACTAATGATGTTTTACCAATTTTGCATTCTTTATTTCTGTTATATTGATCTATTAAGATGATGAGTAATTTTACAACAACATCTGGTTGGTTAATATATTTTCGATCATAGGACTTCTTTTTTCCTTTTTGCCAAGGACTACTGGTATTTTCTGGCTTTGACTTTTTTATGTGTAGTTGGGTGTATTCACTAGATTTCATTTGGTAAATTTTCTTGCCAAATCTCTTGTGGCCTGCACTCCTTGTTCCATATTGTGTGGCATATCCCTACTGGAAACCATTACATGTATACCAGTACCTGGAAACCATTACATGTATACCAGTACCTGGAAACCAATACATATGCTTTTATGAAATTCCTAATAGCAAACACAAAGTCTAGAATCATTTTTATAATCGTCGACTGCATGGACAACTCTTTTTTTATAAGTTGTTTTCTATCTAATTTTCTAAAAATGAGTGCTTTAGTAGTCATTAATATCTCTAAAAATCCATGTTTTTTAAGCATGTGTGGGTAAATGCATCCCTTTACTGGGTCTTTTTCAGACACATACTCAAGCAGAAAGGAAAATTATTGAGGAAAGAAAAGATGCTTTACTGAAGGAAGCTTCTGAAAGCTGTTTGATTAGTTCGACCTTGCAAGATAAATTGGCCAAGCTTGATTCATTAAAACCTCGTCCCTATGGAACTCTGCAGGCGGTTAGTTTTTCATTTTGTTTTACGTTCATACTTTTTCATTTCTTTGTTGTCAATGCATCTTAGATTTTAACCTTTTGAATTCCAATTTCAGGGAAAAAAAAGTTTTCACCGAGAGAAAATACTTTGTAGCCCTTTTGTGCCAAATTATTCACTAGGCATACATCTTTTTTTCCCTGTAGCTATCATCATTGTCGTCCATATATGGACATCTTCATCATATTGATGTTATGCCTCATTTATACTGTTATCAGGCTCGTGAGGTTTATACTGAATCAGGAGTTACAGGATTCTGGAAGGGCATCATTCCAGCACTTATTATGGTTAGCTGTTCCCATGATTAAGTAAATTCAGATGTGCAATTGAGTTAATTGTTGCATAATGTGTATTTTTCCTGCTAGGTGTGCAATCCATCTATTCATTTTATGATTTATGAGACTTTGTTAAAACGGCTAAGGGTGAAACGTGCTGCTAAGAAGCTGGGATCAAAAACTGTAAGTGCTTTAGAGGTAAGAGACTAATGCAAAATGCTAGAACTGTAAAAAAATTGTTGACTGTAATGCTGTTCCAGAAGAATATCGAGTTATATATGGAGTTTTAAGTTTAGATGGCTGACTTCTCTCTCTCTCATATTCTTTATTGTAAATAGGTTTTCTTCCTAGGGGCTTTGGCAAAACTTGGAGCAACTGTCTCAACTTACCCATTGCTAGTTGTCAAGGTAGAGTACGGCTATAGCTGCCTTTTTCTCTGTCCCCCTCCCCCCCAAAAAAATCTAATATCATGAAAATTTTGAGACATTGATTATTGAACTAGATTTCTTAATTCATTGGCATTATATTGATCTCCTTCATAGCTCTAAAGTGAATAATATATCTTTGTGAACCTCAAGTGCTTATAATATTGACACGAATAATATTACAGCTAGAAAATACTAGTCGTGGTGAAAATTACCTCAAATTTCAATTATACTCCTGAAACTTATAACAGTAAAAATAATAATTTAATAATATTAAATAGGATTTAACTGGTCGATGTTGAATGTAGAATGTTTAGACTAAGCTTTCTCTTTGTAATAAAAGATATATGAGCTGGACATAAGGCATGTTTTTACAGTTATAAGTTTTAAGGGGTGTTATATGTGTTGTTTGTTAAGTTTTTGAAATTTAAAGTGGTAGTTTTCTTTATGAGTTTAGGGTTGTTTGGCTGTGTAATTAGAAAACTATTTTTTAGTTTTAAAAACAAAAAATCATTTTTAAAAACAAATAACTCGTTTGGCTAATGTTTTTTAGTGATAAAGTTTTAATATAGCAGGACTAGAAAATAAAAATTTAGGAAACACCACACAGTTGTTTTCGTTGTTTTTGAGTGAAAAAGTAAACAAGAAGAGAAACACCCTTTTGGCGCTGATAAAATTTCACTGCAAAAGAAAGATGCAGGAATGACTGAATCATAAATATAAAAGTAATAAAATAATAATGAATTGATATTAACTGATTAAGTGGTGATTGCTGAGGTAATGTATTAAGATATATTTATATTTAAAAATTGTAAAATAGCCTGAGCGGTTGTAGGACTCCTTGTAAAGCATGTAAATGTAAGGTTAAGGTTCGATCCTTGGGTTTGAGTTGTGTAATGTTATTACAAAAAATAATTGTAAAAGTGAATTTGACAAAAAATGAAAGAAAATGACATTGATCATCCAAAAAACAATGAAGCTCGCAAACCAGTTGTGGCTCAATGACATGTATCATATTTAAGCATGTAGAAAGTATGGAATTCAAGTCTTAGTTACGATTAAGTGAGTGTTGTATTTATTTCAAAAGGTTAGTTGGTTAAATAATGTCAATGATTTCATTTTGTTTATCAATTTTTAGATGGTTGTTTTTAGAATCGAATATTATTACTAAGTTGTATTTGAATTTGATGTCTTTTACTAAGTTGTGTTTCCTTGCATTTAAGTTATGTTAATTCTGTGAAAGTTTAGATGATATAAGTTTAATTATAATGTTTAAATTATTATAAAAAATTTAAATTTAATATTAAAAAGTTACAATGAAAAAAGTTTTTAAAATAATTTGGCCAAACAGTAAGACAATCACGTTGTTTTCAAAAACAATTTTATTAAAATATTGGCCAAACACTTCATTGCTTTTAAAAAGCATAAAAAATTATTTTTGAATTATGATTTAGAAGCAGTTTATGATTTAACCGGCCGAAGAGGCCTTAACTTCTAAGTTGGGAGTGAAGCTTACTGTTTGATTTTGCTCAATTTGTTCTGCTGGTTTGTATTTGACCACTACCAAAGATAATCTAGCATTGCTTGGTTTGCAATGATAAAAACAAACTATTAAAGCCTCTCCTTTATTTTTTTTAATCATTGTAGTCAAGGTTGCAAGCTAAGCAAGAGATTGGTGGGAATGTCTCGTTAAGATATTCAGGTTTGTTCTTTAGTTGTAGTTGCTCAGGTCTTGAAGCTTGAACCCATTTCTCATTACTTAGAAATATGTGTCAATATATCATAGCCACTTACATTATTATGAATGATAATGACATTTTTTTTATATTTATGTGTTTGATTTTACTGTTAATTTATAATGGAATGAAAAATATTCCATCTGAAAACTCATTCCTCTCACACCCTCAGGAATACATTACATGATCTATTTCCTTAACATATTTATTTATCTTTATTATTTTTCTCATATTTCCTAATTTAGAAGTCCAAAAAGAATACTTTCCTAATTTTGCTTTATTTATAATTTTATTCTTATTTTAATTCCTATTATAACTAAACATGACCAGACAACACAACATATGGCCAGTAGTAAATGGGAGAGGCAGTATACTAGCTTGCTTCTTTAGGCTTAGAAAACATATGATTACGTATGAATCAATGATTAGTTAATTTTGACAAACAGGTACCCTTGATGCGATAATCAAAATGATCCGGTATGAAGGTCTTCCTGGCTTTTATAAGGGGATGAGTACCAAGATTGTACAGAGTGTTTTTGCTGCTTCTGTACTTTTCATGATTAAAGAAGAACTTGTTGAGGCTTATTTGTTGCTGGCAGATAGGTCGAGGAAAGCTTTATTGAATTTAAGGAAATGATCTCTTCTCTGTCTAAGAGGATTAAGTTATTAACTATTACTCTAATGAAAAAGTAAGTGATTCTTTGGATTAAGGAAATGATCTCTTCTCTGTCTAAGAGGATTAAGTTATTAACTATTACTTTAATGAAAAAGTAAGTGATTCTTTGGATTGACTGTAGCCTAGGTGGTATGACTCTTCACTTCTATCGTCATGGACTCAAGTTTGAATTTTATCCGTCTTTAAGTGCCTTTTTTTTTAAAATAAAAATAAAAATAAAAATAAAAATAAATAAAGTGAACGTGATTCTTATATATTAGCACCATCCATACCCATTCTTAAATTTCATATTGTGTTGAATTGCAGCTGAGCAAGTTCCTTCTTGTACCAATCTTTGTAGGAGGAACACATTGGAAAGAGAATTGTTAGAACTGCTAGACTGTTTATGCATGGAAAATAGAAATTAAACTTCCGTCATTGATGAACGTATTGTTGGAATATACACTGGTTTAAAGAAGTGTAATATTTTATAGAGAATAAATTCATATGTATTGATATTATATTAGCTATAAAATAATAAATGAAATGTTTATTCATAATTATTTATCTATTTAATTTTAGAAAATTATATTTGTGAGTGAAACACCAATAGAAGACAAAACACAATATGAACATCAATGAATGAGTTCATGGTTAGTAGACAAACTTTAGTGGTTTGTTTATCATTAGGCCTGAAGAAAATTTTCATGTGACTGGTGCATGAGTAATATGGAGAATTATTACAATCAAAATTTGATATGTTTGCATGTAAGACATCCATTTTGATTAAAAACACAACAAACAACTTTGAGTTTTGTATTTTTCATAATTTGGTGGTTTTTTTGTAAGGTGGGTCTATCACAGTGTATATTCATGTGAAGTACAATAGATGATCTTCCAGTGGTCTAACTCTTATGGATACAAGTAAACTCATGATGGGCTCTTGGTAGCAATTTCACAAATCTACGGGTCATTCGAGTAATAAAGTATGTTAAGCATGAATATCATTTCATAATGAGTGTTTGGTTGTTATAATTAGGTATCAATATGCAACAATCACAATACGATTTAAGAAAATAATAAGAAAAATTATATAAACTATGAATTAAACCTAAAATTGATAGCAACAAATAATGATTAAGTAAATAATGTTTGAGGACTTAAGATTTATGAATTCTCTAATCACTCCACATGCAGTATCAAATGCAGTATCAAATATCTTTGAACGATTTCTCTACCTAATTGATTAGTTACATGCTCATTATTCTTGTATACTAATGAATCTTTATCAAGCATTCTTTTTGTTACGTGCAAACAATCATATTACCATGTTATTTTACTCACGCATCAATTATGATTACATGTAATATTTTACACATTCATCAATCACATTATCATGTGGTTTATGGCTAAGTTCGTTAAAAATCTCAAATAAAAACCTAGTTACTTGTAGCTTTAAAAATCATAATTATAATATATGAGTGCATAAAAGTTACAAAAATGATAAAGAAATAAATTAAATCCAGGTTTGATGAAGAATCTAGCTCATTCTTTAATCTTCATTGCTAGCTATTCAATTGCCTTTTTAACTTTGTTTTACTTGATCTCTTTTTGTTCTTTTGAATTATCCTTGTTAATTCACTATCAATTGTCATGTTTATGATCTCTTAATGATGTTAAAATAGGCTAAAATAGGTCCTAGTTAGTTTAAGATTCGTATTAGCTTTGATCCAATAATTGAGATTGAAAGTTAGATTTCAAATCAAGACTGATGTGTCAAAATATGCTCTGTTCGATCGATCAAGACCATACTCGATCAATCTAACTATGTCATTATTCAACCCGAGAGCACTCGATTGAAGCTTGATTGATCTACCTATGCTCAATCGATTGATACCCTTCTGGATCGATCTAACTTTCTCTTTTTTGTTCTTAGGCGTAATGACTTATTTCCTCAATCGATCCTCAATTGATCGAGTCTTCTCTTGATCTATTAACAGATGGGTCAATCTATCGTGCCTTGCTAATTCTGATTGTTTTGATTTGCCTATTTTTGCTTTGTTTGATGTCTTTTCATCTGCATTACCGTAGTTAAACATAAGATAGATATTTTTAACAATATTCATCTAAGAAAAGACAAATAGTTAGCTTTAAAGTGGCTAAATAATTCTACTTTCATAGGGTTATTAGCTTCACAGATTATCAAGGTTATTTGGAGGGAACTACCTTCAGGATAAATAAAAGTCAATATAAATGATGTTGCTTTTGTGTCACCATGCTTATCTGGTTATGCGAGTGTTTTTTCAAACCTTAATATCCTTTTTAATAGATATTTTTATATTCTACTTGACGTCTCATATGCTTTGAAGTAGAACTTTTTGTTGACACTTTGATGTATGCTACCACCTTTGGGTGGTGTAGACTCTATTTATGTTGTAATTCTTTTTCAAACACAATCGTTGTCAGTATTGTAGAGATGATATTCTACTTGAATTGAATGCTTAGAGAAGATTACTAACATGGAGCTTCACTGTTTTCAGATTTATAGAGGGGCTAATACTGTAATTGATAGTATGATTTATGGCTCTTAGTATTTATATCATAAATTAGTGGATGTCTCACCATTTGTTAGTTCTTTGTTTATATGAATGCTAATAGCAAGTCTAACTATAAGTTTTTTTAAAGATTAGTTTGTATATATATATATTTTTCTCTATTTAATAGCATTTGTATTTGAAGGACTATATGAAAAAGGGTGTCAATCTAGTTGAGATATCTCAGTGCAACTACTTATGTGTATAACTTAAAACTTTTTTTTGTTAAAAAAACACATAAATTTATCTTCAAAAGATTTAAGATGCACCATTTATATATTCACTTGCATCATCTTGTTTCTTCAATCGGTATAAATTTTTTATGATGTGTTCAAACTAGTAATGTTATTTAATTTTTAAATTAAAAATAATGTTATTTATTTATAGTATTTTAATTTTTTTTAATTAAAATAAAAATATATTATTTTAAATTTTTTATTAAAATAATATTTTTTTTTCAAATAAATAAAATAAAATAAAAATATGAGTATTTAATAAGAATAAATATTAAATTTAATATAAAATATTTAAGAAAATCAACAATATTAAAAAATAAAAAATCAATTAAATATTAAAAATATAAAATATCAAAACAAATATTATATGAGTTTTTCTTATTAAATGTTACTTTATCATTATCAAAAACTTATATTTAAATTATGTTTTAATCACTTAATATAAAAAGATTAAAATAATTTATTCTTAATTAATTTATTTTTTAAAAATTATAAAATTAAATAAAATTATTTATAATTTAAAAAAATTAAATAATATAAATTATAATTATAACATTTCTCTTGAAATACAGTAAAACAAAAAAAGTCAATTTATTAATTTGACTAAGATCTTTAAATATGGTTTACCTAGTATATATAATTTTACTAAGGATGATTGTGAATTATATTCTCCTTCAAGTTAGTACTTGTTTTGTGTGATTTAAAGATTCTTTTAATCTTTGGTTTGAAAAGAATAATATTTCGAGTTCTAGCACATCGCATTCAATGTCAAAAACATACTTTGTATCGATATTGGCAAAAGTAAGAAAAAATCAATCCCCGATAATGGTGCTAAAAACTTGATCGATGTAAAACTGTAAGTGCATAATATCGTAGTTTTATAATAAAATGATAAGAAGAGTATCGTCCTCATAGATTGATAACATATTTTTAACAAATACCCAAAATATACTAATTTCAATTTTATCTAGAAAAGTCACTAAGCTTGTTGTAATTGAATTTAAAATAAAATTAATTTAAAGAAAATACGCAAAATAAAATAAAAATGTTATTCAAAGATCAAATTAATGGGAAAAAAACTAATCCCTCATTATGTTTTACTCATCTAACTAATTGAATTTAATTATCTTTGTTTGTTAGCAATTTGTAAAATAATATCCAAAAACCTCTTTTGATAATGAATTGGAAATATTATTGTTCATTAATTTACACAAAAGTATGCAATTTAATAAATCAAGAAAGCATTAAGACCAATGATTTTTAAAACTACACAGGTTCATACAAGTTTTTGGATATCTATATTTACCTATACCAAAATATTTCAGATCTATCCTATAATTCTCTCTTTCGATAGTAAATCACAAGACTAAAATCATCTAATTAATGACCATTTAATTAGAAACAATAAGCTCAGAATAAATCAGACAAACATAAAGAGAAATTATTCAAATTAACATAGAAAATCAAGTAGTTTATAATTAAATTACATCTTTTTTATAGAATAAATATAAATTAGTTAATGCTAAAAATTAAATTAAACATAAACAAATTCACTATAATTTTCTGAGAAGAATCAAAAGAAAATTGACTCATAAAAATAATCTACTTTCGCATTTTCCTGTTGCGCTCCAATCTATTTTTCTTTCCCCTCTTATGTTTTCTACACTACTCTCTGTTTTCTTTTTCCTTTTCTACCTCATTCAACATTTTTTTTATTTTTCGTTTCTTCTCACCGTTGTTCTCACGCTCTCTCTAATTTTATATCTCTCCTTACGCCGTTTGATATATATTAATTTAAATTTAAATTTAAATTTGAGAGTCCTTAAATGATATACTTATAAAATTTTGGATCTTTATTATCTTTAAATTTACAATAAAATTTAAATAATAATAATAAAGTCTAAACTCAATAAAAGTAAATAAAATTAGACTAAAGTTTAAAGTTCAAAAGTGATAAATTATACTAAGTTATGTAAGTCATCAATGAATTTGAAGAAATCATTCCAAAAGAAATACCAATTGGGCTACCACCAATGAGAGGTATCCAACACCACATTAATTTCATTCCAGGAGCAAACCTTCCCAACCTTCCTTATTACCATCTAAGTCTAAAAGAGTGAAATTCTCCAACAAAAGGTTAAGGAGTTAATTAGCAAAGGGATGATTCAAGAAAGTATTAATCCATGTGCAGTACTAGCCTTACTAGTTCTAAAGAAGGATAGAGATTGGCATATGTGTGTAGACAATTGAGCTATCAAAAAGATAACAATAAAATACAGGTTTCCAATACCACATCATGGTGACATGCTTGATATGCTTTCTAGAGTATATATTCTCAAAAATTGGCCTACGTAGCGGATATCACCAAATTAAAATCAGACCTAGAAATGAGTGGAAGACTGCGTTCAAGATAAACGAAGGATTGTACGCGTGGCTAATGATGGCTTTTGGATAATAAAATGCACCCAACATATGCATGTGACTTGTGAACCATATCTTGAAATCATACATTGGTAAGTTTATAGTTGTTTACTTTGATGACATCTTAATTTATAGTCGAACACAAGAAGAAATTTGGAGCACTTGAAGAAGGTACTCATTGTTTTGAAGGAAAATAAGTTGTACCTTAATTTGAAGAAATGTAGTTTCTTAACCAATGAATTGGTATTCTTGGGTTTTGTCATCACTACCAATGGAATTGAAGTTGATGACGAGAAATTATGTGTAATTTAAGATTAACCAACTCCCAAAACCATAACTAAAGTTCGAAGTTTCCATGGGTAAGAAACATTCTACCAAAGATTCATTAAAAACTTTAGCATTATTGTTGCTTTAATTACCAAATGTCTAAAGAAAGGAAAGTTCAACTAAGGAGAAGAACTTGAAAAGGTTTCTAGTTACTAAAAGAGAAGCTAACTTCTGCACCACTGTTAGGATTGCCAGACTTTGATAAGATATTTCAAGTGGGGTGTGATGCCTCAGAAGTATAAATTGAAGCTGTTTTATCCAAGAAAGGCGATCGATGGCTTACTTTAGCGAAAAGCTCAATGAAGCATGATGAAAGTGGACTATAAATGAATTTAAGTTCTATACAATATTCTACACTTTGAAATATTGGGAAAATTATCTCGTCCAAAGGGAGTTCATTTTGTTAACTAATTATAAGGCATTGAAGTTTATCAACTATCAAACTAAGCCCAACAGGACACATGCCAGGTGTATTTCCTACCTGTAAAAATTTCCTTTTGTTCTACAACATAAGTTTGGTCAACATAAAAAAATGGCTGATGCATTGAGTCGTAAGGCAATGCTATTGGTTATGTTAAGTATTGAAGTTGTAGATTTTGAATATCTTAAGGACGCATATACTAAAGATGAAGATTTTAAGAGCCTTTGGGAAAAATATCAACTGAAACAAGATGCAGGAGACATGCATATATATGAGGGATACTTGTTTTGAGGTACCGAACTTTGTATCTCTAGGACTTCACTAAGGGAGAAAATAATTCGAGACTTACATGTTGGAGGACTAAGTGGACAACTTGGAAGAGACATAACCATCACACTTGTTGAAGAGAGGTACTTCTGGCTTCAGTTGAGAATATATATTAACCACATCAGATAACAATTGGACACTTTATTATTTCCAATTGCAATAGTTAGTTGCATAACATATAGCAGAATTTTCCTATTTGGATTCACTCTTTATTCATTGCATAGTATTACATGAAATGACCATACATAGTCAAAACTATTATAATTCTCACATACACAAGGTCCAAGGGTATTTGAATATGAAAAGAAATTAACATCACATCATCCACATCTATGTTGGAAAACTTCTTCAATAGTCTATAACCAATCTTTCCTAATAATTTGTATCTATAAATTTTCTCCTTAGTTGCATATATATATATATATATATATATATAATGTAAATCTAACAATTTGAGATTTTTATTCTTTTTAACCCTAAATTTCATAACTCATTTCCATAAGCTTATGTTATAATCAATCGAATCCCAATAGTCAATCTAAACTTCCCTTAATCTTATTAAACAAATGGATTGAAATGAGCTTATAATTCTTTTCCACTTAAAATACTAAAGTTACAACTTATATCATGAACCTCTTCTTGCTTTTTTAGGCTTATCAATATCATTTTAGTAAAATTCTTATCATATGTAACCAGGTAAGGGCATATAATTGATTTCTTTTATTAATCCTACGATCACAATTAATAACAAAATATATCACCCCTATTAAGATACACATTATAAAAAATTTCACCAACACCTTTATGAGGGGTTATGATTGCCTTCCATTTTTATTCTTTTGGCGACTACAACAATAATATGATATCATGATGGTTATACATTCGAAAAATCACTTAAGCATTTGGATTGCATTTAAAGGAGACATATTATGACCGTTTGGCGATAGCTTAAGAACAATTGTTATTCCAACAATTATAATCATTAGAAAAAATTTAAAACCTTTTTTGATTGTTATAATCGTTAGAATATATTCTTCCCAATTAAACCCTTTTTTTTCCTACCTAAACACATAACCCCACCCACACTACCTAAATAAAGACATTTTTCCTTTCTTTGCTCCCATACTCATCGCAAGTCCCTTCATTCTATTCTATACATAGAAAATCCCAAATCAGATGAAAAGATCAACTTCTACTCTTTAATAGTGACCATACGAAATGGCACAATGGTAGACATATAGCTCATGGCTCTCCTATCATGTTTTGCCTCCCTTTCGACTCTTCTCCTCATCAGTTACATCTTCGATAGTTGATGTCTAAGTTGCCCTCAGGTTAGTGCTTGTTTAACATTTATTTATCATTTTTTTTATTTAACAAACACAAGCTTCGTATTTATGATGTTAAAATGGTGTGGTAGTGACAACTCTATGGAATTAGCATTATTTATCCATTTCAAGCTAACTATTTGTCTTGTTTGAGATAAATTTTGTTAAAAATGACTATATTATGTTTAAATATGTTAATGTATGTGGAACAACCTCAAATGGATCCAAAATGAGCCAATTGGGACATTTGAAGACTAGTTGATTGTTCTAGCTTCGATTGACTTTGATCGAAGAGCTATGGGTGAAAAAAGTTATTGTAAGTTGATCGATCTAAAAAAGGTTTTGATTGATCAAGGTTTTTTGATCGATCAAGTTTCATTCAAGTGATCTCGGGTTGGAATAATGACATAATTAGATCGATCACGAAAGGGTCTCGATCAGTCGAGTGATATAGGAATCGATGCATCAACCTTGTTTTTATTTCCAATTATTAATATCAACCATTGAATCAAAGCTAATATGTTTTCTGAACTAATTAGGTTAGTTTTAAGCTACTTAAAACCCTATGGAAGGCCACGAGTCATACATAGAGAGCTAAGGTAAAATATTCATAGCAAAAAAAAAAAAGAAAAAGAAAAAACCATATATTAGAGCAAGTAGAGTAAAAAGATTAGAGGAGATTGAAGACAAAGCCAGTACAAAAGATTGATTGTGTTTTGTTTATTTCTTCTTATTTTGTTAATTTTCATGATCTTTTATATTAAAATTATGAATTTGATCAAGATCTGTATAGGCTGGATTTTATTGTCTAGGGTCTTATAAACCTAATTTTCTACTATATAAATTGATTATTTTGAATTTAGTGTGGTATTTTATTGTCTAGGGTCTTATGAGCCCAATTTTCTACTACGTGAATTGATTCTTTTGAACCCAATGTGATTGTTATTTAGTTCATATTATTTAATTTGATTTTCAAGCTATTAACTATTTGGTCAATAATTAGTCTATAGAGGCAATTGAGTAAATTTAAGAGAATTATTTGATTTCTTATCATGATTAAATAACATGCATAATATTTAGGTAGATATTTATGATTCATATATATTAGATCGATAGTTTTAAGCTTGACGAGTAGTATTCAATCTGATTGGCATGATAGTGTAATCCAATTAATTACTATATGGTACACAATTTACTTGGGAGAGAAATGTATGCTATTTTCGATGCATTTGATCTTATGATTGTTATAAAAATAACGAAGGATGTGTTTTTTAAAAGTTATTCCTTTTGATAAAGATTTATGTACTATTCATGATTTTGAATATTATATATTCTTGTTCTTTAAGATTAACACGTTATATTTTGAAAGTGTTCAAGAAGATGCACTTGGTCTTGAACCATAGAACTCTTAAAATGAGAAACATGTAATCCTAAATATGTTCACAATAGTGATAATTAAGAAGGAACATTAATTACCGTGAAAGATTGTCATGTCGATTAAAAATACATCGTAGTTCTATAAATGTTTATAAGGGATTATCATTTAATGACATGAGTATATAAAATGTGTATTTTATATATTGAACATGACCTAACTAGATGGAACATTATATGAATTGTGTTTTGTGTCATTAATGTTTCCATTGTGATTGCTATTTAAATACTATCTTATGATAGGAATGAAATAGTAGTTCGTTGTATAGAACCTGTGCGAGAGAAATTATATATTAATATTATCATTGTTCCTAGATTTTGAGTTATGATATTATTGGGCCCCTTGGTAAAGTGGAATTATATCACATGCATTATAGCTGATGTAGTTATAATTATAGTTCACTTGAGAAACCAAGAAAATGAATATAATGCAAAATGACACGATCCTATTTTGCATATTATTCATAATATCATGTGATAAAGATAGACACAAAATTAGTGGATCGAGTAAATAATTACTATGTCATTTGGAAAACTATAATGTAATGATAGAATCTCTTATAGTTAATAATATAAAGGTTTATGTTATTGCCAAGATGATATAGATCCTCTATACTGTCACACCAACTGAAGAGAAACAACACGTATTTTACATTTCATGATGATATATAAGATAAAATACATGAGATGAAATGCTAAAATAAAATGTCATAATATGACATGCTTAGACCATAAATAAATTTGTGAAGTTATGCAAATATTATTTGGTATAATGTTTGAATGCATTATAAGAATAATAGAGACATTGTATAATAGAATAATATGAATAATATCATTTGTTCATAAATTAATTTATTAAACCAATCACAAGTTGAGATTAAAGAGAGCATAAGATTGCTAAACAAGGCTAGTGGTATTTGTGTAATTAATTCAAACCTTATACAAAGAGTTGTCCCATCCCTTTCCTATTTAAGGAGGCATAATTAAGGAAAATTAGAGACAATTGAGTTGACTCTAACCCTAACCAAAATCTTCCATTTTCAACAGCTACATTTTTCCTTCTCTTAGGCTAAAACTTGGAAAAGCTTGCTTAAGGCCAAAACCTAAGTGGTTCAACCCTAGGTCAAAAGTCTCTTCTCTCATCTCTTCATGCTAGGTGGTTGGATCTAAGCCCTAAACTCTACATCCATCTATCTAAAAGGTACGATAGTTTTTTGTTTAGGTTCAAGGTGAACCAAGAGGTGCTCCCAAAAGAAACGTGGTTTCCAAGAGATTTAGAATGGAAATCGATTTCCCTCTACTCAAGAGATTTGATAATCTATTTAGGTAAAGGTAATCTTCTTCATATCTAGCAATAAGGTAGATGGGATTTGTTTATTTTATTTAGTGCATATTAGGTGTTTGTTGAAATGCTTAAGAGAAAATCTTGCTTACAATTTTTATACAAATGAGGTCCTTTGTGTATTGAGCCAAGTAGTGATAGAAAAGTTTTAAATTCTCACCATATAGGCATACACATGAAATCCCAAAAAATAACATGGGGAATTTTAGTAGTTTTAGCCATTATTTTAGTAGTTTTCTACATTTATTGAATTTTTCATTGTTTAAATACTATTGTAATATTCAATTGACACTCATTTACAAAGAAATTAGATTCTCTATTGGGTCGATATCCATAACTAAAATACACTATATTACTTGGACGACATATGCATTTGCAATTAACGTGTTAAGTTTTTAGCCTATTGTTAGAGAGTTTTAATTACTTTGTAAATGATATCAATAATAAATGTTACTAAACTTGTATGAACCTTTTAATTTTAGTTTTAGTATTTTTGTTATATGTATAGGTTCACAGGTGATATTCTTGAACCTTTTGATCCAGAGATAGAAAAAACTCGACACCAATTAAGAAGATAAAGACTATTATATCATCAATAAGGAATTATGGAAGAAAATATTGACCAATAGGCAGTTGTGGTCCCAAAATCTTTAAGGAACTTTGTTGTCTTACAAGTGGATGATGCCTAATCATCTATTAGTAGACCAAAAATCAATGCTTATAACTTTGAACTCCAGCTAGGTGTTTTTTAAATGATATAGGCAAATCATTTTCGAGAAATAGCCAATGATGATCCTAACTTTCATTTGGATTTATTCTTGAAATTTGTGACACTTTTAAGATGAATGATTTTTTTGATGATGCAATATGCCTTCTTTTGTTCCCGTTTTCACTGAGGGACAAAGCTAAGGCTTGGTTAGAATCACTACTAGCAGGATCCATTACTATGTGGGAGCAACTGGCTCAAAAATATTTGGCTAAGTATTTTCCAACTTGAAAGATAACCATACTTAGGCATGACATAACCTCTTTTTAATAGTTTGATGGTGAATCTTTTTATGAAGCATGTGAACATTTTAATGAGTTGTTAAGGAAGTGTCCATATCATAGTCTTCTTACATAGTTACAGGTACAAACATTCTATAATAGGTTAATGGGGAAACCAAGGATCTTAATAGATGTTGCATCTAGGGGTGGTTTAATGACTAAGATTGAGGAGGAAGCTTTTGCTTTACTCATTGAGATGACTTCTAACAACTTTCAATAGCATGTCGATAGGCTTAACCTAAAGAAAGTAGCTTGAGTAGTGGATATGAATGTCTTTACAACATTACAAGTTCAAACCAATTCTTTGTTGTTAGGGTTGTCTAAGAAGTTAGATATTAGGCTAGTGGGGGCAAGCATGATACAAAGCCCATTTTTTGTTTATGACTACTATAATGGAGCTAATTCAAGTAAAGTATATGAATATTTTTTGAAACTATGCATTATACTAACAACCCAAATCCACAAGGGAACCTTTATTCCAACACTTATAATCTAGATTGAAGAAACCATCTAAATTTTTCATGGAGAAATAATCAAGGTGGTATTCAGCTTTATTGCCAAACTTTCCCACTACTAGGTTTCCAAAAGCCATAAAATCCTCAAAATTAAGAAAAGAAACCTACTATTGAGGATAACATAGGTGCCTTGATGGAAATGATGAAATATTTTATTTGATCTATGAATACCAAGTTGGACCTTATTGAAACCACTCATAGGGAATCTATTCCAAACTTAGAGAATCAAATGGGAAAACTAGCTCAAGCTGCTAATCAAATACCCTAGGGTAACCTCACAAGTGCTATAAAAATGAATCCAAAGAGACATAATAAAGAAAAATATAATACAATCATGTTAAGAAGTGACATTATAGTTGGGATTGATTTGTAAAACCATGCGAAAGAGGAACACAAAGAAGTGGAGGAAGATAAGCATAATGAAGATAAAAATGTTGATGAAGCACCAAAGAAAAAAGGAGGAGAAAACTAGTGGAATGACATCCACAAGCAAGAAAATTACCCTTTACATTTCCCTCAACATCTTCTTAAACACAAAATAGACATTTAATTTTCTAGGTCTTTGGATATGTTTAAGAAATTACACACAAACATGCCTTTTATTGATGCCTTAATTCAAATGCCCTCATACCTTAAATTTATGAAAGAAATTCTATCTCTTCATAAATTCTATCTAAGAAGAGGAAACAAGAAGATTATGGAACAATACCTTTAACTAGAGAGTGTTGTGCTATCTTGGAAAGAAAATCACCTCTCACCCAAAAAGATTGAGAAAGCTTTGTAATCCCATGTACAATTGGCCATCTGTACTTTGACAGTGCATTTGGTGACCTTGGAGTAAGTGTGAACCTTATGTCCCTTTTAGTTTAAAAAATAAACTTATGCTTGGAGAACCTAAAGAAACATCTATCATACTACAAATGGAAGATGGTACAATCAAGAATCCATTAGGTATAATGGAAGATGTGTTAGTTAAGATGGAGAAATTTATTATTCTAGAAATGGAGAAGAACAATGAGATACCCATTTTTTGTGGGTACCTTTCCTAGCTTTGGGGATGACTTTAATAGATATTTAACTAGGAGAGTTGATAATGAGAGTGGAGAAAGTGGAAGTCGCTTTCAACGTTCTTAAATATTTAGAGACTCTTTATAACTTTAGGGAAATAAAAAAAGTGAATATGATACTAGGCTTGGAAAAAATAAAAAGATAACATTATGAATAAGAAAAAAAGGGTCAAAAAAATAAAAGGAATTCAAGTACAAAAAGTGTTATTACTTGGATAGTGATGATGAGTACAAATCATCTAAGAAATAAGTTTATAGAATAGAGAACCTGAAAATTGGAAACATTGCTCAAGGTGACAGTAAAACGGTTGAAAAAGTTTATGACCCAGTATACAACTAGGGTAAGAAGATGCATACTCCTAAAGACCTTAACCTTAATTCTTACAGAAAGGAAAAACAAACTTTTATGCGGTACACCGTAAAATTGGATTATATATATCAATAGTAGATAACTTTAATAACAATTATTATATATATCAAATAAAAAGTAAGCAAGAATGCAAAAGTTTTCTAATCTAAGTCTAAACTTTTAGTATATAGAAACATATACACCGTAAACTTGGATTATACTATCACAATATCAAATCATGCATAAAACTCGATATAATAAGGTAAATCCATATAGAGACCATATCTATATAGTAACATCCTCAGGTTGCTTAAGGTAATCACTCAACATCAAATAATTCACTATGTAATAAACAAGTTACAACTTTAATAGATAGTAAAACCATTATTACCTATATCAACTGGGATTGACTTCCTAACTACCTATTACTACTTCCACAATGTTTTGGTTCAACCCTCAAACTTGGCTATCCTCCATAGCCAACACCACCCAAAGTAATGCGATTGGTAACCAAGGATCAGTAACTAGAAGTGTATCTACTTACAATGAGACACACAATCAACTATTAATGTTAAATCGTGTACGGGAGGCACAGAAAAATCATGTACTCACATAGAAAATGATTCGATCAAAAGCCACACTGAATGACTCACATTCAAACATAATCTCACCAAAATGATTTCTAAAATAGATATAAATCTCGATATGAAGTTTGGTAGAATTTTTACATTGAAAACATGAGTGAAGAGAAGAGAAATGAGTAGGGTATTTATAGGGCTCGGAATGCAAGCCTCGCCAGGGGTGGTGGAAAGGATGATGGAAAGCTTGGTGAAGTGCCAAAAAATTATATTTTTTCGCATCCAAAAATGTTAACTTCCATAAATATCCACACCCAAAATACATTAAAAACCACTAGTAAAAAAGTCATCTCACTCGCACGCTCGCTTGTTGAAAAACCAAAATTCTAAACCTGGTATGCATACTACAAAAATCAACCCTATGGTGTGTATAAATATGCTCACATACAAATTGTACCTAATTATATGTGTGTGTGTGTGTGAATTATTGATCTATAGTATCCAACCTTACATATAGGAAGATAAAAAAATAAGTAAGAGAAAACAGACATCATATTTTCTAAGCGGAAGCCAACACATAAACACATATACAATAGGACTTACAAAGGCTAAGAAAGAAGCGAGGTTATGGAGGAAATGCTAAATTGGTGGATCCATCTTAGGAACTTGTGGAATCGTGTAGCTAAAAATGTTAAACATGGCTCTTGTCGGGAGGAAACCTAATGTTTTTATTACTTATTTTTCTTGTTTTGTAAGAAATAAGAGTAGAGGGCAATGATACAATACTTGGAAATACTTTGGTGATCATGCATGTTTTGCAACTATTAAGTGAGTTTTCGCATGTTGTGCTACTATTAAGTGAGTTTTCTTTGCCTTTCATTACTTTCATTTACTATTAAGTGAGTTTTCTTTTTCCTGTCACTACTTTAATCATAGTTCGGTTATCAAATACTTAATAATTCAATCCTCATGACAACTCTTGTTCTTAAAATTACTTATCATTTATACATGATCACGTATACTTACATATGCTCAAGAATTTATTCCACATGGTTTACTCAAGAATAAAGCCAATAGGGATTACTAAAAATCAAATTAATTTGAGTGCCTTCTCATTCTCCTTGGAAAATAGTGCAAAAGAGTGGCTCTACTATATTTCATTAAGTACCATTACTACTTGGATAGACAAGAAAAACGTATTTTTACAAAGGTAGTTTCTAGATTCTAGGGTCACACTCATCAAGAAAGAAATGTGTGGTATCAAGTAATACAATGAGGAGACATTGTATGAATGTTAGGAATAGTTCAAATGATTGTGTGCAAGATACCCTTAAAATCAAATTGTTGATTAACTTATGCTCCAATACTTTTATGAGGGATAATCACCTATGGAAACAAGTATGATCAATGCTTTAAGTGGTTAGCCCTGGTAAATAAAACACCTATAAATTCATAGATATTGATTAGAACCATGGCTATAAACTCTTAGCAGTTTAGCACCAGAGTCGATCCAGTAGGAGAGGTAAATGGGTGATAACTGTATTTTATACAATTATTTTCGTCTATTTTATTAATTATAATTGCTATGTTCTTTACATTTTTAATTAATTTTTAATTAATTAAATTAATATTTACTATTAGTTTTTAATAAATATATTTTCAAGAAAATTAATGAATTTTAATAAAAAAGGACTTAATTGCAATTATTAAAAGCTTAAAATATAATTTGAATTAAAAGTGGGTGAAATTGCAAATATCAAAAGATTAGAAGTTAATTTGAATTAAATTTGTGGGTCAAAATATAATTAATGAAAGTTGATTTTTCTGTGCAGGAGAAGGAGGCCATTCGCGCCATTTACAATGCCCAACACCCACCATTCGATCACCCAATCAACGGTCAAGATTTGGAGCATGGAATCGAGACGCGACAAAAGAGAGTGGACCCACTTGGCGTGCGTGCTGGCGTACAGGATGGGACCCACCTGTCGCGTACCAAGCTGGTGCGCTCATATCATGTGTGACACGATTCATCGAATAAGCATGCGGCTTCGCGTTAAATAGAATAAGAAGCAGCCACATGTTTCATCAATCTTATAGCCAATCATATGGCAACAAGTGGCATGTATTTGGTAAAATGAAAATGCAGAAACGAGGCCCACTTACTAGCTTCTTCTACATCACCTACGTGTCAATGTCAGTTGTTGCGTACTTTCGACGCGCTTATATCGCATGCGACGTGGTTCATTGAAGTAGCGTGCGCTCTCGCATTCCAGCCAATAATATGGCAACACGTGGCATACATTTTATGAAATCAAAACACAAAAAATTATGCACTCTTTATTCTCTCCACACGTTTAGCTTTTATTATGCTCAATATTTTTGTCCCCCACATGTATTTTTATAAAAAAAAATAGAATAGTTGTCTAGGGGAGATATATTTGGGACGCGAGAAATGATTTAGGAGTTTTTAGTTTTAGTTTTCATTTTTCCATTTTTCACTTCAATTTTTAGTTTCTCTCTACGTGTTCTCTACAACACGCAAAACCTTTATTTAATATTTTGATGTTGTTATTTTCTTAGGAAATATAGAGAAAGAAGACAACGAAGAAGAAGGAAAGGGAAGAAATTTATTTTTCATTGAGGAATCGTGAAAGAGTTTCTCCTAATCTTTTTCTTTTAAATTTTATTTCTCTGAAATGTGTGATTATTGTTGTGTTGTAATTTTAATTTTTGCTATGAATTAATTTATTTGTTCTAGGGTTGTAGTGTAGCTTAAATTACGAAACTTGAATTATTTATTTTTGAATGATTTATGGAACGGTTTTAAGTTGTTTATTTTATTTGTGCTTAATGCTTTTAATCATCGGAAAATTAATTAATTGATCTGTGACACTTAAATAAACTTGGAAAATGTATTTTTGTGTGTTTCTCATGATAAAATAACATATATATAAGGGATATGAATATACTTTTATTGTATGTATAACTATTTGAGAACTTAGAACTTAATAATCTGGTTGAATTTAATTCTCATAGGAAGAATATAGTGAATTATTTTAACGAGATGTGTCTATATGGAGCTTGGAAGAGATATATGGATAAATTAGGAGTTCTTGGTTAACAACTTAAAATACGAGAACATAAATTAAGAGAAAATAAAATGATTGAAGTTGATTAATTTGGTGAAGCTGCAATCCTAGAATTTTCTTACAAACTGTTATAAAAATTAGTTAGTCAAACTGCATCAAATTATCGACTGTTTGGATAAAATCAGGTTGAAATAATTTTAGTAATTAATGAACACTAGTAAAAAATCTCCGTGGGAACAATATTTTACTTATCATATTATTACTTGTGATCGTGTATACTTTCATGATTTTATGTTCTCCTTAAAGAGACAACAGTGGGATATGTACTTCTTCTCACCTTGAACAATAATTGAGTAGTGTGACTACTTTGGTACAATAATTAGATATAAGATAAGTTAAAACATGTGGTATATGTTATGATGGGACATCCTATTGATATGTGTCCCACACTCTAAGAAGAACAAGTCATTGTTATTGGTGTCTTTCTAGGATAGAGATTCGGGTACAATCCTTATACTAATACATATTACCTTAGATGGAGGGATTATCCAATTTTTAACTATGCAAGTAATAATCAAGGAGTTGTACTCCATTTGGTTTTCCTTACCTTAGACCCCAGTAGCAATACCAACCTACACCACAATGCTCGTAACAAGCCCAAGCTAAGTCTCCTACTTATAGCTAAAATGTACTTTAGAATCTTGTTATTTTATGGGATACTACAAGTTCGTTACTTTTTATAAAAGGACTATTAAGTCTATTTGACAATTTTTGGCCAATTTTCAAGAGAGAAAATGGATATTTTAAAAATAATTATTTTTTTACCAAATGATGTAGTAAATATTTAAATTTTGGATGAATGGTCGCCCAAGTCCATTATTTTTAACAAAATTGTACTTTAGATCCTTATCTATTAGGCATGACAATATAAATTCATTACCTTTACAAAAAAGGTTGTATAAGTCTATTTTATAAATGTAATGTATTTATGTTACTATACTTTTTATAAATGTAATTGACTTAAACTATCTTTTTTCCTTAAATTTTTTATAAATATTTTTTTTTCCAAAAATGATATTGTAAATATTTAAATAATTGTTCTTTATTTATTATTTACAATTACATTGTAATTCATCTTCTTACAACGAATTCTCCTTGTAAAAAAATATAATATTAAATTTTTATTTGTATATTATTTTAAATAAAAAAATTAGTAAGATTTCATCATATTATAAATAACTTTTTTTTATGTAAAATAACTTAATTATAAATTATTCAAATTTTATTTACATGCATATCATATGCATTATATAGTGTATCATGTCACCATATTCATTACTCATATTTTATTATTTAGTTATCGATTAAGAATGAATAATAACTTTTTTTCTTTCAATGTGAAAGAAAGAAATCTATATTATAATAATAAAATGAAAATAAATCATGATAAACTATCATTGAAAGATAAAAAAGAGAGTAACTAATGTAGAAACTAAATGATACATCAAATTAGGTATTAAAAGACCATTTTCAATATTGATAATGAAATTGTTCATATTGAAATTCATAATAGGATCAAATAACCTTAGATGAAGGTGAATAGGTTATTTTAAATTTTATTAAATTATTATTTCGTAACCTAAATAAATCGACTAGATATGTAATTATATATAAATTATAAAGTATAAAAAATTAAATATAATACACGATATTTTTAGGTGGAAACAAATTAAACTAAAATCATGACTTAAGGAAAAAACCATAGGTCTACTAAACTACCTAACTTTTCATTATGAATACTAAGCATTCAAGTACAAACTCAGTCTTTTGCTACCATCTCTAGGATACGACTCTAATATACTTAACTTATGAGCCCCTACTCTGTTTTTATAGTTTTTAAGATTAGCGTGAATGATATTTAGACCAACTTTCAATTAGCTCCTCATCAATTAGACATGTTCAATGTGTTCTAAATGGAGTTTAATAAGAAATAATTCTTAACCTAGTCTAAAATGTAGATCAACAAGGAAATAAGATTTCTAGAACAGATAATAAAGCATTAATCTAGGTAGTAATTTATGAACTATGGAGAAGAAGACAATGGCTTTCAAAATTTTTATATTCTGTGTCATCTTAAAGTGAGCCAAGATTTGTGTATTTATAGGATTTGGATTACTAAACATAGATGTTAATGAAAAAGATTAAAACACCTTTATTTGGATTTTAAAGCACTTAATTAAAAAAAGGAGATTTTAAAAAATCACATAGAGGTCAATTTAAAAAAGGATTCGTAAGTCTTGATTATTGCTCGCTCAATTGATCGAGTTCTTCGATCGATCAATTGCAATGAGTTAATAATTTGAACCAAGCGGGTCTCAATGGAAGTCAATCGAAGTCCGATCGATCGAGTAAATGCAGAAACAATCGAGAGAGTCTCAACAAAAGTCGTCGAAGCTCGATCGATCTAATCATTCCATTGATCGAATCCTTTAATTCATCAGTCGACCAACGCAAACTATAGCACATAAAGTAGTTCTAAGTGTTGTTAACGTGTGTTAATGAATGCATAAATGTAACACTATGTGTGATAGTTATGAAGGATATACCAAAACTTGAGCATTGTTTGGCTTAGTTTGATGAACTTGATAACGAGTTTAAAATCTGTTTTACAAATAAATATTTTTTTCATGAACATTACTATTACTTATAATTCCTTACACATATAATTAGAAAATAAAGAATAACCATAGCTTTATAATTATTCATAAATATTTTTTAAATGAATAATTTATGATTTCAATAAATAAAAAATAAAAAATTACTCACATAATTAGTTGTAGGAAAATAAAATATGGTTTAGTTGTGAATAAAAAATAATCATTTAAATATTATTTGGTGTCATTTTTGGTAAAAAATATAAATATTTTTAAAAAATACTAATTTACTCCTTAAAAATTTCGCCTAAAATTTTAAAGTGAACTTTGGTGACTCTTTTACAAGTGGACTTGTACTACCAACCAAATAAAAAATTGTATAAAGTGTATTTTATGCATATGTAGTAAACTTTTGATACCGTTTATCCAATAATTAAAGGGTTCTTAATTTAGTGTTAAATTACTGTCTAGTTGAACTATTAGTCTACTAGGGTACCAAAAAAGATCATAATAAAGAAGTTTAATGATGCAGTGTATACCAATGTTTTGTCAAATGATATTTTCCTTACTAATTTGAAAATTAAAATTAAAAAGCAATATTAGAAGAATCAGATCTTCGCAAATGGACAGATCTTCGCAAATGGACAGATCTTATGGAATTGTTAATCATAATATTTTTCATGTAAAAGAAATATGTTCACTAAAAGTTTTACCAAGGCAACATTTAAGTTTTGCATTATATGTCCTATAAATTCTCTCAATGTTGCCTTTTATCGCATCTCTTCCCTTAGACATTTTGCTTTGTTTATTTTAAAGGCCCAGATATCTTATTTTCTTAATGCATATTAAAAAGATAGATTGATTTCAATTTCAATATGAATATTTTTTATAACTGTTAAAAATAAACACCAATTCAATAAATGTAGTTGTTGAAAGATGAGAGCGGTTGAGAATGTAGAAAAATAAATAGAGCGGTTGAGAATGTAGAAAAATAAATAGAGTGGTTAAAAAACGCACAAAAGAGAAGTGTGTAGATAATATTTATGTGATTAGAATTATTTCTTAGTTTTATATTTGTGTGGTGTAGATTGCATGGTAAGAACTATAAATAGCCTATATTACATTTGAGTGTGAGTTGAGAGCTTTCTCTTTGAGTGTTTATATTTCTCTTCAATTTATGAGTTGTCTTTGAAAGGTGTTATAATGTCTTTTATTGCGGGTATAATACAAATAGTTTATTTATTTGTTTAGATCCAATATTAGTAAATTTATATTTGTGTATTCTAAATTTTACTCAATAATTGGTATTAGAGTATGACAGTCAAAGATAGTTCTTAGTGGAGCTATCTTGAGTTGTGAGGAGTTTGATACTCTGTAATTTTCTTAGTTAATCTTAGTCGAAGTCTTGTTGACACGATAAGTGACCTTCAAGTAGTTGGAGGAATCAAAAAGCTCAATAACAAAAACTATAACACATAGGCAACATGTATGGAGTCTTACCTACAAGGTCAAGACCTGTGAGAGGTTCTTGGTGGTGACGAAGTTACACAACCAGCAGTGGAAGATGCAAATGGTATCTTGTGGAAGTGGAAAATTAAAGCAGGCAAAATCATGTTTGCTTTATAGACCACAGTTGAAGAAGAAATGTTGAAGCATATTCGAGATGCCAAAACATCGAAGGAAGCATGAGACACTCTTGTTACACTCTTTTCAAAGAAAAATGATACAAGATCGTAACTTCTTAAGAACGATTTGCTATCTATGGTGCAACATGACATGGTGATTTCCCAGTACTTTCACAAGGTGAAATCTTTATGTAGTGAAATTTTGGAGTTAGATCTGAAAGCTTCTATTGGGGAAACCAAGATAAATAGAATAATTATCCATGATTTTAGACCTGAATATCGAGGGTTTGTTATTTCTATACAAGGATGGATGACACAACCATCTCTAATTGAGTTTGAGAATTTGTTAGTCGATCAAGAAGCCATGGCTAAGCAAATGGGATGAGTCTCGCTGAAGGGTGAGGAAGAAGCGCTCTACACCAGCAAAATCAGAGGCATTTTTAAGTGGTACAATGGTAGTGGATATAAAAAGGATGGCGACAAAGGAAAAATTTCTCAAGGAAATAGAGGCTTTTGCCTAGGGGGAGCTTGGAAGAATCGCAATAATAGTAAAAACTTTGATAGTGAATGTTACAACTACGGGAATATGGGTTATATGGAAAAAAGATTGTTGGAGTAAGAAAAAGCCTATTGAAAATAATACTGCTACTTCTAGTTCTAAGGAGCATAGAAAAGATGGTTGTGATGCCGAAGCATTATTCACTATAGAGGAAAAAGAATTAGCTCTTATGGTGACAACATCAAAATAGATTGACAATAAGAATGACTGGATTGTAGATTCGGGTTGTTCAAATCATATGAAGGGTGATAAACAAAAGTTGCAAATCATGTCTGAGTACAAGGAAGGTCATGTAGTGGTGATATTTGAAAACTCAAGGTTACCAATAGCCCACAATGGTAATACGATAGTTACGCCTTGATATAATACTAACCAGGTTCCACTTCAAGATGTTTATCATGTCCCAATAATGAAGAAAAACTTGCTATCTGTGGTTTAATTGAAATTATCAGGCCACTTGTTCAGTCCCCGAGATGTGAAGATGTATCGTGATATCAATATCTCAAAAACACTGACAATAGAGGGGCAACGATTAGAATCAGTCTATGTGATGTCAGCAGAATCTACATATGTAGACAAGACAAGAAGAAATGAAACAACAGATCTATGGCATATGCGGTTAGGTCACATTAGTTATTCCAAGCTAAGTATGATGATGAAGAAGTCGATGCTTAAAGAGCTTCCTCAACTAGACGTGCGAACAAACACGGTCTATGTATGATGACAATATGGTAAAGCTCACCAATTGTCATATGAGGGATCAAAGTTTAAAGCAAAATAACCATTAGAGTTAGTTCACTTTGATGTATTCGAGCCTGTTTAGCAACCATCAATTGGCGGTATACGGTACATGGTAACATTCAGTGATGACTTCTCAAGGTATGTGTGAGTTTTCTTTATGAAAGAAAATTTTGACACATTTTCAATGTTTATAAAGTTTAGAGAGTCAACTGAAAGAGAAGTAAGAAAGAATATTTGTTTCTTACGTATAGAAAACGACAGAGAGTATAACTCAAGCAAGTTCTCTCAATACCTAAGGAAATGCAAAATACATCAGTACACTTGTGCCAACACGACACAATAAAATGGTATATCAGAAAGAGAGAACCAACATCTTGTAGAAATTTGTAGAAGTATGCTACATGAAAATAATATACCTAGGAGGTTTTAGGATGAAGCGATGAAGATTGTAACCTTTGTGATCAACAAACTTCCGTAACCAAGGTTAGGATTTGTTTAACCCTTGGAGAAACTGTGGAACATGAAACCTACACTTAGCTACTTTCGAGTATTTGGTTGTGTATGTTATGTATTTGTTCCTGATCATTTATGGAGCAAATTTGATAGGAAAGATGTTAGATGTATCTTTGTGGGATACGATAGCCAGAGAAAAGGGTAGAAATGTTGCAATCCAATGAGTGAAAGATGCTACACTTCATGAGATGTGGTGTTCAATGAAGCATCTTCTTGGTGGTCCTCAAATAATGAGGCATTTCCAAACTCTAGAGAATTTGGAGACAAGCTACAACAAAAGATGAGTGAGTATACTATTCAACTCTAACCAAGTTTAGATGAATCTAGAGATCCAAATGATGATGATGCTGAACAAAGAGTAACTTAGAATCCTTGGAAAATTGGCATATATCAACAACTAAATGAATAAAGTGGGCCTAGTGAAACAAAAGAATCAACTCCACAATCTCAATTCCATAGGTCAATAAGAATAAGAAGGCCAAATCCTAAATATGCCAATGTAGCCATAGTTAAAGAAGCAATAGAACCTGAGATATTCAAAGAAGCATAGTAAAGATCTAAGTGGATGACAACTATGAAAGAAGAGATCGATGCACTTCAGCAAAATCAAACTTGGGATATGGTGCGAAAACAAGAAGATGTGAAACCCATATGCTATAAATGGATTTACAAGATAAAGCATTGTCCAGATGGATCAATTGAGATATATAAGGCATGATTGGTAGCTAGTGGTTTCTTTCAACAATATGGACTAGAATATGATGAAATGTTTAGTTCGGTGGTGAAACTTACAACTATATGAGTCTTACTTTCACTTGTAGCCAACAAAGACTGGAATTTGTGGTAGATGGATGTGAAGAATGTTTTTCTTCATGGAGAGTTGGATCATGAGATCTACATGATCCAACCAATGGGTTTTCAGCGCCAAGATAATCTTGAATATGTGTGTAAGTTGTAGAAAGCACTTTACAGATTGAAACAGACACCGAGGACATAATATGGTAAGATTTCTAAATTTTTAACGCAAAGTGATCATTTAGTAATACCTAAAGATTGCAGCTTGTTTGTCAAAGCCAATGAAGAAAAGCTAGTTATCATGCTAATATATGTAGATGATTTAATCATAACTGATGATGATGAGGTAGAAATTCTTGGAACAAAAGAGAATTTATCAGTTTGTTTCCAGATGAAAGAACTTGGATAGCTCAAACAATTCCTTGGTCTAGAGGTTGACCGCATATAAGAAGGAATCTTTTTCAACAAAAATATTCCAAAGATTTATTAAAAAGGTTTGGAATGCTTGAATGCAAACTACTTTCAACACCGATGGAACTAAATGCCAAAATGTGTGCACATGAACGAAAAGATTTGGAAGATGTGACAATGTTTCTAAAATTGGAAGGCAATATGTTTTACTTAACCTTAACTCGACCTGACATTTCTTATGCAGTTAATGTATTGAGTCACTACATGTAAAATCCAAAGAAGCCTCATTTGGAAGCAGTTCGACAAATATTGAGATATATGAAGAGTACAATTGACTATGGTCTTTTGTACAAGAAATGTGAAGACGTCAAATTAGTTGGTTACTACGATGCTGACTATGCAAGAGATCATGATACCAGGAGATCAATAACTAGGTATGCGTTTAAGCTTGGTTTTGGAACAATTTCTTAGTTTAGCAAGAGACAACCGATAGTATCATTATCAACCATTGAAGTTGAGTATCAAGTAGAAGCAATGAAAACTTAAGAGAGTACATGATTGATATAACTAATGAATAATCTACAACAACTAACAAATTATGTAGTTTCGTTATACTATGACAATCAATCGACAATTCATTTGGTAGAAAATCCAGTCTTTCATGCAAGAACTAAGCATGTTGAAGTGCACTATCATTTTATCAGAGAAAAGGTTTTGCAAGAAGAAATTGAGATGAGCCAAATCAAGAGAGATGATCAAGTTGCAGACTTGTTCACAAAAAACTTAAGTATTGGTAAGTTCGAAATATTTTGTCGTCAGCTTGGTGCAGTAAAAATAGTGAGAGTTGGTGTTGATGAGGAGTGTTGAAAATCAACACCAACTAAATAAATGAAGTGGTTAACGGATGTAGAAAAATAAATGGAGTGGTTGAAGGATGTAGAAAAATAAATGGATTGGTTGAAGGATGTAGAAAAATAAATAGAGTGGTTAAAAGATGTAGAAAAATAAATGGAGTGGTTGAAGAATGTAGAAAAGAGAAGTGTGTAGATAATATTTATGTGCCTAGAATTATTTCTTAGTTTTATATTTGTGTGGTGTAGATTGTACGGTGAGAACTATAAATAACATACCTTGCATTTGATTTAATCATCGCATAAAAAACAAATAAGTCTTTGTATAAAAAACACGTAGTTTGTTTACTTGTTTGGATCTAATATTAGTAAATGTGTATTCTAAATTTCACTCAACGATAACAACATAAGTTTCTTTAATATAATACTATGAAGGCTTAGCAACATCAGTTTAGATCAAAGAATCAAAGATACTCATCAAAGCTTTCTGAATAACATGGAAGATAAGTTTCATGTTGAAAATAATCACCCATCATTGGTAATAAGTTGTGAGATTTCTTCGTTGGCTATTTCATCCGCCAACTTCAAGATTGGTTTGTCAAAATGACTCAATGAATTATACACAAGAGTTGATTATTGATAGCCTTAGCTAGGTAATCCCTAGCAAACCCACTTTTTTTTCATCGATGCATTTTTCGAGCTCATGCCTCTTTCAACATGAAAAATTGACTAACCAAGTTTGTGATAAAGTTGATTGTTGTTAAAGAGGTTTCAATTCAATTGAGGGATTTTTGGATGCTTATAAGAAATCAAGTTTTAACAATGAAAAAAATGTGACTTTACAATTATTTGCTTCCTATGAAGATGATGTGCTTGAACGACTCCTGGAGCTATCAAACCCAAATCGTGCAAGATTATGATCACTCAATATATCCTGATAGAAAAGGTTAGCATAAAACATATTAGAATACTTTTAAAGGTACAAAAGGATTATTTATTCAATTAAATGAAATTGATTCTATACCTTAAGTAACATATAAATGTTGTACTTAGTCAATTTAACTTAAAATAGCATGTGTCATGACTAGCGTGTACACATATGTAGTTTATGTATATAATATACATATTAAGTAGAATTTATATGTTATTATAGTGTGTACACATATCGAGTTTATGTACACTATGTATGTACATAATATATACACTAGTTGCAACTAACATGCTATTATTAGGAGTTGTTATAAATTAGCTTTATAGAAGCGAAGTTTGGGTCCAATTTGGTTGCATAAATAAATAATTATGGGTAACAACAAAAATAATAAGCAATGAGAAAAATAAATAGCACACAATGATTTCAGTGATTCAACTTTTTAATTTGAAAAGTCTACTTTATTGACGATAGTAGACCGAGAAAAATTCACTAATAATCAAATGAAGATACAAACACTAATATTCAAATGAAGATACAAACACTAATATTCAAATGAAGATACAAACACTAATATTCAAAGAGATTTACAAAATATATCAAGAAAAACCCAAATACATCCTGAGAATATATTCATATAATTTAATGGTAACATATAGCAAGATAAATTAACAAATTTGTTATTAAATCAAATATTACCATACAAATGATATCAACGGCTTACTTAATTTTAACTTCTCCTTTTTTTTCTATCTACGTCAGCGCAAAACAATTATTTTGTTTTAATAACTGATGATTCTAGTGTGGGAGAGAAGGGAAAAATGGAGATCGGGTTGGGCTGTGATGGTCAAAGAGAAGGTGGTTATTGGTAGACGATGAGGTGCACGATTTCTTCTCTAGCGGCTACAACAATATAGGTTTTTGACTTCTCATAAAGCTTAGCTCCTCTCCTATTTGTTCTCTCTGTTCTAAGCTTCTCTCTCAGCTCTCAGTTTTGTGTGTTCTTTCTATCTCTGGTGGCAACACTCATTCTCCATAGTAGAGAAGGAAAAATGATATATATATATTATAAGAGGAAAGGCAAGGGTTTATTCAATAAATGGGTTTTGGGCCTAAGGGTTTTTAGGCAATAATTTAACAAATCTCTACCTTGGCTCAAAAACATAAACAAGTTCTTCAAATATGAAATTCCTCGGATTACCAAATAACCGTCTTCCAAAGCCCCGAAGGGTGATCATCTTCTGCAAACACCAATTGAGTCCAAATAATGCTTGAACTTGTTAAATGGAATTGGTTTGGTTAGCATATTGATCGGGGCAGAACCGACATCGCCGATCCTGCCCGTTACTTTGGTTTTATCTATTTATAAAACTCTCGCAAGTGCACGAATCATTTCGTAGAAAATGATAAGTATACTCGAGTCGATCTAAGGAAGGAATGTATGTGGTTTTAATTTATTATTCAAACTTTTAAAAAGCGAAATTAAATCCTAAACATCTGTCACACGATATTTTTGGGGTTTTGTGTTTTTAATCTACTTACATAAAAATAAACATAGATTCAATAAATATTTATGCAAATTTTATCTGTTAAAAGCAGTGGAGTATTTATGGATATAATAACTAAGTTAATTATGCTTGCTCATATTATTTAGGTTATTAAAGATATGAATTGATATTTATTGATTCTCTCTTTTTATATGAATACCACCTTTGGTGGGTTAGATATTCTTTGTTAACTAAACAAATCAATTAACACCTATGGGTGGGGTTGATAACTAATTTGGTTAATTAAATTAATTCCTTTTTCTAAGAGATTGAAAATGAACCATTTAAATTCCACCTTTGGTGGGGTTAGACGATTTAAACTTTATTCCAAGGTGTCCAAATTAAACCTAAGAATTTAGTTATCCGAGTACTAACTTTCAAGTTTTAAAACCACTATTGAAAACATGTTGTCAATACATTTTAGGATAATAATTCTTATAAAAACTTTTTGAAATAGAGCTTCACTCTAACTCTAGACATTGTACCAACCAAAATAAAAAACCTTACTCTAAATCAGGCCAGGATAACTAAACCTTAAAATCTAATTTTGATTTAAGTTTGTAATGAAAAATAATATATTTCTCTCTAACATTCTTAATATAAAATCTTGAATAAAAACAAAATCAATTCATTTTAGAGATTTTTACCTATTTAATATGACATAACGCGTTATTATTACATCATGTTTATAAGCGGCCAATGATTAAATTTAATCACGGACAAATTAAATATAACATGTAAGAATAAAGCATAAAAAATAAGCGTAAAAGAAAATAAAATCCTTCTGAGAACTGTCAATGCTATTCAGTCTTTGAAAAACACTCAATGGAATTTGCACTCCCGTTTATTGAATCAAAAGCTAATATATTACAAAAACATAACTAGTTCTTCCCAAAAGGGAAGAACTCTAAAACTAAGAGAAATTAACTACAAACTAAGAAAACCTAAAAATCTAAGAAAAGAGAGAAAGAAGAAAGAGAAGTGTGTTTTGAAGGTGTGTTTTGAAGTGAAGGGAAGGGGTATTTATAGGTGAGGATGGAGAGAAAAAATGAGTAAAAAATGTTAAAAAAATATTAAAAAATGTAAGCAGCGTATTGGAATTCTTGATGTCATTAAGCGTCGGCGATGGCAATCAAAGCGGTACCACGTGAAAAATCGAAAAAGCGTTAAGGCGGAATTCTTATTCTGAACAGCATGAAGTATGGCTGGCTAGCAATGTAGGCGAGTGCCAGTCGATGGGCGTATGAATGAATCAGGCACGATCTTGTATGCACAATATGTGTATATAGAATATTAAGGCTTGGCTGTGAGTAGCGATTCCGTCTTTGACATTTTGACCTTTTAATTCATTTGTCAATTTTTCCATGTTTGTTGACCTTTTCCCACTTATTTATTAATATATTTGTGATGTATTGCTTAGTATTCCTCTTTGAGTCTTTAAATTGCGTTTTTAAGCCAAAATACGAGAAAAACAATAAAAAATACCCGTGATTCGAAAAAAGACAAATTTATATAAATATATGATAAAACATATAAATATATGTATTTTTAATCAATTAATGTACATAAAATCATGGTTATTTTAGTGCTTTTTGAGCCTACCATCACAACCTGAAACCCGAACTCTTGCTAGTCCGCTTAGCGAAGAAGCGATAAAAACTAAAAATTAAACTATCTAAATCACTTTCGTGGATTGAAAGCGGTTGCATTTAGCCTATGCAACAAGCGTTAAACCACTAGGTTGCCTAGTGGACGAGTTTGAGTCTCGTGAGGTTTTGATAATGATACCCACAAACATTGAACTAAATAAAAAGAAACTATAAAAACAATCACAACATAATCAAAAATTAATTTAAGAATAAAAGAAAACAACATATCACAAAAATATCTCATACTTTTTAATCTCCTTTAAGATCATAATTAAAATCTCAAGCATAAGTTATTTTAATCTCTTTAAACAATCATGATTTTATTATAATAATTAGTCGAAAATCATTTTCATATTTCATATCAAAAATGTATCAATTTAATTTCACCCGATTTTAGTGTCATGAATCCGAATGCAGGCTACATTCCTCCAAGTCAATACTCTCAAAACACTTGAATCCTATGGGTTCAAACACTCATACTAATTTATATGCGAAAGAGTTGATGTATAGAAATGAACTAATATGTTCGCATATGTATAAAGAATAAAGGCTCAAAGTGTTATTTTGATATTGATCTGAAAGGAATCGAATGTATAAATTATAAAGATATCATATATAAAAATTATTTTCATGCATAAATCAAACTCATTAAGAAAGAATTTCCAAGATATATGCTTTTACAAATGAAGAAATTGCAATGACTTTTTAGGGAATTATTTCCTATATCTTTTTTTTTGTAGTGCTTTGTATGACTTTGTAGGGAATGTAGATGTAGTATGAAGATGATACTATATTTTTTTATCTCTCTAATTTTTTTTTTCAATATATGTATATTTTAGAGAGTCAACCCATGTAATTGTACATTTTTTTTGGATTTTGGTGAGTGGTTAATTTTGTGGCTTTTACTGTTTTGATCTTGGTTTAGGTAACCCAGATATGTCTCTTTTTTATACTTGAGTCATGCCGCGAATGAGATAAAAGCATATACTATCAATTTCTACTCAAATCATTTAATCTAAGCAAAAATAATAATAAAAAAATATACGACACTCTATTAAGATGAGAAAAAATTCATACATTCAATATTAATGCCTATAGAGATCATCTAAGAATTTGAAGAAATAAGAAATGTGTTTGGAGTAGAAAAAATATATATTTCACTCTGAATAAAGGAAATTAGGCTCAAATTATATCTCACAAAGGTAGTCTCCACTAAAACAAATTCATAAACACCGATTTTGGGTTTAATATAATTTCTACATCTTATCAAGAAATACTAGTTATGACAAAAATTAACTAATTATCAAAAACAATTACAAAATATTTCATGATATGTTTTCAAAAATTAATCTAACAGTACAAAAGACTTAACTATTTACTTAAATTTGATTTAAAGAAATGATAAATTTTTGGGAGAACTTTTTTTTTTTTTTTTAATTCCAAAATTACTAAATAACACTGAAAACAAAAATAAAACTAAACACTGAAAAATGAAGATGTGAACATAAAAAAGAAAAAATTAATAATTTTTTTTTTTTTTTAATTTTTAAGTTGTTAAATCTTTTTTTCTTTTCTAATTAAGCATGGTAACTTTTCACCACCCCATGACCTAGAACTTACATTGTCCTCAATGTAACAAGCTGTAAATTAAAGATAAAGAAAAGAAGAAAGATTACCTATTTCTTGAGAATGTGTAAGTAGTAATGGAGAAATGTAGGTACATTCATCATATTAATCATTAAAGTGTATCTGAGACGATTCTTTGTGAACTTAACAACTCAACAAATATTTTTAGTTTTAACAATTTAAAATTATTCACGTATAATTAAACTAAAATAAATAATAAAATTAAGTATATAAAATAAATAACAAAAAATTACCTAAAATGATGGGTTGCCTTCCATCCAGTAGTAGTTTAACGTCTTAGCAAGGCGTAACTTGAGGGATTGCCTTTTAAGTAAACTCAATGTCCCCTCATCGTTGAGTCAATCAAACCTCTGAAGTAAGACAAGATTGTCTACCTATACTTTTTGAGTCATGTCTATGGATTTTTAAATTTTTACGTACTTAAAACTAGGGACATGCTTGTGAGTTTTAGATAATCCATGTCTAGGTACAAATCAAATAATTAAAGGCATCAAAACACAATTGTACCTAGATCAAACAAAACAACTAACTCCTTAGATTGTAATTAAAGCTTTAAAATTTTGGAGATAGTTTGAGAAAATTTTTTTATTTTTTATTTTTTTTTTAAGTTAAAATAACATAATCAGTATTAACCAAGAGTGCTCCCAGGAAAGAATGGTGGGGCAAAGGCTCCTTAAAAACCATCCTCCTAGGCGAACGCGTTAGGAAAAGACTAGTGGCCTGAGAGGCTTAGAACTAGTCTCTGAGAACTCCCTTAGATCTTTACTTTTTATGCTATTAAAATTAAGTTAATTAAGTTAAGTTAAGTTAAAATTTAAGTTAATTAAGTTAATGAAAATCTAAGTTAATTAAGTTAGTAAATTAAATTAATATAAGTTAGTAAATTAAGTTACTAAAAACCTAAGTTAATTAACTTAGCGAAAATTAAAAAAAGGTAGTTAAAAAAATTTGAAAAAAAATAAAATAAAATAAAAAGAGAAAAAGAGAAAAAAATAAAAATTAAGCCAAAAAAAAAAAATAATAAAATAAAATAAATTGAAAAAAAATAATTGAAAAAGGAAAAAAATAAAAAAATAAAAAAAATCAAAAAAAAATAAAAAAAAAAAATTGAAAATAAAGTTTTTGATTTTTTTGATTTTTGATTTTTGATTTTTGATTTTTTGATTTTTTGATTTTTTTGATTTTTTTGATTTTTATTTTTTTATTCTTATTTATTTATTAATTTAATTTAAAATTTATTTACTTTTTTTACTTCAAATTTCAAAATGCAAAATTATTTTATTATTCATGCTATATTTTTTTATTTATTCACAGAAATTGAAATTTGAATTTTTTTACTTTTCTGACAACAAAATTTTTTATTTTTTTAATTTTTAATAAAAAAAATCACAATTATTCTGCAAAAAAAGTTTTTAAAATTTTGATAAATAATTTAAAAACGCTATTCCTTCCCACAATGGCGAAACTTGATACCATCCCCGTAATGGCGCGAAAACTTGATCAGCGAAATAGGCATCGTAGATCTGCCGTTACTTTGGTTTTATCTATTTATAAAACTACCGCAAGTGCGAATCATTTTAGTAGAAAATGATAAGTATACTCCCACGGTCGATCTAAGGAAGGAATGTATGTGGTTTTTAATTTATTATTCAAACTTTTAAAAGCGAAATTAAATCCTAAACATCGTCGCACGATATTTTGGGGTTTTGTGTTTTAATCTACTTACGTAAAAATAAACATAGATTCAATAAATATTTATGCAAATTTTATCTGTTAAAGCAGTGGAGTATTTATGGATATAATAACTAAGTTAATTATGCTTGCTCATTATTATCTAGGTTATTAAAGATATCAATTGATATTTATTGATTTTTTTTTTTTTATATGATTACCACCTTTGGTGGTTTTACATATTCTTTGTGAACTAAACAAACCAATTAACACCTATGGTGGGGTTGATAACTAATTTTGTTAATTAACTTAATTCCTTTTTCTAAGAGATTGAAAATGAACCATTTAAATTCCACCTTTGGTGGGTTAAACGATTTAAACTTTATTCAAGGTGTCCAAATTAAACCTAAGAATTTAGTTATCAGAGTACTAACTTTCAAGTTTTAAAACCACTATTGAAAAACATGTTGTCAATACATTTTGAATAATAATTCTTATAAAAACTTTTGAAATAGAGCTTACTAACTCTAGAGGCGATTGTACCCGACAAATAAAAAACTACTCTAAATCAGACAGGATAACTAAACCTTAAAATCTAATTTTGATTTAAGTTTGTAATGAAAAATAATATATTTCTCTCTAACATTCTTAATATAAAATCTTGAATAAAAACAAAATCAATTCATTTTAGAGATTTTTACCTATTTAATATTTGTAAGCGTAACAAGCGTTATTATTACATCATGTTTATAAACGGCCAATGAGAGTTAAATTTAATCACCAAGACAAATTAAATATAACATGTAAGAATAAAGCATAAAAAATAAGCGTAAAGAAAATAAAATCCTTCTGAGAACTTCAATGCTATTCCGTTCTTGAAAAAACCTCAGCGAATTTGCACTCCCATTTATTGAATCAAAAGCTAATATATTACAAAACATAACTAGTTCTTCCCAAAAAGGGAAGAACTCTAATAAGAAGAAATTAACTACAAACTAAGAAAACCTAAAAATCTAAGAAAAGAGAAAGAAAGAAGAGAGAAGTGTGTTTTGAAGGTGTGTTTTGAAGTGAAGGGAAGGTATTTATAGGTGAGGATGGAGAGAAAAAATGAGTAAAAAAATGTTAAAAAATATTAAAAAATGTAAAAACGCGTATTGGAATGATGTCATTAATGACGTCGGCATGACGTCACGAGGCGACTGCACGGTGAAAAATGGGGCGAAAAGGCGTGGGCGCGCGGAGGGGGCTGCTTGTGCATTATTTGAAGTACAATTCGCCCTCATTGCGCGCGTGGCGATTCTGCGCGATGGGCAGTCGTGTGAGCCAGTCTTGCCTTACGCGTGGGCGTAAGAGCCCAGGTGGTGGTAATTGTAGCGATTCCGTCTTTTGACATTTTTGACCTTCGACCCATTTTGTCCAATTTTTCCATGTTTGTTGACCTTTTCCCACTTATTTATTAATATATTTGTGATGTATTGCTTCAAGTATTCCTCTTTGAGTCTTTAAATTGCGTTTTTAAGCCAAAATACCTGAAAAACAATAAAAATACCCGTGATTCCGAAAAAGACAAATTTATATAAATATATGATAAAACATATAAATATATGTATTTTTAATCAATTAATGTACATAAAATCATGGTTATTTTAGTGCTTTTTGGGCACTCATCACATATCAACTGGATTCTTTGTATTGTCTATCTTATTGACAACAATAGCACCCTGAGAGACAATGTTACGAATGAAGTGATATCTGACATCAATGTGTTTGGTTCTTTCATGATACATAGTATTCTTGGTCAAGTGTATCTCACTTTGATTATAACAAAATACAACAGATGTATCCTACTGTACACCCAAATCATAAACAAAACCTCTAAGCCAAATAGTTTCTTTCACTACTTGTATTACTGCTATATATTTTGCCTCTGTCATAGACAAAGCAACTATAGACTGTAAAGTAGTATTCCAACTAATGACATAATGAGAAAGAGTGAAGACATAACCTGTCAAAGATCTTCTTTTATCCAAATCACTAGCATAATCAGAGTTCACATAACCAATAACATTACAACTAATATTAGAACTTCCATCATATACCAAACCAAAATTAGATATCCCTATCAAATATCGAAGTATCCATTTCACTGCTTGCCAATGATCCTTACCAGGATTACCCATATATTTGCTGGCAACACTAACTACATGTGAAATGTCTGGACGAGTACAATCTATAGCGTACATTAAACTACCAACGACACTAGCATATAGAACCTGAGACATATACTGCTCTTCTTCTTCTAACTTTGGTGACAAATCTAAAGAAAATCTGAAATGCGTAGCTAACGGCGTACTCACAGGTTTAGACTCTTTCATACCAAAGCGTTCCAGAACTTTTTCAATATAACTTTTCTAAGTCAAATAAAGCTTGCCCGCTTGTCCATCCCTCTAAATTTCCAAGCCTAAAATTTTCTTCGTTGCACCCAAATCTTTCATCTCAAACTCACCACTAAGTTGAGACTTTAATTTTTGAATCTCAAACTTATTTTTAGAAGCAATAAGCATGTCATCAACATAAAGCAACAAATAGAAAGATGAATCATCATGGAATCTTTTATGATAAACACAACTATCATAATCACTCCTAGAATAGCCATGATCAATCATGAAAGAATCAAATCGCTTATACCACTGCCAAAGGGATTGCTTGGTTACCCATATAAAGACTTTTTAATAAACAAACACGATCTTCCTTACCTGGAACAACAAAACCCTATGGTTGATGCATATATATTTGTTCCTCAAACTCACCATGTAAAAAGGCTGTCTTGACATCAAGCTGTTCTAATTCCATGTCAGACAATGCAACCATAGCAAGCAACACACAAATAGAGTTATGTTTCACAACAGGTGAAAATAATTCATTGAAGTCAATACCTTTCTTCTCACAATAACCTTTTGCAATAACAAGTGCCTTGAACCTAACTGCTTCAACCTCAGGTATACCTTACTTTTTCATGAAGACACATTTGTTTCCAACAATTTTTTGGCCCTTAGGTAGTTTCACCAATTCCCAAGTATGATTCTTATGAAGTGATTCAATCTCTTCATTCATAGTAACCAACCACTGAACAGACTCATCACAAGTGATAATTTCATGATAACTAGAAGGTTCATGCACCTCAATAGACTCTACCATAGACAATGCAAAAGAAACTAAGTCTACATCTGCGTACCTCTGAGAACGTCAAATCTCTCCTATTCTTTTACCCTTAACGATACTATATGGTTGTTCATGTTGCTCTTCTACTACATCATGAGCAGAATCATCTATCATCTACAAATGGATGATATGAAGTGCCCTCTTGCACTTGATTAGGAGCTCCACCTGATCACTAACACCGTGGTCTTTACCTGCAACAATAGACTCAATTTTTTTCCAACATGGAAAACTCATCAAACTTAACATCTCTACTAATCAAAAATTTAGGTGACTTGAGTTCAACACACCATAATCTATAACCCTTCACCCTAGAAGGATACCCCAAGAATATACATTTCAATGCCCTAGGCTCAAGTTTACCATTATTAACATGAGCATAAGCAGACAACTAAAAACTTTCAAATCAGAATAGTTAGCAGGAGTATCAAAGAATACCTCAAACAGAGTCTTCAAATCAATTGTAGTTGATAGAGACCGATTCACCAAATAGCAGGCATGGTTACAAGTTTCAGCCCAAAAAGATTTATCCAAGTCAACTTGTAAGAGCATATAACGAGCTCTTTCTAAGAGAGTCTTATTCATACTTTCTACTACTCCATTTTGATGTGGTGTATGATGCATAGTACGGTGTCTCACTATGCCATTTCTTTTACATAACTCATTAAACTAACTTTCACAAAATTCCAAACCATTATCAATCCTCAAATGCTTGATTTTCTTTGTCTGTTTGATTTTTTATACAAGCCTTGAATTTTACAAATTTTGAGAACACATCATTCTTATTCTTCAGAAAATACACCCAAACATGATGGGAGAAGTCATCAATAAAAGTCAACATATATTAGGCATCACCCTTAGACATATCACGCGAAGGACCCCAAAGATCTGAATGAATATAATCAATAATACCTTTCGTTTTATGGATGGTTATACTGAACTTGACTCTACGATGCTTTCCATAGACATAATGCTCACATAAATCAAGCTTCTCAGTTTTCTGACCACAAAGTAAACCCCGTTTGCTCAAAATAGACATCCTTGCCTCACTCATATGCCCTAGCTGCATATGCCATAATCGAGTAGTATTTGAATCTTGATCTGACGAGGACAAAATTGAAACACTACCAATAACAGTGCTGCCTTGAAGCATATAGAGACCACATGACAATTTTTCTTTAATAACAAGGAGAGCACCTTTACTAACTCTTAAAACTCCACTTTCAGCTACATACTTGTAGCCTTATGAATTAAGATTACCCAAATATATCAAGTTCTTTTTCAAATCTGGAACATGACGAACATTTTTCAAAGTTCTAACAATACCATCATGCATCTTAATTCGGACAGTACTAATACCAACAACCTTGTAGGATATATTGTTTCCTATCAAGACAACACCCTCATCAATAGACTGATAAGAAGCAAACCAGTCTCTATTGGGGCACATATCGTAAGTGCAACCCGAATCAAGAATCCAAACATCTCTAGGAGAACCAATAGATACTGAAAGAACATTTTCACCATTGGAACCAGAACTATCTGCTACGCCAATAACATCATTAGTAACAGAAGACATTGTGACAGATTTTCCTTTACCTTTGAGTTTCAAACAATTTACTTTCCATTGTCCTTCTTGACGACAATAATTGTATTTATCTTTTATTTTTCAAGATTTGGATCTAGACTTGTCTCTATTATTGCTTGTACCTTTTTCTTGATTTCTAACTTTGACAAAATAAACCATTGCTATTATCATTGTTGTTCGTAGACTCCTTCAAAGCTACTTTGACGTCCTTCAAAGAAATAATGTCTCACCCATATAGTATGATATCAACAAAATGTTCAAATGAATGAGATAAAGAACATAATAGAACTAAGGTTTGATCTCAATCTTAACACCACCATTTTTTAGATCACAAATAATTTTAGTAAATTCATCAAGGTGATCGTTTAAAAGTATACCTTTTAACATTCTAAATGTATACAAACGCTTCTTCAAATATAAATAACTTGTCAAAAACTTTCATATACAAATTCTCTAATTTAAGCTATAACTCAATAGAAGATTCTTCATCACCAATCTCGCATAATATCTCATCAAACAAGGATAACGGAATTAAATTGAGAACATTTTTCATTAATGTATTTTTTTCTTCATCAGTCAATTTTTCTGACAATTAGATAATTAGAAGCTCAAAATAAATCCAAAAGAGTAAACTTAATCAGCTTTAATAAATAATAGAGTAACCCAATGACTTTGATACAAATTTGTTATAAATTAATACTTATAGAAGTAAAATTCGTATCCAATTTGATTGCACAAATAAATAATTATAAGTAACAACGAAAATAATAAAGAATGAGAAAAATAAATGACATATAATGACTGATGTCGATATAATAAAAAAAATCCACTAATAATCAAATAAAGATATAAATATTAATATTCACAGACCTTCACAAAATATACTAAATAAAATACAAATACACCTTAAACATATATCCATCTAATTTAATAATAATATATATCAAAATAAATTATCAAACTTTCTATTCAATGAAATATTTTCGTACAAATTATATCATCGGTTTACTTAATTTCGTTTTTTTTTTCTATCTACGTCTGGGCTGAAAATTTATTTTGTTTCCGCAGCTGCTGATTCTGGTGTGGGAGAGAAGGGAAAAATGGAGATCGGGTTGGGCTGTGGTGGTCGAAGAGAAGGTGGCTGCTGGTAGGCGATGAGGTGCGCGATTTCTTCTCCAGTGGCTGCGATAATACAGGTTTTCGGCTTCTCACGTAGCTCAGCTCCTCTCCTATTTGTTCTCTCTGTTCTCTCGCTGCTTTCTACGAAATGGAAACTCTGTTCTAAGCTTCTCCGTCAGCTCTCAGTTTTGTGTGTTCTCTCTATCTCTGGCGGCAGCACCCATTCTCCACAGCAGAGAAGGAAAAATTATATATATATATATACAAGAGTAAAGGCAATGGTTTTATTTAATAAATGGGTTTTGGGCCATAATTTAACAGGGGTTCAATACAATGAAACCCTGGCTATCTATGATTTGAACTTACCTCTAGTGATGATCTTCTGCTTCGTCTGGGTGCTCCTGCATACATAATGATGTTTGGCATGTTATCCTTTGCCAATTCTTTCATTCTGTTTAGCTTAGGTAGTACAAATTTTTCCAAATCAGGTCGATCTTTTCGCCTTAGTTCTGCACATTGAAGGCCTATTTTGGCAATTTCTAGTGACTCTTGAAGTGGCCAATCAGTGACAACAGGGTCAAGCATCTCATGAAAAGCACCCTGTTCTATTGCCCTATCAACGTGATGAGTTAAACCCATTGGTGGTTTGGCCGTTAGTATTTGTAGCAGAATGATTCCAAGTGAGTAGACATCTGATTTTATTCCAAGCATACCAGTTTGTTGATACTCTGGATCAATATAACAGAATGTCCCTGCTGTTGATGTTACTCGATATTGAGTGACAGTGTTAGTAACTGAAGGAGGGACAAGTCTAGCCAAGCCTACATCACTGATCTTGCTAACATAGTTCCGATCTAGTAAAATATTTGCAGGTTTTAGATCACGATGTACTAGGGGTTCTGGCTTGGTATGATGAAGGAAAAGAAGACCAGTGGCAATTTCAGCTGCAATTCGAAACCTTAGTTGCCATGGAAGAACCATAATATTTCCCCTTCGGAAGAGACAGTCTTCTAAGCTTCCATTCTCCATGTATTCATAGACTAGACAACCGAATTCTGGACAGGCTCCAAGAAGAAGAACCATGTTTGGATGCCTTATGCAACTCAGAACTTCAACCTGCATAAATAGACAACACTGAATTGATTTTTTCCATATCAAATAGCTCTTGATGTAATTCCAATTAATGACTTAAAATGGAGTGGTGACTTTTACCGCCAGTTCACAAAGTGAATCACACATTGAATTAATTTGTTGCTTAGATTCTGGTAACATCAAGTAGAAAGATTTTAGGTTACCTCTTGCTGAAACTGAGATCGTCCTTGAGCTGCATCAGGGCGCATGACTTTTATTGCAACTTGAGTGTGATTCAATTCACCTTTGTATACTGGTCCATAACCTCCTTCCCCAACTTTTCGGTTATCTGCAAATTCATTTGTTGCTACTTCAATCTCCTCAATTGTGTATCTTCTATATCTAAGATTTCCTTCATTCATGGAACCAATCGAATTATTACCCTCATCGGCCTCTCTCCTGACCCTAATTTCTGCATTAAGTCTTTTATGTGCTTCCAATTCAGCCAGCCTTTGAGCTGCTTCAGCAGCTTCCATAGCTGCCCTACATTTTGCTTTCTCCTTTTCTGCAAGTGCCAATGCAGCTTCCTCAGCCATTCGTGCCTCTTCAAGTTTCTGTTGTTCTTCCATTTTCCAACGTTGGAGTTCAATAGCCTACCATGAAAAAGTAATTGGTAATAAACTGTTTATAACTTTTCATTGATGTTTGTTTCTGATTAAAATCATTCTGGTTGTGAGGTTTTGTAGTGAGATATCAAACACTATGTGCCAGCAATAATGATCATATACCTTTTGTTTTGCTATAAGTGCCTCTTTGCAAGCTGTATTGTACATATCCATTGTCATCTTGAGCTCATGCCTGAGCCTCCTCATTTCAGCTTCCACATCATCCTATTATTTAAAAAAAAGAAAGAAAAGAAGAAGTATGCATTATTCAATCATATATTTTATTGAATTTTTGTTCTTACCATATTTTGTGATGATAACCATGATGATTTTTCGCTCTCATAGGAATGATGTTCACTTTCAACCATTGGACCACTCATTTCCATAGACCTGGCTCCTGAAAAATATGAGGTTAAACTTCCTATGTTGTTATCAGAGTCGGTTGAAAGACGGGGTGCTGCTCCTGAATCCATGCCATCATGACGTGTCAGGAACATGCGATCTATGCTCGGTCTTTCATTACTCACAAATGATATGTCTATTTCAGGTGAGAGCTTATACGATCTACTCATTGAAGCTTTTTCTCTATTGAATGGTGACCTGTTTCATCTGATTGTAAGATCTCTTGTACCATATAAATACTGAGTATAATTGGTAAGAGTAACAAAAATACAATACTTTTTTAACATCCACTTTTTAAGCATTTTAATTGAAATTTGTTCAGTTCTTCATGGTTTTCTTCTCAAAATAGTTTATGTTTTCGGTAATTTACTTGATTTCCATGTCGCCTCGCTGATTAGAACTTGGAGATCCATATCTTTCTGAGGCTGCATCATGATCAAACTCACTATTATAAGTGCTGACAAAAAATTAGTAATGTGGAGATAATGATGTTAGTTACACTCTTCAGTAAGATATGTACCTCTAGGCATCATTTGATTATCGATGTGAACTGAAGAACCTGAATCAGAAATATGGCTAAGTTGATGTTGTATTGTACGTTTTGGAACTTCAGGGGGTGCTGCAGAAGCACAACGGATGGATTGAATTTTTCCTCTGCCAATGATATATACTGTGCAGAAATCTGGTGCTCCTTTTGATACACTAGCTGTGACATCTACAGCTTTAAATCTTCTGTCAAAAAACGAACTCCATTAATACAATTCAGGTTCTTTATAAGTTTTGAAATTATTGTTTTACTTTCTTATATAAAAGAATTGTTGTATCTGGTTCCATAATTTTGGAGATAAAATTACCTAACAATGCCATTTTTAGTTGGTACACCAAGCACTAAAACCTCAACGGCATTAGATGCAACGTAATTGATTAGAGCTTTTGGTATATCTGGATCTTCCAATATGACTTCATTGCATTTTATCTGTTGCAAATATTTCATCACAAGGAAAAATAAAAACGTAAAAAAGAAAAATTAGTACATAGGACTTTGATAAAGCTGCTTTCAAAATGAGATAGGATATTACTAATCTTGAAAATAAAATTTATTTATGATATTTTCAACTAGAATACTTATTTTTTATAATTATCAAAATTTTGTGTAACTTTTAATTCTCATTAACTTTTAGTTCTCAACTAGAAAATAATTTATTTTGTTTAGAGTTTTAATTTTTACATATTACCAGAGTCTCATATAGAAACCTTTATTTATGGTTTTTTTTTGTTTGTGTTACTAAAGTCTCACAAGTTTTTATGAACTTTTCCACTTTTTAACTATAAATAACTAGATTTTATGCTTTTATAAGACATCCTAGAAAATAATCAGCTCATTAATCTTAAAAAAGTTCTCTTCTTTCTTCCTTATTTCTAATTTTTAGGAATAATTTTTTTTTCTTTCGTTTGGAAGTTGAAGTCATTTTATTTGTTAGATAGAGAAATATCTTTAGGCTATTCTTACTCTAGAGTTGTTAGAGTGTTTATCTAAATATAGATAATATAATTAGACTTGTATAATTCTAGATTTGTTAGAGTGCTTTCTTAGATAATAGTTTTATTGTGTTTGTTTCATAACACAAATATGAGGACCTTTTGTCCAGTAGTGAGTTTGTCTAGTATAAATTTTGCTCATATCTTTCTTATTTCATAAGTGCTTTCATATTATTAACACATTTTTACTTCCGTCCTGTGTTAGGTGGTATCAAAATGAGGTTCATATGAGTCCAATGGAGCATAATAAAAGTATTTCATGAAAAGAATTTCAAGAATTTCGCGAAGAAGTTAATCAAGCTCTTAATAATCTATTTGCATCATTAGTGTTATTAAACAAAAATATGAATCAAGTTCTTATTCAAAAAGATTATGAAAAAACTCAAAATCAAGAACTTGTTGGAGTGAAAAAGATGATCCAACACAGCGTTAATTATAAGCCGCCAAAAAAGGAAGACTTACCTAAAATTTTAAAAGTGGAAGAACAATCTTTTGAAAATAAGGTTTCTGAGATAGTTTTGGTCAAACACAAAAATGATTATATTATTGAGGCTAACAAACCTATGTTAGAGATCATACAGATTCAAGAGGAAGAATTTGAAGAAGAAATATCTTTATAAGGTGAATTAGTCTCAGATCTTGAATTTTTTTCATAAAAGAATATTCAAATATCATGACACTTATAGATGTTCTTGAAGTTAAAGAATAAGTTTCTTTACTACTTTTAAATACAATCAATTATTTGACATCGTAACAAATTATTTTTCAAAACAACAATAATTGTCAAATAATCTTTAACATACTGAGTCGTATTTCATAATTCTAGAACTTGTTAAAAATATTAATTTTAAAAGTAAACATGTCGACAATATTTGGATAATATTGTTTAAGGAAATGGAAGAACAAAAAAAATCAATTTTGAGATCCATGAATGCTACAAATAGTATTATTCTCATTTGAAGAAAACTCGAGGACGAGTTTTAAATAAGTAGAGGGGAATAATATGGGACAAGATTATAAAAAAGAGGAATGAGATTTCACAAAAGCACACCAATTACAATGCAATAATATAGTTGTTGTTATTCCCCAAAGAGCTCGATGGAGCCCATTTCTCTTTCTCACAATGTTTTCTAACTTGCTCAAGAATCAAAGTTTGAATGGTCCCTCTCTCGACTGGATGTTGGTCTAGCCTACTACGAGGATTCCATATCCTGTAACCCAACCTAAAAAAAGGGCATCAAAAGCTAAATAAATAGATAGGAATAATATGGGACAAGATTATAAAAGAGAAAATAGTTTATTTTGTTTAGGGTCTTTGTTTAAAGTTCTACTAAAGTAATAACTTATTTTGTTTAGAGTTTTAATTTTTACGTACTATTATAGCCCCATATTGAAACTTTTACTGATAGTTCTTTTTTGTTTGTATTACTAAAGTCCCATGTAGAAATTTTATGAACTATTCTAGGAACTTTTTAACTATAAATAACTAGGTTCTATGTTTGTATAAGACATCTTAAAAAATAATAAATTTAGTAATATTAAAGAAATTCTCTTCTTTCTTTCTTATTTCTAATTTTTAGGAGTATTTTTTCTTTTTTCCGTTTATAAGTTGAAGTCCTTTTATTCATGAGATAAAAGAATATCTTTAGGTTAGTCTGTTAAAGACTATACCAGCAACTCCATTCTCATGGACCAGCAATAATTATACACCAACTGTAATAATACCTTACATGTGCCAATATGCTGCCAGCACCTCTATGGACCAAGACATGATGATATCACAAATGTAATGATACCCTACATGTGCCAATGCAAGCTTTGCTGTAAAATTGTTATTCCCTTTTGCTTTTTGAACTCTATATATTTGTATGTATTTTCATTTTGGAAATCAAGCATTAGAAAATGCAGAAGCTAAATATAATTTCTAGTTTACTCTCAAATTCTTTTATGGTATCAGAGCATGGTTTTCAACCATTGCCTTTATGTTTTCTCTCTTAGCCTATGTTTCTGTTTCTATGCGTTCTAATTAAAGCTAAATTAAAAAGCTTGGAGAATTTAAATAAAATAGCTACCTGGAATTACTCACCACCAATCCATCAATTTTTCATACCCAAAAGCCACCACTAGTCCATGTATTTTCTGTTAATCGAAAATTAAAAAAAATAGCTACCTGAAATTACTCACCATCAAGGATAGCTACCTGAAATAGCTACCTGAAATTACTCACCATCAAGGATAGCTACCTGAAATAGCTACCTGAAATTACCACAACCAGTGTTTCATCTCTCCAGTGTTACCAAGGAGGCTCTGCGATGGCTCCCAAAGTGGTTTTGTTTGACATCGCGACATCAAATAGAGAAAGATGAATCGCAGAGATGAACAATCGTGGATGAATCGCGATGGCTCCCAGGTTTCAACTCTCTAATCGCGACGGTTCCCAGGTATCATCTTTTTCTTTTCCTTCACAATGAGCGTTAGTGAGTCCACCACATCTGGGATTCCATTAACATCTTTAAACAGTACAGAAGTTGTGGTTCAACCACAAAATCAACTCATTTCTCTCAAATTAAATGATTCAAACTATCTTCTTTGGAAACACCAAGTGCTCACTGCTGTCAGAGGGTATGGACTCGATCATTTTCTTTTTTATACCAACAAGGTTCCAACAAAGTTCAAAGAGAACTTAGAAACAGAAATTAATCCATATTTTCTGAGCTGGACAAGACAAGATCAACTCCTTGCCTCATGGCTTCTATCCTCTCTATCTGAAAATCTTTTAGTAATGATGGTCAGTCTAGAATCATCTTCTCAGATCTGGGAAGCCCTTGAGATAAATTTCTCATCTCAATCTGCAGCAAGGAAGATGCAATATAAGCTTCAACTCTCATCTATCAAAAATGGTTCTTTATCTATGAGAGACTATCTAAACAAGGTAAAGTCTTGTTGTGATTTGTTAGCATCGACTGGTCAACCAATCTCAGATGATGATCAAGTAATGCAAGTTTTTGCTGGACTAGGAAGTGAATTTGATCCTATCGTTGTTGCAGCCACCTCAAGGATAGAACCATGTAAACTTAGAGAAGTTTATGCTATACTCTTAAGTTATGAAACCAGGCTTGAAAATAATGGACATAACTTTGTCAACACTGAAGGCTCAAATCCTTCTGTGAATGCTGTCACTCAATCCAACTTTCAGAGCAGATTCAATAATGGTGGAAATGACTATCAAGGAGGTAGAGGGAGAAGCAACTTTCAGAATTCAAAAGCAAGAGGCAGGTCTTCTTATAGAGGAAGAGGAGGAAGAAGTTTTAGAAGCTCAAACAGGAATAGATGTCAGATATGTAACTACACAAATCACACTGCTGATAAGTGTTATTACAGATTTGATGCCAACTATGGCTCACCTTCAAATACTCAAACAATGGCTCATAACTCTCAAAACTTCACAGCATATCCAGTCACTAAAACAAGCTCTTCTGCTTTGAGCATTTCACCTGACTCAGAAATAGACATGTCTTGGTATGTAGATTCTGGAGCATCCAACCATGTGACAAGTGAGCTTGGCAATCTCAATATTGCTTCAGACTATCAAGGCACCAACAAGGTTCAAGTAGGGAATGGATCAGGTTTGTGCATTACTCATGTTGGTACCTCACAAATCAAGTCTAGTAATTTTCATAAAACATTTCTCTTAACTGATCTTCTTCATGTTCCTGAGATAACTAAGAATTTGATTAGTATCTCACAATTCTCCAAAGATAATTCTGTATATTTTGAATTTCACCCTACCTTTTGTTGTGTTAAGGATCAGGTCACACATCAAACACTCCTCAAAGGTACTCTTAAGGATGGACTCTACAAGTTTGATATCTAACCACTCAAGTCTCAAACTGTTCACTCAGCCACCACTCAATTACCTCCCCATGTTTCAACTCTTCTTGTCAAGAGAAATAATCAAAATCTTCAGCTTTGGCACAATAGATTAGGCCATGCTTCAAATAATGCAGTAAGAACTGTTCTTGGTACATTTATGAAGAATTGTAATTTTTCTAATGTTTTAAATAAAAATCTTTTATGTGATTCATGTATGAAGTCTAAGAGTCATCAATTTCCTTTTCCTATGTCTGAAACTGAGTATCAACATCCCTTTGAACTTATTCACACTGATGTTTGGTGTCCTTCATCACAAAAATCCACAAATGGTTTTCACTATTATGTTACTTTTGTTGACCATTATAGTAGATATACATGGTTGTATCTTCTTAAACAAAAATCTGAAGTTCAAAATGTTTTCATTCATTTACAAAACATTGTTTCCACTCAATTTCAATCCAAAATTAAAATGGTTCAAAGTGATGGAGGAGGTGAGTTCATAGGTCTTACAAAACTTTTCAGTGATCATGGCATTTTACATAGAATTTCCTGTCCCTATACACCTCAACAAAATGGTCTTGCTGAAAGAAAGCATAGACATGTTGTGGAGATGGGATTGTCCTTATTAGCTCACTCAAACATGCCCACTCAGTTCTGGGATGATGCCTTCACTACCTCAGTCTATATCATTAATAGACTTCCAACAAAGATCCTAAATCATAAAAGTCCCTATGAGATGCTTTTCAAATCCAAGCCTACCTATCTTCATCTAAGAACCTTTGGTTGTCTCTGCTATCCTCATCTTAGACCTTTCAATAAGCACAAGTTGGAATACAGATCACAGCCAAGCACCTTTCTTGGATACAACAACAAATACAAAGGTTATAAAACACTATTGCCAAATGGTAGAGTCATAATATCCAGAAGTGTGGTCTTTGATGAAAGTAGATTTCCCTTTGCTCAAGATCCTAGATATCATAATCCTCACTCTCAATCATCCATTCTGGGATCTCCACCGGTCACTACTTTCCCTTTACCTTCTCAATTACACTCCAACTCTACCTCATCCCAACACACTTCACCTGTTAAATCTTTCCCTTCTCATTCTACTCTGAGCTCCTCACACTCTCACCAAATGTCATCCCCATCTCATCACTCGCCTACTTCTATTCCTTCTTCAGCTTCCAATCATACTCATACTCCTCTTATTGATGAGCTACCAAATGAGTCTAATGCATATCCTCAGTCTATTGGTAATAATAATATGAATGGTCCAGTTACAAGTACTCTTAACAAGCATCTTATGGTCACAAGGTCAAGAACTGGGAACTTAAAGCCAAGAGTTCTCCATATAACAGTGACTGACACATAAGAACCTGTTTCCTACAAGAAGGCTCTTCTTAATCCACATTGGAAAAAGGCCATGGAAGAGGAGTATAGAGCTCTTATGAAGAATCATACATGGACCTTGTGTGATCTACCTGTTGGTAAGAAGGTTATTGGTTGTAAGTGGGTATTCAAAGTCAAGAGACACTCAGATGGAAGTATAGCTAGGTATAAAGCTAGATTGGTAGCTAAAGGCTATGATCAAGTACCTGGTTTTGATTTTTTAGAGACTTTTAGCCCTGTAGTGAAGCCAACTACCATAAGAACAGTGCTTTCTATCTCTATAAATCAAGGATGGACAGTAAGACAACTCGATGTAAACAATGCATTTCTAAATGGAGATTTAGACAAGGAAGTGTTTATGAGTCAACCACCAGGTTTTGGATATAAGAATGATGGTGATAGTGACAAATCCTTGAAGGTATGTAGATTAGTCAAAGCATTATATGGACTTAAACAAGCCCCCAGAGCTTGGTCAGATAAACTCAAACATACTCTCCTTAGTCATGGTTTTTCTTGCTCAAGAGCAGATAACTCTCTCTTTTTCAAAAATACCTCTTTTGGTTGCATCTGGCTTCTTGTTTATGTTGATGATATATTGGTCACAGGAAGTGACATCAAAGGCATTCAATCTATCATAACTCACCTTGATAAGCAGTTTTCTTTGAAAGATTTAGGTGAAATCCATCACTTTCTTGGATTAGAGGTTACTCATACTAGCTCTGGTCTTCATCTTAGTCAAGGGACATATATTAAAGATCTTCTCACTCGAGCTGCAATGTCTCAAGCTAAGAGTCTACCCACACCAATGGTTTCTTCACTGAAATTATCTAAATTTCAGGGTATGCCTACAGTTGATCCTACCTTCTATAGGAGTATAGTTGGTGCTCTCCAATATGTTACTCTCACTAGACCAGAAATTGCCTATAGTGTTAATAGAGTATGTCAATTCATGCATTGTCCTTTAGATGAACACTGGAAGGCAGTGAAAAGGATTCTGAGATACTTGGCTGGCAAAATCAATCATGGGATTCATTTTACTAAGGGACACAGTCTTGATCTGGTAGGATTTTCAGATGCTGATTGGGGAGCTGATGTTGATGATAGAAAATCCATCACTGGTTTTTGTATCTTTCTTGGAAAAAATCTTGTCTCGTGGTCTTCAAAGAAGCAATCCTCAGTATCTCGTTCAAGTACTGAAGCGGAATATCGTAGCTTGGCTAATGCTACTTCAGAGGTAATATGGCTTCATGTTTTGCTTAGGGAGTTACATGTCACTCTACCTCATACTCCTACAATTTGGGTAGACAATCAGAGTACCATCTCACTTGCTTCAAATCCTGTGCTTCATGCTAGAACTAAACATATGGAATTGGACATACATTTCATTCGTGACTTAATTCAGAAAAATCTAATTCAAATTAGGTTTGTACCATCCTGTGATCAAACTGCAGATATCTTCACAAAACCTTTAAGTGTTCAATTCTCTCTCGGTTGACACTAAAGTTGACTGTCTGGCCACTCACCTCGCTCGACTTGAGGGGAAATGTTAAAAACTATACCAGCAACTCCATTCTCATGGACCAGCAATAATTATACTCCAACTGTAATAATACCTTACATATGCCAATATGCTGCCAGCACCTCCATGGACTAAGACATGATGATATCACAAATGTAATGATACCTTGCACGTGCCAATGCAAGCTTTGCTGTAAAATTGTTATTCCCTTTTGCTTTCTGAACTCTATATATTTGTATGTATTTTCATTTTGGAAATCAAGCATTAGAAAATGTAGAAGCTAAATATAATTTCTAGTTTACTCTCAAATTCTTTTATAGTCATACTCTAAAGTTGTTAGAGTGTTCGTCTAAATATAAGTAACATAGCTAGATTTGTTCTATTCTAGATTTATTAGAATGATTACTCATATAATATTTTTCTTGCGTTTGTTTCATAACATGAATACAATGATTTTTTTGTCAAAATTGAATCTGATTAGTATAAATTTTACTCTTATCTTTCTTATTTTTTAAATGATTTCATATCATTGACGCATTCTTACTTCGTCCTATGTCAATTATTTATAAATATAAGATTAATGTGTTATCTTTATAATTATGAGAATAAAATATTTAAGTTAATAATAAGATAATTAAAACACTTATTTATAATAATCAGCAGATCTATATTTCATTTCAAAATATTATTTGATTTTGCCCACGTTGTTGAAGCATAGTAGCACCAAAGCCTCCTTGAAATGAGATGCACACGAGTTTAAGCTTAAGGGTCCGATATTAATTTGTATAAGTCGTATAATGTTATTTATAAAAAAAAACTTATTTGATTTTGGTATTTTTATTTCTTTTTAAAATACCAGGGGTAAGTGGTTAATTATTACTTTGAAAGAGAAGAACATAATATGTAGGGAAGCAAAGCTTACATCCTTTCTCGTACAAAAGCAATGGAATGAAGCGAACAAATCCTTGCATGTATTTCTTGCATCTTCACCATTAAAGCTCGCTACCAATTAATACGATAAATGAAATTACTAAGAATAAATTGTCAATATTTTCAAAACAATATGATAAAAAAATTGACTGAATATTTATTATTGTAGATTTATTATCACATACATCTCTAAGATCTATATCAAATAAAACATAAAAAGAATTTTATGCTGTTAAATTTAATGGGTATTTTATACCAAAAATAAAAATGTTAGAACATTATGAATCAGATAAAAAAATCATTTTTTTTCCAATTATTAAAGATTAAAAAAAGAAAGATGATTAAGATCTAATTAATCAACTATCAACTAATTACCTTGTTTATTACCAGAAGGTTTGGTTTTAACATGAAGCAATGTGAGGGCTTGACCTCTTGTGAGAACATGACCAAGAGCCCATTTGAGAGCATATTGGCTTCCTTTATCTTTATCAATTGCCACAGCCACATTCTCCTCTCTCTTTTGTCCTCTTGTCATTTATTTTTAATTATTTCTATAAAATAATTCCTTTGAATCTTAAAGATTTTTTTTTCTCTTTTCTCTGATAAATTTTTTTTTTTTTGAAGAAACTCTCGAAAGAGATGAGAGCTCTTAAATTTGATCTGTTTATTATGTTCTTAACTATATTATGTTGGGGAAAAGATTATTGGTTGTAATTTCTGGTCAACTCATTGTATTGGTTGTGATGTGGCCTATGGTCACCAAATTTGTGTCGTTGTCTCATTGGTCGATTTTACACGTGTCATTCATAATGTATTCAAATATTCACATTCTTTTCTTATTATGATGTTAGTTATTCAACGACCAAAATAAAATACAAGTTTTCTTTGCTTCGTTAAAGGTGGAATGTTTTTTTTTAGAACATGGATACTTCATTAACTTATTAAAAAAAAAACTAGCTTTAAGATAAAACTTTACAAAATTCTATTTTTATCTGATTTAAAGAAAAAAAGCTAAAAGTGTAAATTCTTTCGGTTAAGGATAAATTAATACAGCATAGTAACAACTGAGTACATATTTTATGTCATCATAATATATATATTTTATTAAAGGGTATAAATAAAAAGTGTAACAATTTATTTATATTTTTTATTATTTTTATTCAAATGTGAGTTATTTTTGTTGTCCACGTTAACGTGTTTCCTTGTATTTTTTTTAACCCCTATCTACTAAAGGGTTTTAATTAATTTTGAGGTTATTAAAAAATTCATGTCCCAAGATTATGCTACTGTAATACTATAAAAAAAATTATATACGTTTTTTTTCTTTAAAATAAAAAAACTATTATAATCACTTTATTTTTTTAGTGACTCATTCTAATTAATTTGGTTTTTTAAAAAAATTACTTTAATTTAATTTATATTATTATATTTAAATTAAATAAATAATATTTTTGAAAACGAAATAATCCTTTTTATTTTCTCTCATTGTTTAAAATATTTTTTATATAGATCCATGTAACTTTATGAAGTTTGTTTTTGTTAAAGAACTTGTATTCATATTATTTGTAAGCAATTTTCGTGTTAAAAATAATATTTTAAAAAAATAATAAAAAATATAAAAAATTAATTGATTTTCAATAATGCACATTATATGTGAATATTTTTCTCTATATTGAATATAATAATATAAATTAAAATAAATTTGTTTATTTTTGAAAAATAAATTGATTTATTTTTGAAAAATAAATTGATTTAGAAAGAGACTTAAAAAAAATGATTCACGTTATCCATTTATAAATAAATAACTCATGATCAAGAGCTCGTTGGTACAATTTTTAAAAAAAAAAACCATTGTCTCAAAATTATTTATATACACTATTATACATTTCACGTATTAAGTAAAAGAGTCTTTTCAAAATCTTTATTAATTGTGTGATTCATAAGATATATTAAAATGAGTTTGCATGCATGAATTTTAATTTTATTTCCCCGTACCTATATTTAGTAATAATTAACTGGGTGTAAGTTGTGTTTTCATGAATAATTTCTTTACAAATGGATAAAGAGGAAATCTCAACTCGAATTACAATTTTTTCGTGGAAAATTATCCAACCTCAGAAGAGTCTGCACTAGGAATCATGATATTAATAGTCGATGGTATTTGGTAAGTTTTTCTTATCTTTTCCTCGTCCATTGGTGTCAACCCACTAGTCATCTTCTTAGCTTTCCAACCCTTTGATTCCCCTATCTCTCTTTGATTTGACTTTTTTCTTCATTTTTTTGACCTTAATTTAACATTTTTCTCATTATTTGAGTACGTGAGATATTGGCGACTTTTCCAACAAAAAGAGCCCAAAGAGAATGAGGAAAAAACCACCTTATTTGTCGACTTACTTACTATTTTTCTATGCATATTCTTACAAAAAAAAAATTAAGAACTAACATGAAAAGAATTAAACTTAATTAGTCATAAGGAAATTTTTTTTAAGATCCGAGCAAAGATGATTAGTGTCAACTTCAATCGAGAAATGAAGTGTTAAAGCACGGGATTTAACGATAGAAATAATTTTTTGAGAAAATTGAGTTGATTTTCTTGGAATTATGAATAATGAATGTTTTACCTTCCTTTATTATAAGAGTTTGGATTTTTTTTCTTTCCAATTAATGACAAGTTGAATGATCCCTAAAGCATTTATTAGAACGTGTAAGATTGATTTGGATCTTTTTTTTTATGATTCATTTCCACGACTCTTACTCTTTCATCTCATTTGAAGAATCGAATTGATAGAATAAAGATATTTAATGTTTAAACATAAGATACGACATGTTGCTTAATTTTTCATAGTATTGAGTCATGAGACATAGTGCCCGAATCTTAAACCTTGACATTTGAAGCGCAAGAGGCACAAACCACCAACTCGAACTTATTTAAATTAAAAAAAAGACATGATAAATGATATTTTTGGAAACGAGCTAACCTCTATCCATGTAACTTTGTGAGTTTGTTTTTGTCAAAGAACTTGTATTAATATTATTTGTATACGATTATTGTGTTAAAAATAATATTTTAAAAAAATAGTACAAATATAAAAAAATAGTTGATTTTCAATAATGTACATTCTAAGTGGATATTTTTCTCTATATTAAATATAATAATATAAATTAAAATAAATTTGTTTATTTTTAAAAAATAAATTGATTTAGAAAAATACTTAAAAAGAAAATAATTTACTTGATCGATTTATAAATAAATAACTTATGGTATATTTTATACTAATTTTTTTTAAGCTTTTGGAAAGTAGATTGTAGATCTAAATTTTATTTATACTATTTATTATTCTCATTTGGTATAGACTACTTTATGCAAAACCTATCATATAACTTTCTTTTAAGAGTTAAATTCTTTCTTCTTTCCAATTCTCGTATACTAGAACTCAATTTCAACACGCTTCAATTTGCTAGCTTGTTGAATAGTGTTCGTTTGTAATAAAATATTTTGATGATCATTGCCAAATCGAGTTCGACTTGTAGCTTTTGATCATCATTAGCGTTATTAGTTAGTAATAAAATATTAATTAACTTACGGTGGAATTAATGCCTTTCCACTCTCCTATATTTTATTACTAACTAATAACGCTAATGATGATCAAAAGCTACAAGTCGAACTCGATTTGGCAACGATCGTCAAAATATTTTATTACAAACGAACACTATTCAACAAGCTAGCAAATTGAAGTGTGTTGAAATTGGGTTCCAAGAATTGGAAAGAAGTAAGAATAAAGATATTTAATGTTTGAATAACTCCTTTTTTGACGATTCATTTCCATGACTCTTACTCTTTCATTTCGTTTGAATAACCGAGTTGATAGAGTAAAGATATTTAATGTTTAAACATAAGGTATAACCTGTTACTTAATTTTTCATAATATTTTAACCATGAGATATAGTGCCCGAGCCTTAAACCTTGACATTTGAAACGCAAGAGGTACAAACCACTAACTCAACTTACCATATGATCGTGCTTAAATTGTTAATGTTTTTGCTATTATAATCTTCCAACATACGTTGATATATAATTTCTATGTAATCGATAATATATATTTAAATGTCTTATATATATGAACATGATCTTGAGGCAAAAACATTCACTCACATTTATAACATCTCATTAATTTCTTTCTCTAAATTGAATTGTTTCCAACACACAATTTATTCTTTCGATATATATGTGACAATCACATAGGAGCTGTATATGAGTGATATGGAAAGCAGTGACGGTCTCCCATGTTAGTAAAAGCAAGAATCACAAATAGTCAGATGAAACAGGGGACGTTTAGGAGATAATAGTTATAAATGAAGGTGGTCCGAATGTATCTCATGCAAAGGAAGGTGATCCGAATGGTCCCATATATACAACAAATTAGTACACATAAACGAAAAAGAAGGACCAGGTCAACTTCATATCCTTCTCTCTCCCAATTTCTTCCATTTGTCCCATTGTAAACATCCTCTTTTACTTGCTATTCTTAGGCACTCTCTATTTCCCATTCCTTTTCAGTCATTTCCTCTCTCTCTTTTTTCAAAGCCATCAAAATTACATCAACCGCCCTTGAGAGCCTTCTTGAGCCCCATACTACTCATTTCCTCAATTGTAACTGCCACCCCATCATAAGGGCGTACACGCCGCCCCCATCGTGCGTGTATCCAACCTTGTGCTACACCATGGGTCATAACAACATTAATGTGCCTTGTTATTTTCCCATTGTTAACATCCTTCTTTTCATCACTTTTTTCTTTTGTAATGTTGTTTCCATTGCTTCCATGGACGTAGTATCTCCGGTAGATGTGGAGTTGGAGGAGGCGGAGGCCCTCCTAAAGTTCAAGGATTCACTTGAGAACAGCACTGCTTTGAGCACTTGGACCAGAGGCATCCGCCCATGTGATCAAGACTTATCAATTTGGGAAGGTGTTCTTTGTAAAGGTGGGAAAGTATGGGGCTTGAAGCTTGAAAATATGGGGCTAAAGGGAAAGATTGATGTAGATGCTCTCCTGGGATTGCCAGAGTTAATTACCATTAGTATAATGTATAACAATTTTGAGGGCCCTTTAACAGATATAGGAAAGCTGACTTTGCTGAAGACGGTATATTTATCAAATAATAAATTTTCAGGAAAGGTTCCTGCTGATGCTTTCTCTAAAATGTCAATGTTGAAGAAATTGTACATTTCAGATAATCAACTTGAAGGTTCCATTCCAACGTCCTTGGCGGCGTTGCCCAAGCTTGTGGAGTTGAACCTTGAAGGGAATAAATTCCAAGGTCCATTGCCAGTTTTTGAGGAGAGGAAATGGCACTCTTTCAATGTGGCAAACAATAAATTGGACGGCCAAATCCCTCAAGGCCTCAGTAACATGGACCCAAGGTCCTTTGCTGGTGAATCCATTCTCTTTTTAAACTTCGTTTTTTTGTTGTTGCTATAATTTTCCATTTAACGTAAGCACATGTATATATCAAGATGAACAGACGGTTTGAATCAATTAGGTATCTTTTCCATTGGAGTGCATTAATATTAAAATCTAGGATTACAGTGGTAATATCACGTGTTTTGATATAATTTTCTTAGAAAAAGTATATTTGTAGTTATTTCATTTCTATAAACTTAACACATTCATCATTTTATTTTAAATTGATACACTTTAATTACATTTATTGATATTTTAGTCATTTTAATTTGATTGTAATGACTTTAATTGCATTATTTCTAATTATATTCAACTTTTGAGATATTTTTTTCTTTAAATATATATCATTTTCTACTAATAAGATTCATTTTGATCCAATTTAAGTTTTTTCAACAAAAAAATAAAAATAAAATTAAAATTGATAAGAAATAATTAAAGTATTTAAATTTGTAATAATAAGGTGATTAAAATGTACCAATTTTTAAAAAATGTTACTAATGTCTATTATTTGTGAAAGTAAAGTTATCAAATTAAGGCACAATTCTATTTTCTTTGTATTACTAGTGGTACACTATGTTTTTATTAGCCTGTAATAGAAAATGCATATTCTATGGCAGAATTTGGGGGAGAACCTTTTGTTGAAGATTATCACAAATGAAAATGAAAATGCTTCATTTAAAAAACTAGACGTAAGTTCGCGAGTGAAGAGAAGAGCTTTGTTTCACTTGTGATGTTTTTATCAATAATATATGTCTTTTTACTTAATATGAAACTAGATATTGTATTTTGCTTATCATCTATGCTTTTTTCAAGTAAAATGCTTTGTTGGTGGACAATAAATCTTTTATGCCATTTTCTTGCTTTATAAATTTGGATGAAGATATTGATACTTCTTTCTTCTTTTTTTATTGTTTCCACCGTTAATTTTAAAAATCCACAAAAACACCTTTAAAAAATAATATTTTTATCAATTTAAAATATTAACATTAAATATGCTGTGTAAATAACAAAAAGAGGATTGCCAAGAACCCCACCCATAAATTTTAACCAAAATAGAAGTTCGTAATAATGTTGTTTAGAGAAGGCAATTGACAATTTAAAGCTTTGTACTTTGTATTTTGCAGGTAATGAAAACCTATGTGGAACGCCATTACCACCATGTTCCCAACAGAAGCCTTCTTCATCCGCATACAGCCTTCTAAAAATCGTAATCATTGTAGTAGCCGTTATTACAATGCTCATCATAATCTTTATTGTAGCTTTCTTCCTCACTAGACAACGTCACACTGAACCAACGGATTCAAAAGAGGCTCCAGGACCAACAGAAAAGGAAACAGCAACAAGGGAAGTTGAAGCTCCAGCAGCCTCCAGCATTGAAAACTTAACTGAACGCCCCACAAAAGGCACAGGAAATGGAAGTGGGAAGAAATCTGATGGTTTGAAGCTGTCTTTTGTAAGAGACGACAGAGTGAGGTTTGATATGCAAGACTTGCTGAGAGCCTCCGCTGAAATTTTGGGCAGTGGATGTTTTGGTTCTTCCTACAAGGCTGCTATGCCTAGCGGGCCAACAATGGTTGTGAAGAGGTTTCAGCAAATGAACAATGTGGGAAGAGAAGAGTTTGAAGAACACATGAGAAGAATTGGGAGGTTAAGACACACTAATTTACTTCCTCTTGTTGCTTACTTCTATAACAAGGAAGAGAAGCTTCTTATCACCGACTTCATTCAAAATGGCAGCCTCGCTGTTCAACTCCGTGGTATGTTTAAGCCTTATGTTTACTAATATATTTATATATAATAATAACTTTGGAGATAAATTGTTCATTTTTTAAAAACATTAAGCTACATAGCACATCATAATTCGTATGAGGGTAAATGTGTATATAAAGAAAATAAAAAGATTGTCTAAGATAATAACATGCATACATACATTTGCTTAATGCAGGTCATAAAGCCGCAGGACAGCCATGCCTTGACTTTGCGACCCGATTGAAGATCGTCAAAGGAGTAGCCAGGGGCTTAAAATTTCTCTACAAGGAGCTTCCAAGCTTAGTAGCACCTCATGGACACCTCAAATCTTCGAATGTCCTTGTTGATAACAACTTTGAGCCTCTCCTCACTGACTATGGTTTAATCCCAGTAACCAACCAAGAAAGCGCACATAACTTAATTACAGCCTACAAGTCCCCAGAGTATGCACAACAAGGCAGGATTACGAAGAAGACTGATGTATGGTGTCTTGGTATGTTGATACTGGAGATTCTAACAGGAAGATTAACTACCAAGTTTTTACAGCAAGGGAAGGGAAGTGATCAAGAGGATTTAGCAAATTGGGTGAATTCTTTCCCAGAAGAAGAATGGGAAAGCAATGTGTTTGATAAAGAATTGGAAGCTTCAAAGAACTGTGAGGGACAAATGCTGAAGCTCTTGAATATTGGTATGAGTTGTTGTAAAGGCGACGTAGAGAAGAGGCTGGATATTAAAGAAGCAGTAGAGAAGATTGATGAGTTGAAGGAGAAGGATTCTGATGAAGATTTTTTCTCTACTTGTGCTAGTGAAAGAGAGATAAAAACAGAGTTCGAATGAAAAGAACTCATAACTATATTTGCTGGCATTAAAATGGTTAACAATGTGTATAGTTCAGTGTGTTTGTTTTCAATTTCATACCCTTCACCAATTCCTTGTTCCTGTGCCTACATGTGAGACGGGCTTTCAAGTTGAATTAAATTTTGGGTTTTGAGCTTATATATATATATATATATATATATATATAGAGAGAGAGAGAGAGAGAGAGAGAGAGATCTATGGCTACGTACCCCTCATCTATATTTTGATTGCTTACTCTGTCATGCCAACCAAATGCTATTTTGTCTCTCTATTTTTTTTTACAAGTTTTTAGGACATGTCATTGGTTGATACCATAAGATTGATGTAGTCTTACAGACCAATTAATTGGTATGTACTAATAATTTTTTCCAGAACGTAAATTTTTGGTGCAAATTCTCTTCTTCTTAGTTGGTGTATCTTTTAGTTGTTCTGAAGTAGCACCTAGTCTTATTTCCAAATCAGTTACTAATATTTAATCTTAATGTTCAACCTTTCTTTTAACACAAAAGAAATTGTTCAACCTAAATGTTGGGTGTATATTATCTGTCATAATATGTCTATTGTTGGTATTGATTCGATTTGTAGAGAAAGAAACTAGAAAGAAATGAGAAATTTTTGTAGAATGTATAGATCTTTTATGAGATCATTATATATAGAACATTGCATGTACATGTGTCGATTACATAGGGAGTATACGTGTCGATTACATAGGGAGTATACGTGTCGATTACATAGAGAGTATACATCATAACGTGTCAGAGGGGTACAAGAGAACAAGAAAACACATTTAAAACTTGAGGTCAACCACACCATGGCTCAATCTAGAGGTCGACTTTCCAACACCAAGAGTCTCGTGTGTAGGCAGGCCCATACTGCTGGTATCGTTGTAGGCATAAGCATAGGCAAGTTCTCTTGGGATGATTCATTTGATGGCTCAAGCTGTCAGTTGGATTGAGTTGTTAGTTGGATCTGGCTTTAAGTCGATCCATATGTCCAAACATTTAGTCTCTCTACTCTTTCAGCTCGGGTCCTCAATAGGGGTGGAAGAGCAATACCCAGACAGTGGATCTAAACTATTCGGCTCCCCCTCATAAATGCTTGTCAGATGATTTGAGAGATAAATATGGATCTTTATATAAGGAGGTGTCTGGTTTTCTCTTCATTTCATCATTTCCTATACATCAGAGCTAGAGCTATATATATTCTACCCCTCTTCGTTGTCAAATGTGGTGGTGGTAAATAAGGCTTGCGAATCACCTCATATGTGTGTGGCCTTCACAGACTTAAATGATGCATGTCCAAAAGATTGTTTCTCCTTCCCAAGTATTGATCAACTAGTTGATGTCACAACCGATTTCAACTTGATGAGTTTTTCGGATACATATTCTGATTATCATAAGATCAGATGACACCCAAAAGATGAGGAGAAAAAAATATTTCATCATTGAAGAGGAGACCTTTTGCTACACTAGAATTCCATTCAAGTTGAAAAATATAGGGGTCACCTATCAACGCCTCGTCAATAAGATGCTTTAGGAAAATTCTTAAGATATCTTATATCTATCGAGGGATAGAGGCCAACTTGGACAAGATACAAGTCCTAATCAACATGAGACCTTCTACCAATCTAAAGGAGATTCAACAATTGAACGAAATAATAGTGACACTGAACAAATTCATTTTTAAGTGTACAGAAAAGTGTTTGCCATTCTTCATAATGCTAAGGAAGAACATATCAATTTTTTGGAACAAGTATTACAAAAACCTTATCAAAAAATCAAATAGTACTTGAGCAAACTTTCTGTCATAGTCAGTCCTTTTACAAGAGAAATGTTTTATTTGTATTTGGTGGTGGCTCTCTTGATAATTCTTTGAAAATAAAATCATCAATGTATTTTTTTGTTTAATATTTACTCATTTTATTTAATAAGTAATATTTTTAAGATTAAAAATATTTAAATATAAACTTTTTAGTGAAAATGGATGAAAATATAATATTTGAAATTTTTAGGATTTTTCTGGAAGGAAACAATAGTGTGGATAAAACCTTTCGTGCAGAAATTCTAACTCTCGGGAACATCAGGCAGGGGGATATTGTAAAGCTATATAGTCTCTGTTATCACTAGGGTTCCAATCTTCTGCTTTATGAATATATGGCTAGAGGAAGTTTGGGAGAATTGCTTTATGGGACATCATGTAGTCTTGACTGGCGAATGAGGTTCATAATTGCCCTCGGAGCTGCTCAAGGTCTTGTTTATTTGCATTATGATTGCAAACCTATGATTTTTAACCGTGATATTAAGTCCAATAACATTCTACCGGATGAAAATTTTAAATCTCAAGATGTTAAATGACATCTTAGTTGAAATAGAAGCACCACCTTCTGGTGAACTGAATAACGAAATGCTAAATACTAGTAATCTGAAAGCTAGTTTTGCTAGTAAAAGCGTTGATTTTGTCGGCAAAAAATTGACTTTGCATCTATTTCTGTTAGATTCCTCGTTCTGGAAAACATATTGATGTTAAAGATCAATCTGATTAATTTTACGATTATTGTCGCTTAGGTGTTCTTACCTATGAGATGATAATCAACGAAAAAAAAGAGGATATTGTTCCTAATCATACTGGGATTTATCCTAGAATACATTTTTTTACCAGAAGTTAATCCAGAAATTGGTTTTAACATTTACAAAACCGGTTTTTGTGGTAATATTTATCTTTCTCATGATTTTCAAGAGATAAAATTCTTCCCAGAAGAAATTAAAGAAGCTTGTCGTGAACTTATTAATGTTACAAGCACTAAAAACATCTTCTTAAAGACTTTATCTACAAGTCTTGATTTTGAAGGACAAAAATGGTTTTGAGTATAAACCTTCTTTTCAGGCATACCTTGCCAAGAAAAGAGCCCGCGGGTTCATAATTTTAACGAAGATGGGAGAAAATCTCTTCCAAAGAAATTTTTGGCTCTATCAAAACAAAATGACTAGAATTTGTGAAAAACTTAGAGTTAGTTACTATCATCAATAATGACTAATACTACAATTTAAATTGAAAAAAATTGTAAAAACGAAAGAGAGTTGTTGAATCAACTAAAAAAAGCTTATAATCCTAACAGAGATCTCTATTTTCTATGAATTTCATATTACTAATATGAAATTTTTTTCTTTTGCCTTCTAAAAACAATGAACAGAAAATGTAACGAAGGTTGATTAATGGGTGAGTGCCGTGACTAAATTACATCCTAGATAAGTTATACATCTAAATTTATTATAGATATTATAAAATTTGTAATTTTTTAAATCTAATTGAAATTTAATATATCACAAATAATATAATTAGATAGTTAAGTTTAAAACATGAATCGTTAAAGATTTATTAGATTTAAAAATTGAAACATTATACATATTGGCAAAGTTTCAAAATTTAATATATTTTTAATATATATTATATCTAAAAACAAGTCGACTTAACTGTGTAATATTTTTGTCTTGATTAATTTGTTTGAAGCAAACTAGAGTCTCTCTCTTTCCCCCATTGATGAAGCCTCAAGTGCAGCTCAGCAGCAGCAATCAGAAAATGAACAGCTTGAATTGGACTCAATATCCCAACTACTTCTTTCAACGTTCTTAGCCTTAATTTATCAGCTTTTCTCATTAACTCTCCAAAACGTTCCTCCTTTTCATTCAGACTTGACTCAACTCTTTCCTCCACTCTTCCTCCTCCAATCATCTCCTCGCTCCTTATCAACTCACTCACCACATGCGATAACTCAACCATAGATGAATCTGCTACTGTCTCCTGTTGCTTTGCCATCTTCTCCGTCAATACTTTCTCCTCAATTATAGTCCTTCTCTGCATATCGTCGAATCGAGTGAGTTGACTCGGAGACAAATCGGCCAAATCGCCCGTTGTCAACCCACGAATCAAATCGCCGAGTTGAGCTTCTAGTTGTAACCCGGATTTGGAGTACAACAAGTGAAAAGCCATGCTGGGTCGCCACCCACCAATCCAAAGAAAGGCGTCTTCAAGAGAGCTGAGCCAAGAAGGAAAAATCATGGAAAGGGCATTGTGTTTGATCCATTTTAATTTTTCATCATAATATTGGACGTAGTGGTTAATAACTCGGTTAATGAGTGAAGTTAACTCGGTGGATTGAGTTGGGTGGTAGGATTTGTAGTTATTGGAGACAGAGATAAGGTTTTCTAGGTGTTGGCTTTGCTCAACAGTCCAAAACTCAAAGAAGTTTTGGAAAGTAATTGTTTCCAAGTAAGAGGAAGTAGTACTAGTAATTGGGGTTTTGGCCATAGCTTTTTCTGTTCTTTACTTTTCTTTTCTTTTCAATTCGTTGTGGTTTGACGAAAGATAGTTTTTGTCGTATATATAAGAAAATAGAAAATGACGGTTCGGTCCTTGACGAAAATATGTATAGTCGGTTGGGAATTATATATAGTTGTACATATGGACGAATGTTAAGGGTATATAAATTTCCAACATGACTTAATTTTTCGAACGTATTAATATTATTTAATAATCTAAATTATTTTTATAATTTTAAAATAATTTTAACAGATAATATAATTTAAAAATATATAATATTAGCATTTTACAAACTATATTTAGAAACTACAAAAATAACCTTACACATTAACCAAAATGGTCTGATGAGTATATTACATTCGTATCTTATTTATTTTTAATTCTCGATCTTATACATAAATAGTAGGTGATTTAGGATTAAAAGGCAAGAAAAACAATAAAAAATAGTAAAAAATCTTTCTTATAGTTTTTTTTATAGTTAAATAAAAATAATATATATTATTTGAATTAAATATATTTATAATAATTTTTTATGTGTTAAAAAACTGTATTTAAAATCTAGAAAAGACAGTCCTATTTTATACATAAATATTTTTATAATTTTATAAATATTTTTTTAGATTCGAGTATTATATCTAATACTCATGGGTACATACATAAAGAAGTTTGTCGAAATTGGATTACTTCGAGTGAAAGAAAAAAGAAAATGGAGTACTTCGGGAAACGAAACTGTGGGAATAGCGGCGGATGGCAGAGTAAGAAACGTGGGAGTTCAAAACATGTAAACTATGGATGCACCACCCTACAGCTCAAGTGGTGAATTAAATTATTTTATTCATAATTGTTTTGTTTTTCCCTGATAAGCAATTATGTCATTTATATTGTATTCAGCTTCAACTCACGTACTGTACTCACTTAAAACATATATTGTTATATTATTAGATTATACTTTAATAACATAAAACATAAAAATAAAAATAAAAAACATCAATAACTTAACTTAAATAACCCAACCAGCAGATACAAGACAAAAATTTCGGGACTTGGGAACGGAAATATATATATATATATAAACTTAAATAAATAATTAATTTTATATTTAATTTAAAATAATAATATCTATATTATTACATTATATTAGCAAATAAAGGCAAGATTAATTAAAAAAATTATTAATATAAAATAAGAGTTTTTATGATCCGATTCAATCATGTTTATTAATAAATATGTAACAGACATACTATCTAATAAGTATAGGTAACTGTTAGGATAAGACGAGGTTACATGACTAGTTTTACAATAATCTGTTGTCAACGAATTGAGTAAAACGTACACTCCAATCGACAATAATACCTCGTTATCTAATTGGGAAGTCGTAGATGTCAAAACCTGATGAAAGTAGAAGATCTGTGATCGTGATCATCCCTCTCTATGAGCAACCCAAAAAAGTTATTTAGAAACCTAAATAGACTTATGCATAACCACTTTCCTCTATCTTATCTGTATGTAACGACCTAATAATGTAACTTTTATAGCGATCTGATTTTTGTTTAAATTAATTTATGCGCAACTCTGCCACGTGTAATGAGGTCGTTATGTATGTACTATGTTATGCATGTGAGATGTAATATATATACTCCATAAATGAGAAAAATACATAATTTAATTTAGTCATTTAAATTTTTACACCTCACTACAAATCATTAAAATTTTACATACTTAAATTCTCTCAAAATAGATCTGATTTTGAGTAAAAAATATTTAATTAGATCAGATCGTTTATATTGCTCAAACTAGATTGGATTGGACCATTTGGTTATTAAAAATGTTGTAATCGAATAGTTTGATCTGGTTTAGTTAACTGTTTTCAACGATTTTGTTCGATTAATAATACATAAATATGATACATATAATGATATAATTTTGATTAAAATATGATAAATTTAATTAACGGTTTGTGAAAAGTGATATGAAAAATTTAATATATTATTAAAACCGGTCTGATCGGTTTAAAAATTAATATAATCGAATTGTATCATTTGAAAAATGGTTTTAGTTAATATAAATCGAATCGGACCGTTTGATTTATAAAAATGTTTAGATCAATCCGATTCAATTCGATTTTTTTATTTAATTTGATTCGATCTAATTTTTAGATACTTTTAATATAAACTATTTATATCGAAAATACAAATCAAATATATATTAAAGTAATTGTTATCTCTAGCTAACAAGGCGCTGATTTTAAGTTATCTATTCATTGGATGTTTTATTATGATCGTGATATTTTTAAAATTTAAATTATTGTTGTAATAATTTTTTATTTATTAATAAATTATTTGTTATATTAAAATATAATTAATTATAAAGTAAAAAAATTATTGTATTATGATATAATAATAATAATAATAATTATATTATTTTGATATAGCCTAGGTGATGCAAATTCCCAGCTGTGTTTTTTCGTATTATTTGTATTATTCATGAGGTGATGTACAGTACATACAAAAAAATGTTTTTTTTTCTTCCTTTTATTTAAGGGTGTCTTTATTTGAATCAATTAGAATAAAAAAATAAATATAAATTGAGAAAAAAAGAGAATACAAAACTTATTGTTTTTCTTTGTGTTTATAGAAGAGTTGTAAGGAATTTAAAAAAATATTAATTTTCTTAAATAACATTTAAAAATAATATTAAAATAATTGATAGTTTTGTAGTTATATAGTTACATTTTGTGAATTGTGAAATGAATCCATACCGAAAAAAGTACCTAAACAAAGAAAGAAAATTTCTAAATATTATCTAATTCTTATTTAAAAATAAACTAAATTTTTTATTAATTATATGCTACTACTTGATTTAATAATAAATTCTATTATAACAACCATTAAAAAATAAATATAAGATAATTGGAACTATGTACATATAAGAAAAATAATACCATAAAACAGATGCATCCATTAGTCCAACTGAAAAATAAGAAAAATAATACCATAAAACAGATACATCCATTAGTCCAACTGACAAAAAAGGAAAGTAAAGGAATATATATTTGTTGCGAGAGTGGCACATATTAAAATAAAAGTACGAAGAGTTGAATTAAATTAGTAACTTTGTCTAGCTAAAAAATGTTATTTATTATAATGTTAAGATAACTTAAATTTTTACCTACTTTTTAAAAAATAAATAATTTTTTTATTTTTAAAATTATTTAAATACATATCATATTATAATTAAATTAATATAAATATAAATATAATTTTATGTGATTCGGTTTTTTTAATACGATGAGTAAGTTGTTTTTTTTATGTTATGTTAATTACGTTACTTTGTATTTCTTTATTTTTATTAAAAATATTTAATGATTGTATTGTATTATATATCTTAAGAAATATATATAATACTTTTATATAGGAATTACAAATAAACTATATATACATTAGTAGATATGATATACATTAACAGATATATATTAATCTGTTAGTAGATATACATTAACAGTCTCCCTCAAACTCAAGGTGGATGTGAGACCAGTTTGAGATTGTCAACCAAATTACGAGTGTGTTTCTTAGGAAGTGCCTTAGTGAAAATATCTACAAATTGACCGTTAGAGGAGATAGGGAAAAGCTTAAGAGCACCATGGACAAGATAAGAACGAATAAAGTGATAATCAATCTTGATGTGTTTAGTCCGTTCATGGAAGACATCATTGTGAGTAATATGAATAGCACTCTGATTGTCACAATAAATGGGAATAGCAGAGGATGTAGACACACCCAAATCCTTAAGAAGTCATCGTAGCCAAATGAGCTCAAATGTGGTATCAACAAGAGCATGATATTCTGCTTCAGTACTGGAACGGGCCACGAAAGTTTGTTTCTTACTTCGCCAAGAAATCAAGGAAGAACCAAGGAGAAAGTAATAACCTATAGTGGACCTATGAACAGTGAGATCTCCTGTCCAATCAGCATTAGAGAATACACGAAGTACAAGAGGAGACTGAGCAGAGTAGAAAAAGGCCATGGAAGAGATTGATAGTGGATTTAAAAGGCTAGGACTCAATTGAAATGGAAGGGATAAGTAGAGTAGGCTTAGTATTAGCAACAACAACAGTATATTTGTTACGATGGTAACAAGTCTCAATGATGTGGCCATGACGCTTGCAATAATTGCATAACTTCTTGTTGTTCTGCCTGCGACAACTACTAGAGCAAGAGGAATCACCTGACTATTGAGGTTGCTCAATGGCAGGAACAGAAGTTGAAGGAGTAATAGTCAAAACATTGAACTTATTTTGGGCTTGTAGGGTTGCAAGCCAAGCTTCTTCTATAACCAACTCGTTTACTACAATATCAAGAAAGGGAGAAGGACTTCAATTGAGAAGCTGACCCCGGATGGACTTAAAGTCCTTATGAAGTGACATCAGGAACTTATAGAGTAGTGGAAAGAGATGCATTACCAACCATTTGAACAGCCTGAGTTATGATCTTCTGATACCATGTTAGAATTACTTAATGATTATATTATATTTTATATCTTAAGGAATATACATGATACCTTTATATAGGAGTTTCAAGTAAACTAGATATACATTAGCAGATATGATATACATTAACAAATATATATTAATCTGTTAATAAATATACATTAATAATTTTATTTTTTTATTTAATAATTTTTATGAGGGTAAATATATGATGAAGGTAGTACAAACTCTTGTCTTTCCGTTAGAAATTGGAGAAACAAAGAGAAATGGACTTAAAACAATCCAAGGAAGGATGGAGAGATAGGCTTTGAAGTTCATCGAGAAAAACTAATCCATTGGTCATTTACCAACGCCTGAGATAGATGGCCGACGTTTCCTCGTCGATGGTTGCTTCTCTAGAATGGTGGCGGTGACATGAGAGTTGAAATTGGGGAGATGAGAGGAGCCTAGAACGATAGTGAGTTGAGAGCATGTATGATAATGGGATTTTTTCATTTTAAGGAAAAAAACAGTTTTTTTTTCAATTTAGAACTCGTAAGTACTTATTAATCCTTCCCAACCTATTTTAACTCCTTTTTTTAATAATTATATATTTATATGAGTATATTGTTGGGCACAACGGATACAAATAAAATAACTTCAATAGAATAAAATAATGATATCAATAATTTGACGTGATTCACCCTTTAATTTGGACTAAATTCATGAGACAAACTTTGAAAAATATTTTTTCAACTAATAAAATTAATGGGTACAAAGTGAGAGGCAATACAAAAATTTTAGATAAACCCAAAATAGTATAACACACGTATTTCTAAAACTCACTATTTTGTCACTTCCCTCTTAGAAATATCCCAATATTTTTCTAAAATATTCTCTCTCACTCTTTTATACACACACAATACTATTTTTATTCAAAGTCTTCAAAGGAAGTTGTTCCTTTCGCTTTGCTTTGTTTTTCTTATTTTGGTGTGTTGATGTGTTTCTCTAAGGTAAAAACATTGTCTATCCCTTATGTGGCCATAAATTGGCCACATAGTTAACCAAATTTTAGCCATAAAAATATTAAATGCATTTATCAAATGTGATTGCACCTAATATTTTTATTTTCTTCATCTTCCATGTGGAAAGGACCTAAAATTTCTCCCTCCCGACTACATGGAGGGCTCCACCAATCCAGTAGCTAAACAAAAAGTATTCAAAATTCTATTTTGGAAGAATTTTGGTTAACATGTCTGATCCATTTTCTTCTGTATGGATCTTCTCAAGCTATAATAGCTTCTTCTCCACTACATCCTTAATCCAGTGATATCTCACATCAATATGTTTTAATCTTGAATGAAATAAGACATTCTTTCCAAGATGGATAGCACTTTAACTATCATAAAATAATTGGTAACTGTCTTGTTGCAATCCAAGTTCTTTTAAGAACTTTTTAATCCATAGCAACTCTTTACATGCTTCTATTGTTGTTATAAACTATACTTCTGCAGTGGACAGTGCAACACATTTTTGTAACTTTGACTGCCATAACACAGCTCCCACTACAAATGTAATCAGGTAACCCGGAGTAGATTTTCTGAAATCCATATCGCTAGCCATATATTGTATTTGTGTATTCAACTAACACAAGTTTTTCATTTCCAAAACATAGGCATATTTTGGAAGAACCTCGAAGATACCTAAAAATCGATTTCACTGTAGCCCAATGTTTCTTTCCACAATATGAAAGGAATCTACTCACAATTCCAATTACAAGTGTGATATCTGGTCATGTACAAACCATGGCATACATCAGACTTTCAACTGCTAAAGCATATGGAATCTTTTCCATCTTTTCCTTCTCTTTGTCTGTAGAAGGGCTCTGCTTATAACTTAGCTTAAAGTGACTAGCAAGAGGAAAACTAATTGCTTTAGCCTTGTCCATATGAAATCTCTGAAGTACTTTCTCAATGTACTTCTCCAATGATAACCATAATTTCTTGGCACCTCTATTTCTAATAATACTCATGCCAAAAATCTGTTTTGTTGGCCCCAAGTCTTTCATGGCAAAATACTTACTCAATTGTTTCTTCAAGTTATTGATTCTAGAAATATTTTGACCAAAAATCAACATATTATCCACATAGAGCAAAAGAATAATGAAATCATCATCAAAGAATATCTGCAAAAAAAAAACACAATAGTCTAAAGTAGTATTTTTATAGCCTTGCTCCCCCATAATAAACTTCAAACTTTTTGTACCATTGTCTCAGTGCCTGTTTTAAGTCGTAAAGGATTTTCTTCAATTTGTAAACATAATCCTCTTTTCCCTTTTTCTTGAAACTCTCTGGTTGTTCCATGTATATCTCTTCTTCCAAGTCACTATATAGGAAGACAGTTTTGACATCCATTTGCTCAACTTCTAAGTAAAGACTTGCTGCTAACCCTAACACAGTATGTATGGATGTCATTTTTCACAGCAGGTGAGAAAATCTCATCAAAGTCAACTCATTTTCTTTGGCTGAATCCATTGACAACCAGTCTGGCTTTGTATTGCAGACTAGAACTGTGTTCTTCATGCTTCACCCTAAACACCCATTTATTTTTCAAAGCCTTCTTCCTTTTGGAAAACTTGATCAACTTAAAATTTTTGTTCTCATGCAAGGACTTCACCTCATCTTATATGGCTTTAATCCATTTTTTTTTTGGATTCGTCATTCATGGCTTCTTCATAACTCTCAGGTTTTCCTCCATCAGTGAAATTTACATACTCATATGGAGGATATGAAGTAGAGGATCGTCTCACTCTATCACTTCTTCTCAGTGGAACAAGAGAAGTTGTAAGTATTGGTACTGGATAATGAACATCATCATTTCCCTCATCTTCAGAACCAACTTTTATAGAAGCATCATCTTCATCCAGTGGATAAACCTAGTTTTCATTTCCAACTTGTCTTGGCACGGATGTTGGAAGAATTAATTCCAAACCTGATGAGTCACTATTGTAATTAGGAACATATTTCTTTATTTTGATAATATCTTCAATGATCTCATCTTCAACAAATACAACATCACGACTCTTGACAAGTTTCTTTACAACCGGATGGTGAAATCTATAGCCAAATTAATCTTGACCATAGCTAATAAAAATACAATATCTTATTTTGGCATCAAGTTTGGATCTCCCATCCTTGGGGATATGAACAAATGCTTTGCAACCAAACACCAGTAAATGATCATAGGAAACATCATTTCCTGACCAAACTTTATCTCGAACATCCATCTTGAAAGGAGTACAAGGTGAAAGATTCAACACATGTGCAACTGTGAGTATGACTTTACCCCAAAAAGTTTTAGGAAAATTTGCATGTGAGAGTAGACATCTGACTCTCTCCATTAAAGTTATGTTCATTCTCTTAGCTAAGACATTCAATTACGGTGTCTTTAGAGGTGTAATCTGATGCCAAATACCATGCTTTTTGTAGTAAGCATGAAAAAGTCCTATGTATTCTCCACCATTGTCTGTCTGGATGCACTTCAGCTTCTTCCTAATCTGTCTCTCAATTGAGGCATGAAATTCTTTGAAGACATCTAGCACCTGGTCCTTTGTCTTCAGAAGATATACCCATATCTTCCTTGAATGATCATCAATAGAAGTTACAAAGTATTGAGCACCACCAAGTGACTTTGGCATTGGTCCAAACAAATATGAATGAATCAGATCTAAAATATTATTCATTCTGGAAGGAAGGGAACTCTTGAAAGTAACTCTATTTTGCTTTCCTGCTAGACAATCAACTCATTTATCCAAATGTACTTCATCCATTTCGGGCAGTATATTTTCTTGGCTAGACTTGTCATACCTTTTTCATCCATGTGAGTGAGTCTCCTATGTCATAATTCAGTTACTATCTTTCTCCACGGCATTTACTGTGTTGATGAAGAGCTTCGCTTGCATTATATACATAGTTGTATGCTTCTCACCTTTAGCCACTACTAAGGAGCCTTTTGTAAGTTTTCATTTGTCATAAATGAAGGAGTTGCAATATCCTTCATTTTCAAGTTTATATACAGAGATCAAATTTAGGTGCATATCTAGAATATACCTGACATCCTTTAGAAATAGTCTAGTTTCGACTAATACAAAAAGGGGTATTTAAGTCGATATGTAAAGTCGGTTTTTTGGAAAAATATGACTTTTAATGAATTTAAAGTCTACTATGCTATGCTACATAGCGTCAGTTGACGTGTCGAACCGACGCTACATGTGGACGTAGTATCGGTTGACGTGTCGAATCGACGTTACACGTGGACGTAGTGTCGGTTGACGTGGTGAACTGATGCTATCCACGTAGCGTAGCATCGATTGACACCTGGAACCGATGTTATCCACGTAGTGTAGCATCGGTTAACACTTGGAGCCGACACTACGTCCACATGTAGCATCGGGTTGACACGTCAACCGATGCTACACATGTGAATAAATTCTTTCCTCTTCTTTCTTCCCCAGATAGAAACTATTCCAAACGTTGTATAACTCTCAAAAACTCAAAACCTCTTCCACTTCTCCTCCACTCTTTCTCATTTTCTGGCCACTTACGACCACCAATTCCAACGCCAGTTAGTGGGTTTTCTTCTTCTCTAACTAATCTTTTAGATCCCCTATTTTTTTGAGCAAAATACTCAAATTTTTTATACTCATTTCTCACTTACAAAACACGATTTTTTCTTCATTTTCTTCATTTTGCCACTTTATTTACTCTTGTAAGTATTTCTATTAATCCTACGCACTTATTATTCATATTTTTTTCTGTTATTATGTGTTATTATTTATGTGTATAGATTTTTGTATTATATATGTAGGTTTGTATTATAACATAAGGAGAAGAATATGATGATCTTAAATAACATAGAATAATACCATGGTAATTTTTTTGCTATTAATTAATATTTTATTTTTCAATTATTTGTATTATTTAAACTATTTGTTAAACTGATTATATTTTTTATGTTATTATTTAGTGATCGAATACATGTTTTAATTTGAGTATAATAAAAAATGAGTAAATTTTGTAAAAAAAGATTTTAAGTCGATTCATCGATTTTAAACGTAAAGTTAGTTCATCGCATGAACCGACTTTAAACGTAAAGTCGGTTCACGCATTGAACCGACTTTAAATTTTAAGTCATTTCATTTAAAGTTGGTTTTTAACCGACTTTAATACCCCTTTTGTAGTAGTGTTCATTCTCTGTTTCCAAGAAAACATTTGCTTTGCTAATAACCTTTGATAGGCCTTCATTTCTCATTCTAACAACACCAAAACTTCCAGGTGTATATGATGAGAAAAATTATTTACACGATGTAGCGTGAATTGTAGCACCATTATCAATCATCCAGCTAATCTTGTGTGATGCAAGATTGACAAAATCTTCATCATAAACTATATTGAATTCATCTATGGTATTTGTTTGCTCATCATCACTACTATCATATTTCTTTACTACTTTGCCTTTGTTCGTTTCCTATTCCTTTTTGAACACCCAGAAAAATTTCTTGATACGACCATTCCTTTTACAGTGATGACATTCAACATTGAAAAATTTGTTTGATTTGCCTCTGCTCTTACTTCTGGGTTTTTGTTCTCTGTATTGTCTCCTTCCTTTGGACTCTGTGATAATGGCTTGTGCTTTTGAATCTCTTTTCCTATTTTGTTTCTCATATGACAACAAGGCTTCTACAACAACTTCTAACTCTATATTGTCTTTCGTATAAGTCAGAGTTACTGTGAGATGATTATATGATAAGGGTAGTGATGCCAGCAACATCACAACTTTCTCTTCATCGTTGAAACTCACATTGAATCTTGCTAAGTGAGAAAGTTTGTTGTTGATATCACTAATGTGTTTCATCATGCTTATATTATCTTCCTTTCTCATCTAATATAGCTCATTCCACAAATAAAATTTATTGGCAAGGTTCTTTGACATGTACACATTTTCTAAAGTCTTTCATGTTTCTTTTGCAATCTTGTAATTTTTTTGATTTAATATTTTGCAAGACATTGTCTAAGAGATTTAGATGGATTGTACTAGCTATAATCTCATCTATCTCCTCCCATTGTTCCTTGGTGATGGTTGTTGTTTTCTTTTTCTTACCCTAGTAATGTCTTATGAACCTTCTCTTGAATGAGAATATCCTTCATCCTCTATTGTCATAAAGAGAAATTATTATTGCTATTAAATTTCTTAATATCCACTTTCTCGCTTGATATTTTTTTTTCATTGTGTTTCTTTTCTACAAATAAATACGTCCTGAATTTAATAAAATATTTTTTGATATGACAAATCAGTCTATACTGCAAGCACAAAGCATAATAAGAATTTTACTAGACCTGACTTTAATACCAATTGTTGGGCATAATGGGTACAAATAAAATAAATTCAACAGAGTAAAATAATAACACCGACAATTTAACGTGGTTCACCCTTTAATTTGGGTTAAGTTCACGGAACAAACTCTAAAAAATATTTCTTCCAGTAATAAAATTAATGGGTATAAAGTAAGAGACAATACAACAAATTGAGATAAATCTAAAATAGTACCACATAAGTGTTTTCAAAACTCTCTATTTTGTCACTGTCCTTTTAAAAAAATATCCCAATATTTTTTCGAAAATATTATCTCTCACTCTCTTACACACACAATACTATATTTCTTCAAAGGAGGTTGTTCCTTTAACTTTACTTTACTTCTTTTTTTTTTATGTGTTGATGTGTCTCTCTAAAGCAAAAATATTGACTATTTATAGACAAAATTACTTATTCTTTATGTAGCCATAAATTGACCACACAACTAACCAAATTTTAATTACAAAAATATTAGATATATTTATCAAATATAATTATATCTAATATTTTTATTTTCTCCCCCTTACAAGTGAGAGTGAACAAACTGTGTACATACCTTAAATCACGTAAAAATTTCCATATGTTTTTGGAAAGAAAATAGAAATTAATTATTTCTTTTAAATTTCCCGCTTTTTTTCTACTGTGAAACACCATGAACCCAAAAATTTGACATCCAAAACACAATATATAGAAGACAAAAGGTTATGGCTTACATTCTCTTCGAGATTTTGCTCCTAAGCTTGTGATTTTTTTAGCTCCCTCACCATTGTTGGTGCTTCATACATTGATTTTCTTCAAGTTGGTCTGCGATCCTTTGTTTTGGATATCCCTTGGTGTGATTGTGCTATTATTGCTGGTATATGTACTCTGTTTGATAGTCGTTGAACTTTCCGCGTGTTAATTCTTTGAATCCATCTACTCCAAGGTTAGTCAAAACTAGTTTGATTCTTTGATATGTTCTCGTTATGATTAGATTTTGCTTTCGATGAATTGATCACTCTTTACGCTTTGAATTTTAAATTAGATTTGATTGATCAGTAGAAGTGATGACAAATCCAATTGTTCTATTTGATAGATCATTGGAAGAGTTGGTTTGATGTAATTAGATTTGATAGATTTTTTATAAGATCGTTGTTTTAGTCAAAACTAGTTTGATTCTCTGATCTGTTTTTCGATATTTTAGAAGATTGAATCTATCTGAGAGCCACCGATATTTAGATTTTGTTCTCTAGTTTTTCTATCGTTCTTTGGCTTACGATATATTCGTATGTCGTGTTACCTCTTCAATTTGTTTTAACTTTCCATGTGTCAGGATTTTTGATTCGTGTCTTGTGAAAGAATAAAAGTTAGTATTACAACTAAATTTGCTCTGCCGTAGGCTTAAGGTTAAGGCAAACAATAAATTAAAAAATGCTCAATGAAGACAGGTCTCTCAGAGCTGATTTGATTAAAGAAAGGGCCCGTTATAAAATAGTCCATTGAAATATAACAAAGACAACAAAGGTGACACAATTATCTGTTTAAAAATTACGCAAATTTTCGATAAGTCAGATTTATGAGAAAATAATAATAGAAAAATAACACACAAATTTGATAACGGAGTTCGATCAATCTTACTTACGTCTATGGACCTACTGCAAATCTTTTTACTGAATAAGGAGAAATTATACAAGGTGTTTATAACACTCATAACTCACAACCCAATTACATCCAAGAAAATTACTTTTAATTTTTTCTCACAAAAGTTTTTCTCTCAATTGGAATGAACACTTGGTTTATTAAGTCATTACAATTACACATCTATTTATAGGAAAATTCACTTCTTGAATTACTCCTTAAATTAATGGTTCCTTGAATTAAGATCCTTGTTTTGCTCCTTAATTTGCTCCTTAAATTAAAGAACTTTATAGTAATCTCCAACAATCTCCCACTTGAATACTATATCAATCTGTCTTCATACCTCGATCAATGCAGCAGCTTTTTTAGTCTTATTACTCTAACAGACCAACTAAGTTAAGCACAACTTCAATTTGTCAACAGTTACCACTTTTGTTAACATATCCGTTGGATTTTTACTTCCTTAAATCTTTTCCAGTATTAACATATAATCTTCCGATAGAGATCTGATGAAGTGATAACGAAGTCCAATATGCTTGGTTCTAGAATGAAATGCTGAATTCTTTGCCAAGTGTATTACACTTTGACTATCACTGTGCAAAATATTCTTCTCCTGTTTGAATCCCAGCTCAGTTAATAAACCTTGAAGTCATATCATCTCTTTACTGGCTTCAGTCACTGCTACATACTCAGCCTCTATAGTGGATAAAGTGACAATTTTCTGTATTTGTGACATCCAACTAACAGTTGTAGTTCCAACAGTAAATATATAACCAATGGTGCTTCTTCGGTGATCAACTTCACCTCTAAAGTCTACGTCTACGTAGCCTTGTACTTTTAACTCTCTTTTACTAAAGTACAAACACTTTTTTGTGGTCCCTCGTAGATACCTGAAAATCCACTTGATTGCTTCCCAATGAGTTTTCCGTAGGTTTGACATAAATATGCTAACAACTCCCACTGCATGGCCAATGTATGGCCTCGTACAGACCATTACGTACATCAAACTTCCAATGGCTGAGGCATAAGGAACCTTAGCTATGAATTCTCTTTCTTCCTCTGTCTGAGAGGACTGATCCTTGGATAAGCAAAAGTGACTGGCCAAGGGTGTGCTAACTGGCTTGGCATCGCCCATGTTGAATCTTTGTAAAACATGATTGATGTACTCTACCTGAGATAACTGCAAGGATCCTTTCTTTTTATTTCTTGTGATTTGCATTCCAAGAATCTTCTTTGCTGGACCCAAGTCTTTCATGTCAAACTCCTTTGACAATTGTTGCTTCAACCTTCTAATATCATCCATATCTGAACCTGTTGCTAACATATCATCAACATAAAGTAGTAAAATGATATAACTGGACCTATATCTCTTGAAGTAGTAACAATGGTCAGCATTGCACTTTTGGAAACCTTCCTTGTGCATGAAGCTGTCAAAATTTATGTACCATTGTCTCGGGGCTTGTTTCAGGTCATACAAACTCTTCTTAAGTATGCACACCATGTTCTTCTTCCCTCTTTCTAAGAAAACTTTTGGCTGGTACATGTATATCTCTTCATCTGTATCTCCGTGAAAGAATGCAGTCTTCACATCCAACTGTTCAAGATGAAGATCTTCAATGGCTACAATACTTAACACTGATATGATAGTATTGAGCTTCACAATAGGAGCGAAATTTTCAATGTAGTTAACTCCTTCCTTCTGTTGAAACCCATTGAAAACTAGGTAGGCTTTGTATCTCTTGAAACTATCATACTCTTCATTCGCTCGGTACACCCATTTGTTATGAAATGCCTTCTTTCCCATAGGTAACTCAACTGGTTCTCATGTATGGTTAGAGATGAGAGATTTCATTTCTTCTTTCATGGCAAGCTCCCACTTGTTGCAATCTCGAGTCTGAAAAGCTTTATCATAGTATTCAGGCTCTCCTCCATCAGTCAACAACATATAGTTCATGTATCTCCTGTTAGGCACATAAGGTCGAAAAAACTTTCTCAATACAGGAACTGGAATAGAAGGCTATAGTGTGTCGGACTACTACGTACTGTTCTGTCCAACAAGTTCCTCTGGCTGAGGACTTGTTACAATTGGTTTCACTGCGGAACTATCTGAGACATCATCTACATCTGCAAATACTGACTCATTCTGCTCTGAGTCGTTGGCATCTATTTTATGCATATCCTTATACATCACCCTTTCGTTGAAAATCACATATCTACTACGAATCACTTTCTTGTTTTCGTCATCCCAAATGCAGTAGCCAAACTCATCCTCACCATAACCAATGAATGTGCATTTCTTAGATTTGGGATCAAGCTTATTCCTGCCTTGATCACTGATATGCACAAATGCTACATAGTCGAAAACTTTTAGATGTGATAGTTTCACCTCTTTTCTACTCCATACCTCCTCTGGTATTCTATGCTCCAATGGAACAGATGGACCTCAGTTGATCAAGTAAGTTGCCATGTTGACTGCTTCTGCCCAGAACTACTTCGATATACCTGACTCTATACGAATACTTCTGGCTCTTTCTATCAATGTTTGATTCATACGCTCAGCTACACCATTGTGTTGAGGCGTGCTTGGCACAGTTCTTTCCATTCTGATCCTATGCTTATAGCAGAAAGTTTTGAATCTGGTGTCGTCATATTCACCACCATTATCGGTTCTGAGCTTTTGGATTTTCAAACCTATCTCATTTTCCACCATATCTTTCCGTCTTCTAAAAGCCTCAAATACTTCAGACTTATGCTTTAGAAAGTAAACCCATACCCTCCGAGAGTGATCATCGATGAAAGTCACGAAGTAGTGTTTCCCACCAATGGATGAGACGGTCGTTGGTCCCCAAACATTAGAGTGAATGAGCTATAGCCTTTCTTTCTTTAGGGTTCTACCACTTATCTGAAAGCTGACTCTCTTTTGCTTTCCAAGTATGCAATCTTCACACATGTCTATCTCTGTAGACTATAGGCCTGAAAGTTTTCCCTTAGAATGCATAATCTTCATCCCCTTCTCACTCATGTGGCCTAGTTTCTGGTGCCACAAATTTAATGTTTCATTGCCTGATGCAACTGTGATTGAACAACGTGCCTCTACTGTCATGTAAAGAGTGACACTCTTCTTGCCTCGAGCAACCGTCATTGCACCTTTTGAAATCTTCCAATCATCACCATGGAAGATCGTAGTGTAGCCTTCACTAGCCAATTTCCTTACTAAGATTAAGTTCTTTCTTAGGTCGGGAATATGCCTGACATCATTCAGTTCCCAAATAGACCCGTTCAACTTAATCTTCACTATACCTTTGCCAATAATAGCACACGGTTGATCATCACCAAGATATACCTTTCCAAGGTTTCCGGGGACATATTTCTCAAAGAATTCTTTCTGTGAAGTAACATGGAACGATGCTCCAGAGTCTAACACCCAAGATTCTTCGTTGCTCTCCAAAGAGCATATCAATGCATCATCTCCTCCATCTCCTCCTGAGGTGGAAGTAACATTTGCCTCTACCTTCACTTGTTTGTCCTTCGGTGCACTTTTGCACTGATTTTTGTAGTGCCCGATTCTCCCACAATTCCAACACTCGATAGTCTTCGAGCTATGGGAATTATTAGGATTTCTGATTTGGACCTCTTGTTCTTTGATCTACCTTGGTAGTCTGTTCTTCCACGTCCATTCCTTCTAGTTGAATCTCGTCCTCTTGACTCTGTATGCAAAACTAAAGAGGTTGATGATTCACCCGATTTTCTACGTCGGATCTCTTCACTGAAAACCAGATCATATATATCGTCAAATTTCAACTTATTGCTTCCTGACGAGCTACTCACAGCCGTGACAGTAGCATTTTAGCTTTCTGGTAGAAAAAATAAAAGTATCAATGCTCGTACTTCTTCATCGAATTCAATTTTCACTGAACTCAACTGGTTTGTGACTGTGTTGAGTTCCTTGAGATGTTGAGCTACCGATACGTCTTCCATCATCCGCAAATTGAACAAACGCCTCATCAAGTGCACTTTGTTTGAGGCTGATGACTTTTCATACATATTGGAGAGAGTTTTCATAAGACCCATCGTGGTCTTTTCCTTTGCTATGTTGAAAGCAACATTACAGGATAGCGTCAATCGAATAACTCTAAGGGTTTGTCTGTCTAAAAGATTTCAATCTTCTTCCTTCATAACCTCTGGCTTCTTCCTTGAGAGAGGTTGATATAGATTTCTTTGATACATATAATCCTCTATCTACATTTTCCAAATATTGGTGATTGTGTTTGATTGATCAATAAGCCTATTTAATTTATGATATTTTGATTATATGTTCACATAACTTTTTCTTTATTATGTTCTTGAATGCTTGTATCAAATAATTGTATGTGTAATATCATAATTATTTGATTTAATTATTTAATTTTAAAGAAGCTATCTTTATTAAACCTATGCTTAATTTGTTTGTTCTAGGGTTGATACATGATTTAAAATTAACTAATATATTCTTGAATCTTCTAGTTAGAGTTATTCATTACTGAATCTACTCTAAGACACACTTTACACTTGTGTTATTGTGTTAACATTTTAGGTGCTGGTTGAGCGGGTTTGATTATTTGTGTGATTCGAGTTTATCGGAACGTTGGTTTATATCCGAACACCTTTCTTGTGGAGACTTTGAAGGAAAAAAGTGGCTTGTAGGGGCATTACCTTAAAGAGTAGTTTAAGTTCTGGTCTTGTAATTGAACATTATTTTCATAGTGAATAGTTAGGTAGTCCGATGGATCAGTGTTTTTCTACTTAGGTCGTTAGTATGGCTTAGGTTATTTTCACCTAAAATATTATGAGTTAAGTTTTATTTATTTATGTTTTACTTTATTTACACACTATTACATGTTTAATCGTTTGTAAAATTTTAATTTAACATAATTTTAATTAATTACCTATTTATGTTTTACTAGTTTAATTACGTTAGTAATTAAAAACTTACATAAAGATTCAACATGTAGATTTTCCTTCATGTCTTAGAATTTTTTTTTCTTGTTGCAAACATTATGATATTTTATTAAAAAAAAACTTGAATTATACATATAAAATACAATGTCCTTAATTTATTCCATTTGATACATCTTATATTCATAATTGCATATATATTCTGCAATATTACAGCTCTGAGGTTTTGGATTCTTCCTTAGGATTGATGATTGTATTCTTAACATAGAATCCAACAAGCAAGAGAAAGATAACAGCTATAATCACGTTTGTCAATCTCTTTTTCTTCGTTTCCAGGAATAAACCTTGAGCTTCTTGCCTGAGCTTATATTTAGCACTGTCATGCTTATCTCTACTTGTTATTTCCTCTTTTTCTATATTTGCTGCAACTCCTTTCTTCTTACTCTCACCATTCATCTCTTCTTTCAACTTATTTTCACCAGAACCAGTCGCTTCACTTTTTTTCTCATCTACTTGTTTGATTTCATCAATATTGTTGCTTCTCTTGCTGATTGTATCACTAGGCTCCTTTATCGGTTGCTTTTCGGGGCTGGTTTTCGAAGGGACTTTTTCTTGATAGCCAGTCTTCTGGAGTCCTTGTGTCTGATTACTGGGGATTGTGGGCTTTTCAGGATTAGGAGTTTCTTGGATTGGTTTTTTTGTTACTTCATGCAATGGTTTGGTTTTATCTGTAGCTTTTGGTACTTTAACATAAAGTATTCCATCCTCAAAATTTGCAGAGATTTTATTTGTGTTAGAGTCTGGTGGCGTCGGAACTTCCTTTATGAAACGACGCCATTTGTTTTCACTTACATGTCGCTCACCAGAAATCCTTATTTTACGATTTGAGGTAATCTGAACTCGCAAACTTTGCTTTTGGTAGCCTGCAAACGAATTCAGTGGTAATTTATTATGTTAATTCAAATGATTAGCAGCATTACTCAAAGCTATGACACAGAGGAGAAAAAGTCTTAATTAACATGCTTCAAATGGTGGTATGATAGACAAGAATTATTCGATATTTTTAGATTATTTCTATTTTTATATTGGTATATTTTTTTTACTCATATTGTTAATTGTGATTCTTAAAATATCTACATTATTGGTATATTTTTTGCAAATATTTAATAATAATTTCAATAAAATAAAAGAATTTAAAATTATTAAAATTAATCAAAATTTGTACTAATAATTTAAATATAAATATTTAATGCTTCTCAATTAAAAATAAAAATAAAAAAATAACACATAAATAATAAAAATGGTTAAAAATTACTAACTCTCACAAAAAGTATGAAAAAAAAATCATAAAAACAAAATAAGCAAAAAATGAAAGAAACATACCGGGTAGAAAGACAAGAAGAGTGTTCGACCCATCATCGGTTTGCCACTCAAACGGAGGTTCATATTCCTGATATACACGATCATTGTTTGTTTCTGTAGCTTGCTTAGATGTCATCTTTGAACTCTTGTTAATTATTCTCTATATGCTGGTTTCTTTCTCTGTTTAAATATTTTGAATGAAAATGTATGCTCATGATTGTTGGATTTATAGTCCTTGTGAGTTTTATGTTTTCTTTAGATTTAGTTATTCCTTTTAGTTTTTCTTAGATTTCTTTGAGCATTGGTTTTTCCTTTTTTTAAATGCTTCAAATCAAATATGCTTTGTTCATCTAGAAATATTGGTCACTTCAAGCACGGGCAAAGAAAAGGTTCTTTGCTTCTTTAATTCAAAATTTCCTTGGTTTTATTATTTCTCTTTCAAGGTTGTGTGAGGAAAGCCTCCTTTAGGCCAATTGCGTTCGGAAAAACCGAATTAAAAAATTTGGATTAGATAGAATGATTTTGAACTTTTACTTTTCTTTAGATTGCATCGCATAAATATCTTTATTTAAAATAAATTTTATTTTATAAACTTTAAGCACTATATTATTATCACGTATATAATATTATAATTCCTTATTTCTAGAGATTTAAACTTGAAATAACTTAGAATTTGAAACACATGTATACTTATTTGAATATTTCTAACTATATAATACATACAACTATGAGCAAAAAAATGATATGTTAGGATATTGATTTTTTCTTTTTAAAAAAGGGAATGAATAATAGAAAAATAGAAAAGGAATTAAAGAAATTATTTTTTTAAAAAAAGTTAATATAATATATTAATGAATTGGTTAGATTTTGGTTAACTTTTAACATTTAAAAATCAAATCAATTCATACTTGAAGTACAAGAAAATCAAACCAAGCCAATTATCATTTCAAATTATAAAATTTGATTTGATTAGTTTAGATTAATTATTTTTAAGTCATTTTTACATGAAATGAATTCACCTATTTTACTTTTACGTGTAATTTTGTATGTCATTAATAGTTAGTAAATATGTGGACAAAAAAATTATATTTTATTAAACAAGGGTTTACATTTGTAATTTTTATCCATGAGTTTATCACATATTAATGAAACAAATAACAGTATTTCAAAAATATCATAGAGATTTATACTTTTTTGAAAAGAATTCACCTATTTTGGTTTTAGTGTATCACTTTATATGTCATCAATAATTGATAAATATATGAACAAAAAATTTATATTTTATGCCACCCATCTTCTCTTATCAAACCTAGATGTAGTACTTTTAATTTCTAAGTAAGAAAACGATTTACCTAACTTTGTCCAGTTTTTCCACAATTTTTTAGGAATAAATAAATGAGTACTAAAAATGGCTTCCTAAAACTTCTATTTTAACCCACATTTTCCCCATTTTTTTTTCACTTACTTATTTAACTTTAAAGTAATAACTACACGAGTATAATAATAATAATAATAAGTTTGAATAGTCTTATTAGCTGATCTCCATATTTGATTTTTATTTTCTAGTTAGTTTTACAAATTAAATATTTTTTAAATATTAATAATATTAATAATAATAATAATAATAATGAGTTTGAATAGTCTTATTAGCTGATCTTCATGTTTGATTTTTTATTTTCTAGTTAGTTTTACAAATTAAATATTTTTTAAATATTTTATTGAAATGAAATTTTAGTATATTGTCGAACAAAGTTGTAAAGATTAATGATTAATAAGTGAGAATGAAATCATAATTTAGATGATATGATTTTCCAATTTTAGGATAAAAAATATAAATATAAATATAAATTTGAATCACATTCTATGATATTTTCTTTATTTAAATATTAATATATAAGTAGTTGGATTTTATTTTCTTTTAAGCTTCACGCCCTCTACATGCGAACTCGGAGCTAACTAATTAACTATTTAAAGTTTAAAACTAACTCATCTGGATGAATTTTTTATATGTATTTTTAAAAATAGTAAAGTTTATTTTAAGAATTTTATTTCATTTTTATATTTAATATAATAATATTTATTGAGTATTAATTAATATATATTACATGATGAGTTATAAATGATCATAACCACCCAAATGACTTACATATCAATTTTATAAGTTTTGACATATTTTATAAACATATTTATTAGATAATCTTCTAATGAAATAAATAACAAATATATAACCTAATTATCTGTACATATATTCAACACGTACACTTCGTACAACATGATAGAAAGAGATACCATTCCACACTTTCATTTCCTCTAATCATAAGGTGATACCTTGAGCTCTTTTATCATACAAACTTCTTAGGTTGACTTAAGCATAAAAGAACTAAAGGTTATCATATCTTATAATAATATAAAGTCCTAACAAATTTCTTTCATGATCACAAGTCGATAAGAAAGATAAGAATCACATTCTTTGATGTTGACAAAAATTAACATCAACGATAAAAATTATGCGTAGAAAAGAATTGTGTCACATTGGTTGAATTAAAATATAATACTTAAAGGACATTCATAATATTCTTCGTCCTTCATGTCTTTTAAAAAAATTGGTTATCAAACTTAAGTCATGTAAGGTCTTTTGGAAAAGCTATCTCATCTATCAATTATATAAAGTCATATTATAATAACACAACAATAAAATATGCATTATATATGTTATAATGAGATAAACTCATATAGAACCTCTATTTATATGGTAATATCATCGAGTTATTTATGACAACCACTTGGTAACAAACAATTCACAAACAATAAAATAATTATAACTCTAACAAAAATAAAACCACCAAATATCTCTATCAGTTAAGACCTCTTTTCGAGCTGTTTATGGCTATACTCGCTTGTTACCTCCACAACAACCTGGTTTGCACATGAACCTGACTCTCCTCTAAAGCGAACACCATCCAATGTGGTGTGATAAAAAATCACAGAATAACGTGAAGACTATAGTATTGTAAACCTTGAGGACGCATATCTTATACAAAGATCAAATCGTGTATAGAAGATACACTGTCGAATCACATTACATACAACCAACAATTTGATTTCTCAGCTCAATCCACTCTCATAGTGAAGTTCTCATAAATATAGTAAAATAATCTACCATACTATTTTATCCTCACACATGTACACTCTTATCAAAACCCAATCAAAATAACGAGTGAAAATGAATTTTGAAATGATTAAAATTTTTGGCAAAATATTGATAGGATTTTCGAATTAATTAAAATAATTAATAGGAGGTATTTATATAAAATTTCCAACGGTTGCGCCGCCTCAACATGATCCTCACTAACCACATCGCCAAGGGTATGATGATGCACTTGTCGAGGGGTGTGTCGAGGTGCCAAAAATCATAAATACCCACACTCGAAACAAACTAAAATTCAACACTTATGGCCTAACATGCTTACTAAACAATCAATCACGTGATGTATAAAAAATATACTTTCAATAACAATGTTCTTAACTATATGTGTGTATGTATTATTGATCTGCAGTACACAATGTTACACAGAGAAAGATAAAACACTGAATGAAATAAACAAATATTGTGTTTTTACACATGGAAAGATAAAATACATATATAAAGAACAACAAGACTTAGACATTCTATATAGGTGTAATTCACATTTCAATATAAAAACATACATAAATGATAATTAAATTTATTCTTTCAATCAAACACAAAAATTACATCTACTTATTAAACTAGCAACATAAATATCTACTAAATATGATACCATTATATAATACTTCTATATATTATAATCACAAATGATGTAGCATATTTTGTTAGATATAGTTATATGGATATAGCTGTGATTACTAGTAATACTATGACATATCACTTATGATGTATCATAAATTTGTGATAAATATTTTTTTCTAATTATATGGTAAGTATAAGTATAAAATAACAACCATCAATGTAGAATAAATTTATGAATATTTATTTATAAAAAATTCACAAAATCACACATAAATTCCATGCTAATAACATGGTGAAACGAAAAACAAAAGTAAAAGCCATTTTAATTAAAAGTACAATTAAATCCACGATATATATGTATGACTTAAAAGAAGAAAAATACACTACAAAAACAATAAATTTAGATTAATACATTACAATAATAGTAATCTTTGGTCTCAAAAATGTAATATTGATTTTTTTAAAAGACAAGACCATAAGATTTTGGTCACAATTTAATAAAATCTTTGATTATAAAATATACATATAGTCTTAAGTTTTATCAATAATTTTGTTTATAAGTTAAACTATAAAAATTACTTAAATATAAATAAATTTATATAGTCACGATTATTAAATGATTATAATTTAATTAAAATAATAAATTTTTAATATTTTTAAAAATTAAAATCAAATAAAATATTAAATGCATTATTCATTTAATAAATTATAAAAATTATTTTACAATTTTTTCATTTATCTATTAATTATAATTTCATGTATTTTTTTTCATTTATGTCGTACTAAATTTCTCTATCAGTTTTTTTTCTCTCTTTTTTTCTTTTTTTTCTTTTTCTCCTCAAGCTAGCTACTTCTTTCCCTTCTGGTACGATCTGATCCCAGTATTTTTCTTTTTCCTCTCTCGCACAACCTCTTTTTTTCCTGCGCAGCTAGTCGTTTCTTTTCCTTATCGCACCTCTGATCGTACCTTTCTCTATTTCTACTGTTGTTTTCCGTCCTTTCTCTCTCACCCTGAAATCCCTCCGTGAAGCTCAAATCGATGGCTACTTTAGCGACAGCTGCAACTCACCAAGCCGACCTCAGCTCAAACTGCTAATATAATCCAGCGATGAGGTCTTGCTGGCACTGCAAGTAATCTACTATGTGCAATTTTCCTTGACCTTTTACTAACTTATTTACTTGATTCTTGATCTCACACTCTTTGTTGTAAAATATGAACATATTTTTGTTGATTTTTCATTATTGCATTTAGTTTAGTTAGCTAGAAAATTTGGGATGCAAAAACGCAGTTAAGTTTTCCTTATCTGTTGTCAAAGAAAATAAATATAATTAACGAATATCTATTAGCATTCAGTTAATGCTATGCACTTTAGTTACCCTTTTGCTTATGTAATATAGACCCTTTGAGGTTTTTTTCTTTTTATAAGCTTTGGTGCCCATTTTTATGGCAAATTCCCATGGGCCTCCAAAAGTGAACTTCTGGCAAGATCCAATGAGTCCCTCTAAATGGAAGGAAGATCATGTATGTTTGTATCTATCTATTACCATTAATTGTTAGGTTTTTGTTAAAGATAAAAGATTGTTCTAGAAGTTTTTAAATCCCCTTAGAAGTAAGAAAAAATTTCTTTTATAATTAGCATGTAAATTTCTTTAAGTGCGGTTTTCCCTAATGTTTTTGTTTATTTTCTAATTGAAAAGAAAAATTTGCATTTGTATACTACCTCATATGGGTTCTGATTCAAAGGTAGGGGAAACTACTTTAGAGTAAATTGCAAATATTTTCTTTTACAATAATGTATATTTTAGTATCTGATTCTTTTATTTCATTACATTTTCTATTAATGCAGATGGGAAAAAAAATTGATACCATACTTTTGGCTCTAGCTGTGACTCCGCTCACTTATAGCATTGAGGGCACATTGCTGGTATATGATGATTATATATATAAGATTGGTGAAGCACTAAATATGTTTCTTCATCATGGTATATTTAAGCATGTATTTAAGCATGTGAAGATTGTTGCTTCCAAAATGTTGTATTGCTATCTATTATCGAAAGAAAACACAAATAACAAATGGGATGTAATCTGTATTTTCCTATTCATGTGAATGCTGTTATTTCTTGCATGTTCCACAACAGCAATCCTGGTAGAACCTGCACGAACTTTAATGCATTAGGATATGTCCACGTACAGGCTGGTAGGTTTACTTCTGTTTCCATAATTTCTGCTTAAAGTACTTTATTTATCTGCATGAGAACTTTGACAAACACTGCTTATAATCATTTTCTTTATTATTTAAACAAGTTGGATGAGATCTAAAATTTATTAGTTTGCCAATTAATGGATGTTTTTCTCTTGGCGTCGTTTTCCTCATGATAAATGTTTCACTCTTATTTTTGACATGTATTTAAGTATTGAGGCCCCAAAGCAGTAGGTTTTTGGAGTTTAATTAAGTGAAAATGTATTGAGGCCCCAAAGCAGTAGGTTTTTGGGGTTTAATTAAGTGAAAATTTTCCCATGAGGGAAGGTTTTGACAACTTGCATGAGTTATGTATAGGCTGTACATGCATTAGATTTGTGATTTGGACCAAATATCCAAAATTTAATTTGGAAGCTCAATAATTCAATGGATCTCTCATAGTATTATGGGGTTCCAACACAAAATTTCCTTATTGGGAGGAGTAACTTAAGTATTTGTAAACCTATTTAGATTGTCATATCCCTTCGATGTAAGACTCTTGTTTGACTATTTATCATATAAGACTCTTGTTTATCATTATGTATATAGGGATTTCCTTGCTTTGTTATTTGTTAACATCATGTCTTATTTTCTTATTGGGAGGAGTAACTTAAGTACTTGTAAACCTATTTAGATTGTCATATCCCTTCGATGTAAGACTCTTGTTTGACTAATTATCATATAAGACTCTTGTTTATCATTATGTATATAGGGATTTCCTTGCTTTGTTATTTGTTAACATCATGTCTTATTTTCTTAATATCAGCTTGTGAGCAGCAAAGGATATGGTTTGCCAAGATGCTAGTACGCATTAGTAGGATTTCAATGTGTAAAATTCACTTTTCTTTTTTATTTTATTTCCTTCCTCTGTTCTTTATTACTGCAATTCCTTATTTCTACTTGTGAAATAATTTACTAATTATGCCCAAACTAACTAGTTTTCAATAACATTTGCCTTACTGGCTTTTTTCTTAAAATCTTTTAGGCTCAGTTTTTGCTAGCTCTTCTACGCCTACCTTTCCCTGATGAAGTACCACCGGTCCATCATTCAATTCTTACAACTATAGCTAACTAGTTAGACCATCTATGCACTCTTATCTACTTTTTTGTTAGATTCACTTAGATTATGTACAATTTGATTAATATTGTTAATGGTAAATTTTTTTCATGTATTTCATATTTTGGAACACTTTAATTAACTAGCTAGTAAGGATTTATTATGTTTCAATATATAAACTCTTAAATGTAATTACACTATTAATTTTAATATTATAATTGATAAATTTATTGTAATTTATATTAAAAAATGGGGTTAATTGAGATATATATGGTTACGGTTTTATAAAAAAATTTAGGCCATAGATGTATTATTTGGTCACGGTCTTTAAAAGATCGAGGTTATAGGCATATAATTTGGTCTAGATCTTTTAAAGATTATGACCAAATGATATGTTCATGGTCTCGGTTTTTTATAAGACCGAGACTTGTATATCTATGATCTCGATCTTTTAAAGATCATAATTAAATGGTATGTCTATCGTCTTAATCTTTTAAAGATCATGATCAAATGGTATGTTTATGATCTTTGTTTTTTGTAAGACTAAAATCAAATAGTATGTCTATGGTCTCAGTCTTTTATAAGACTATAACCAAATGGTATGTCTATGGCTTGAGTTTTTTATAAGACTGTGATCAAATAATATGTCTATGGTTTTAGTCTTATAAAAGATCGTAATCAAATGATATATCTATAATCTCAATTAAAAACTAAGATTATATGTAAGATTCTATGATCTCTCCCATTTAGGTCTCGATTTTTATAATCATAGTCTTAGATTTACAATCATTATTAAAAATTGATATCATATATTAATTTTATAATAGATAAAAAATAGTACATTTAAGGAAAAAAAATAACTTAGAATTTTAGCCAAACAACAATTTCTAAACAACTAAATGATTTAGAACATTATGTAAGCTTAATACTAATGTTTAATAAGTAAAAAAATAAAAAAAAATAGAAAGACAATCATATGTGGGAAAAACTTGAATAAACACAAATATGCAATTGTTTTTGGAACGATCGACGAAAAGTACTCTTTTTTTGAACTTTGTAGTAACTAATCTTGCATCAATTTTTTAAATCAACGGTTGCAGATTTGATTTGGTTGTTAAATAACACCAATGCAAAACATTTTTAAGGATATTTTACTTCATATCTTATTAAAATTGAGGCAAAAAAAAAACCAATTTATTAAAGTGAAGATAAGAATGTTGTTTAAAAGAGCAAGTTTGGTACCTTAATAGTATTATATTTTATTTTTGTTATTTTTTTATCCTTATTTTTCCCATTATACCTTAGTGATACCTATATTTAAAAAAATGGTTTCAATTTGATGAAATTTTTCATTTTATTGAAAAAATTTCACACTTTTGCATCACATTGACTTTTAATGAAGAAAATTTGTGATATTTTTATCTATTTTTACTACTAAAACATTAAAAGATTTTTTTTCATTATTTTTAGGTCCTTAAATAAATATATTAATATTTTTTAACTCATTTATCTCCTCACTTTGAACTTTTAATAAGTCAAAATGAATTAAAATATTAATCTAAGGACCTAAAAATGGAGAAAAAAACGGTTAATATTTTAGGGATAGAAAGAGACGAAAATATTATTAATTTCCTTCATTAAAAGTGCATATGTTAGACAAATATGAAAAATCTCTCATAAAATTAAAAATTTCATCAAATTAATATTTTTTTAAATATAAATATTATTAAGATACTACTTGAAAATAAGAAAAAAATAAAACAAAAATGACAACAAAGTTCTACTAAAATGACATCAATCCCTTGTAAAAATATTACTAGGGGTGTTCATCGGATGAAACCACTGATTTTATATTCATTCGATCCAATCCGACCATCCGATTGGATTGAAACATCATAATTCGCAATCGATCTGATCACCTTTCAAATTTGATGCAATCCAATTCGTAACATATTCGGATTGAATCCGATCAATCCGACCAATAAACTTAATTAACTCTATTTTTGATATTTTTGAATAAATTTTTTAAATTTTTACATAAATCATAACATAAAATTATTTGAGTTAAAAAATCTTAAAAAAATCAAATAAATATATATTAATTAAATATATATAATTTATTTCGATCTGATCGGATGAGATTTGATGAATTGTAATGAAATCTGACATCTGATCAAATTTAACGGATGGAAAAAAATTTCATCCGATCTGATGGTCAGATCGAAATCGTCAAAAAATTAACGGATTGGATTAATCAGATGATCGAATTTTTTATGTATCCCTAAACCAACCCAGAATCTTACTAAACAAGGTATGATTATTTATCTCAATATCTTGTCTAACTTTAAATTTTATCCATATTTATTTTATTTAATAAAAAATAGTATTTTAATGTTTTTTTTATGGTGCGTCCAAATTACGTATCCAAGTGGTGTAGCTGTCTCAAACTTATGGTGTAAAATTACAGCATATTTTATTGACAAACTTTAGGTACTTTGGGTTGGTTTTGATTCAAAAAAAAAAAAAAAAGGGGGATAGGTCTTGATTCAATAAAAACTGTTTTGGTGTTGATGATTGATAAACAAGAAATTCACCAGGAAATATGTAAATGATGAAGTTCAGAGGAGGGAAAAAAAATTATAATAGACGTTATTTTAAAATGGAGAGAACAACATTAGACAAAATATGGCGAGCAGATTTTATTTAATTAATGGAAAAGGAGGGAATAGAGATAAAAAAAAATTATCCATCCTATGTACCCAATGAGTAAAAAAAATATATTTTTATTATAAAATTAAAATATATATTTATTTATATTGTAAAAAAATAAATAAATATTTTTCTTATAAAAAATAGTTAAAAATAAAATTTCATAATTATCTCATATAATTAAACCAAAATTTAATGATGCAGTAAATTTGAAAGAGAAAAGAAATACAATTTAACTCACTTGTCATAGAAATTAAAGTAGAACACTGTTAAAAATCAATGCAATATATTGTGTAAAATTAAGGGGATATCGAAACTGCCCCTTTATCTAATAAAAAATATATTTTTACATAGAGTTGTGTTAAGTTATTATAGATCAAGAAAGAATGAGTTTAATTATCTTAATAGATAATAACCTAAGATATCGATTATTATTTTATGGAATTGTTTATATATATATATATATATATATATATCAATTCGGTAAAAGATAGTTATAGTAAGTAGGTGACAAACTTTTTTAAGAAACTACTACAAGCTGATTTCATTTTCCTTTATATTTTGGATTGAATAGAATACATCTTAGTTTCATGTGCCAATATCAATATCACGGATAAATACGAAGATGATTATTGATATAACTGTTTTTAAATCATATCATAAAATCTATACCTAAAATTGTTAGAAAAATTTTATGGTTTGATAACGATTTTTTACACGCAGGTAACGATTCGAGATAATTATTAAAAAATATCTTAAAAAAATATTTTTTAAAACTTTTAAAAAAATTCATATGTAAAAAAAATAAATATTAATTATTAATTAATATATAATTTAATTTAATAAATATATAAATTAATTAAATAAATATAATTAATTTTAATTATTAACGAACATGATTATCAGTATAATTATATTCAAACTGTAAATGTTAATTCATGTTTAATTTTTATTTAAAATCGTATTTATTTTTAAAATTGATGGATAAAAATAGAATCAAGTATCAATATAACTAAACTCTAGTTTTCTTCAACCCATTCCTGTCTGCGAAATATGGACATCGAAGGTTTAGTTAAAATGTTAAATGCTCACTAAACTCTGTGCAACTTTTTGACCCAAAAAAAAAAATGTGCAACTTGACATTAATATATTTAATTTGGTAATTAGTAAGTAAGTGGTTATAATTTTCATCAGCTTATTAATTTATTTTGTATGGAAAGTGATGTTGGTTGCAACTAAAATTGACATTTGGGTTGTTTGATGGTGTGGTGAAGTCATTAACTTTGTGTAACATTGTAAGTGTTTGTATTTATATTATTTGAGTTAAATTTATATATTTTTTAATAATATTATTAAAATATTAAATTATTTTAATCAAATTTTTTATTTATAATATAGTAGAAATAAAAAACCTACCATCATCTTTACAAACTTAAAAGAGCAAGTCCGTTCAAAATAAAAATATGTTGTGTTGAATTTATGAGTCAATTATACTCCTAATTTTGTGTCAACTTTGCTTGGATGTTTCAATGGCTAACGGGAAATTAGCTTAATTTCTTAAATCATTAAGTAATTAGTTTAATTTGAAGTTGTCATTTTAAAAATAAAAATAAATAAATAAAATTGTATAGTTAGATTATTAAATAAAAAATGTAATACAGGTTCAATAATTATGGGTCATTTAAAATAATTTTTAATGATTTCAAAACATTTCTCTCTAAGAAAATTGTTAGTAAAAATAATACTTAATTTGAGAAAAATTAGTTTTAGATACATGTTAGGTACACTCTTATAAATTAAACTATCATTCAAAATAACTTTTAATATTTTCATACCAAATACTTAAAATATTTTTTTTTAAAAATCACTTTTAACCAAACACTTAATTTTATATCACTTTTCTTAAAATTATTTATAAAAAAAAATCACATCGAACACACACATATTCTTTTACGCATAAGTTTTATATTTGATTGGTCTTATATATATTTATTTGAAAACGTATTTAATACTTAGCTATATAATTTATGTTCAATTAAACTTTACTACTATCTAGAAGTGGAATTCTCGTGTTATGGTCAGAATTATGTAGAATTCTCGTGTTGGGTTCTGTCGTGATGTGATTAGTTACAGACAGCTTTGAAATACCAGTGCCCCCAAATTATGAATAAGCTAGCCATAAGTCATTATGTAGTCCCCCCCATTAAAGTTGTTAGACATTCCTTGTGTTTGTAACTTAAATATGTATAAATAATAATAATAATAATGGTAAGGAAAATATGAGAATAAAAAATTTAATATTTTCTTATATCACAAATATTAGTATAATTATAATTAATATAATAAATAATTATTAATTTAAATTAATATGATATTTTTTTTCCTTAAATGCAAAGTACTTTATTTGTTGTAGAAGTAGGGGCTGGTCCAGTAGTTATGTTTTAACAAAAAAAAAGTTTAAAATTGATTATAATTTGAAATGATATTTATTTAGTATTAATAAGAGGAATTGATACTTTTGTGATATTTATATTTTAATAAAAAATTTAAAAATTAATCTTGTTTTAAAATGATTCTCCTTTAGTATCCATAATACTAAAAAGTTCTTTTGTACCCGTAAGTTTAAAATTTTTTTTAATTTAATTCTTTGTAAAATAAACAAAAAAATATCATTTGAAACTGTTTAGATAAGGATAAAATGGTCATTACACGTCATTCACAGCCTATCTTTTCCTTTCCAATTACATTAACTCTATTTTATGATATTTTTATTTTCTTGAAAGAAGGAGTAGATGAGGAAATATTATATTTTCGTGAAACTAAAATACTTTAAAATGGCGCTAAATGCAAATGGAATGGAAGAAATAAGTAGAAGTGACGTATAATGATCATTTTATTCTTGTTCAAATAATTTTAAATTATTTTTTTTATACGTTATTATTCAAAAAATATTAAATTAAGTTTTTTAAAAGATCATGTATAGTAAATAATTTTTTTAATATTATGAATATTAAATGAATTTCCTTTTAAAATATAATTAATAAAATTTTATTAAAACATGGAGTATTGTGTGAGTATCAATCCGTGAATGAAGCTCCTGACGTATAATCAACTAAAATGACAAATTCCATAGTGCCTTGATTTTTCAAAAAATATGGAAAGGTCAGTTTATCATTTTATTTATATAATAGAATTATTTAATTTCTTTATTTATAAAAATACTATAAAAAAATTTTAAATTTATTTAAAAAATAAAAATTATCGTACGTATATCAATTGGGAATAAAAAATGATAATATCTTTATCTGTAAGTTTAAAACTATAAAAATATTCTCACCAATATTATTTTTTATTAATAAAATTTTTTATATATATATTTTTAAATAAAATGATTAATGGGTACATTTTTTATAAATAAAATTATTAATAAATATTTTTTTTAATAAGTAAAATGATTAATGAATATATTTTTGAAGTTAGATGAGTAAATAATATTTTTAATATAAAAAAAGTGATCCTATCATCACATTTTATCCCGTCGAAAATCAGTTATACAAATTACAACGTATATTAATTGTATGACAAACTATAAAATCAATATATAGACGAAACCTTGACTGGTAAGTAAAAACTTATGTTACATAGTAAATCATTTACGATAGTATTGATAAATTACTTAATATATATATATATATATATATAATGGTGCATAATTTTCGTAGGATTTGATTTATGAGAATTAGATAGAAAAAACTTTTTAATGAGAATATATTTTTAGCAAATATAGAACGGGAGTATTAAGCTAAAGTTGCATAAATGAAAATTTTCTATGTTTACCTAGAATAAATGTTATTTTAACTGTTTATTTTAATGGATTTAAACATATATATTTTTAAGTCTAGGAGACTTCCACCTAATTATACTAAGATAATAAATATTGTTTGATAACAACATCATTGGCATTTAATGTAATTTATCTTATATGTATTTTGAGGTCACTAATACAAGATATATATTTTTGATTTTTTTTTACTATTGAGTCTTAATACTTTAAATAAAAATATATTTTTAAACTATACAGTAATAACAATTATGTAATAAATTAAAAACAACTGCAACGTTTTGTTTTTTAGCACATACCACTTGATCATAGTTTTCATCTGGTATACCCACCAAAGAAACTACTTTAACTTTTTTTCTCTTTTTTTTTTAATTCTTTACGGATGATTTTATTATCCATTTTGAGTACTCTAATAAAATTATTTGAATAATATATATGATATTGTACAAAAAAAAATTATTAAGAGTCAGATAGCTAGACTTAGATCAATTATATATGATTTTATTTGAATAATTTTGAAAAAACTAAAACTTTAATAAATTGATATTCAAGTAAATATTTGACTTAATGCTTTATTATAAAGATTATTTAAAATTTGATAGAATATGATGTCAAGTTAATTGCCTATATAATTAGCATTAAATAGCATATTATGTTTATTAATTATAATGCATTAATTTTATTGTTGTTTGATTTAAAATATGTGATTGTATTTTTATTTTTATTATTTACTTTTTTTTATTTTTTTAATTTTTTGGTATATTGTATAGGATGAAGTGATACTTAAATGTTCTCATTGTACATTAGATATATTTATAAAATTAGAACTACATGTATGAAAGTATTTTATACAATGAGTAATGTGTATTTATTGATTGGATATAAAATCATGAAATAACCGTAAGATCATTAAACTAACAAAAATCAATTAAATTATACTATATAAAATGACATATATATTATATACAAATAAGCTCCTAATCTAACATACATCATAAGATTGCTGTTGATATTTAGTGTAAGTACTAAAATTTTAAAAAACTAATTTAATTAAGTATGTCTTTATTTTATATACTTTTATTATATTTATTATTTAATTAATATATTTATCATTTTTCATAAATTTTAATCATTAAAACTAATCATATGCATTAAAAATAAAAAAATTCTTTCCTTTTGGGAGTGAAAAATAAACTTGTTTTAAAAAATATTTTTTAGTATATCCATACGAGGTTTATTTATTTTTTGTTTTCAAATTCTAATCACTCAAATAATTTTTATTGTAATTCTTAACTCCATATTAATTTCGAATGCAGTGCAAATTTTGAAGTTTTTCTTAAACAATTCTAACTTTTAACAAAATTAAACATTTTTAATAGGAACATAAAGAGAAGATATATGAAGGTAAGAATCATACTCAATTCTAAGTTCTGATTATGCAAAGAAACTTTTTACAAAAAAAAAGTTATAGATCCAAACTACCAAATTGACCACCTTTAAACAAATATTGCAAGTTGATTTTTGAGAGTTTATTAATCGGTATGCTAAGGTTTTGGTTTTTTCAAAACTCTCCAAACAAAGTTTGCTTGTAAAATAAACCAATAACTGACCAAACCTTCTCTGTTATTGGATATCTCAACCTGTTTGTATACAATGATCGTATGTATAGCATGGCATACTATCTATTGTATGTATAGCTGAATATGTGTCAAAGATTAAAACCTTGACCATAGAATTATGAACTATAGGTGAAAAGATTTCAAAGCGTGACATGATTATGTTTATTCTATATGGTAGGGGCTTAGACTACAAACCATGAATATTTTCATTGAATAATTATTGATATGGTATTTTTTTTATTTTTTTTGAAGAACTTCATAGTCAGCTACTGACTTATGAATATTTTGTTAGCAAAATAGAATAAAAGGTATGATGTGCAAGTTGTTCGGGCTAATTTGGCTAGAGGTCTTAGCTATGGAAGTTTTAATGGAAATTTTAATCCAAATGGAGGAAGAAGTGTTATGTATAATTCTGAATATTGAGGAAGTGGTAGAGTTCCTAAGAGGAATGTTCAAAGTCAATTTTGCTTGAAAATTAGGCACATTGCTTTAGGACGTTTTGCCTTAAAGAACCTAGCTAGCTGCCATATGAATATGCAAATAATGCTTCACAGTCGATGCTTAGTAATGGAGCAACTATGCACATGAAGCCTCTGACATGACAGTTCTTGGAAATCATGTACTGCCATATAGTGGTGATGATAGTGTTATTTTTGGCAAGGGTAATTCTCTACACGTTGTTTGAACTGGTGATTCCAAAGTTATGACTTCTCATAATTCTTTTCAGTTAAGAGACGAATTGCATGCACTTAACTTGATTTCTAATCTCATATTTATAGAATGTTATATGATAGATCAAAACACATTAAAATTGATTAACATTTTATCAAGGATCAAGTACTACGTACAAACTTGAGGTTACATGCATATTGTAGTTCAAAAGTATATCAATTAACAATAAGCTCCTGGTGTGTCATACACCATAGGGTATCTCAACCTATTTGTATATATATCGTATGTGTATCCTATCATACTAACTAGCATGTATCCAAATGAAGTGCTATATATATAAGTAGCTCATTAGGATTAATAAATCATTGAAATCTATTTATTCTAAGTGTATCTCGTTTACAATATTAAATATAGACGATGAGAATAGCCTTACATGGATAAAAAAAGTTATCTAAAGTAAGTGAAGATGGTATTCCAGCTAAATAAAATGCAATATGAGTACAACTATTTTAAAAAAAAATACAAGTACTCAATCTTTTTGATAAAGAAAACAAATAATATGATTATTGAAAAATATACTTCAAAAATACTAAATAACACATTTGCAATATATAGGATAAATTTCTAAAAAATATATTATATAAAGTACGAACTATATATTAAAACGAGTCCATATATCTTATGAAAAATTATTTATTATTCTAAAAATAAGTAATGATATAGTACTTTAAATTAATAAAATATAAAATTAATATAATTATTTTTTTAAAAAAATACAAGGTCCTAATAATTAATAAATAAAATAAACAACGCAATTTTTAAGGGATCTAATAACAATAAATAGCACTAGTAACAGAGATATGCGTTGTTACATGGAATCATGTTTGTTTTGAAATAAAGTTCTCTTATATTCATGGGATTTGATTTAAAAATCAGAACTTACAATTATTATAGCTCTTTAACTAAAAAGTATATCGATCATATATGCTCAAGCTATTAAGATAGTAATGTTAAACAACCAAGTTGGGATCAAACTAATTGAGCATGTAACAATTTATAATTAATTAGTATTTTATAATGTACATGAAACTATATGCATCAAGTGTGATATTCTTACTAATTAACATAACCAATAATATTATGATGCATGGACATTGGTTATTTTAAATTGGATAAAAAGTTGCTTTACCTATCAAGGGTTTTTTTAAGTAGTTTTACTATTTTTGCAACACAAGCATAAGTTGTTGATTGTAAAAATAAAAAAAATAAAAACAACAAGAAATAATTCATCTCAAATTTAAGAGAGTACTTGTCTTGTATAATTTGGTGATGATAAATATTTTTTAAGATCAAGCTATTGACAAAGTAATTAACACTATATTAAAAAAAATACTCTTTCTAAGTCGACCCAAGCTACTTCAAGGTCCTAGACATGATTCATTGCATGGGTACTTCATACATTACATAATTATTTTATTAAATAAATTAAAAATATTTCATTTAATAATTCAAAATACACTTATCAAATTGTACTATATCACTAAATGAATACAATAATATTACATAAAAAAAGCGCAAGTACATATGCATATAATGTTAATTCTAATTATAATTTAATGTTGTCCCTTTTAACCCACACAAAAAAATGTCGAAGTGCTTTTTTTCTTACAATAATACAATAGTAGTGTCTATATTTACTTTAAGGTAGACAAATGATTCAATTTCTTGTTTTAAATTAGAAATTGTATCACATGTTTAACACATCGTTGTACAAATGAAGAGTAATTGTATCATTTTAAAAGTTTGGTATTTTAGTAGTATCTTTATTTAACAAAAGTTATGAATGTTGACCAATATTTTCATAACAATATACTATTAGTTCTTACATTTAATTTTAAGTATACAAATTATTTAAAATTAAGATTTAATTAAAATTTTTAATATGTGTTATACATATGGATAAACATGTAAGGAAAAACTCGTCCTTAAAGTTGTTTATTGTCAATGAACTACAACTCAGTCTTCAACCTATCATTTCTTTTGTAGTTTTTTACATGGACATAATATCACATGATTTCATTATGTAGTGTAATAATATTAGAATCTTTCTTTTTGTAGTTATTTTATTTATATGATATATCATATATTGATTACATCTCTCTAATTTATTAAATTGTTCTTTCTATTATCTAATATGTTTTCGGTTAGTTCTCAATTTGTATCTTGTTCTTTACTATTTATCCTTTGAATGATCTTTCTTTTCTTTTTATTTATATATGTTTTTATGAATAAACTGAATTGTGTTTTTCAAGCTTAATTCCTTAAGTATTCTCGCATCTTTTTTTCTATACTTTTTGCTTATTATAGTTTGTCATGTTGATTATTTACATTTTTTTAGAAATATTGACTTACATGTGACTAAAAAAGTATGCTTAGTTGGTATTATGTTGATTTAGATTGTTCAATCTTTTCAAATATGTTTCTTTTTTTTTACTTCTCCTCAACTTAAATGTTTTAGTATTAAATAAAAGTCATATGTTTTTATAGAAAAGTTATTCATCGTCTCTTTGTTTTTTTTACAAAATTATCGTCTTTAACATGATTCGAGTTATTTAAGATTTTTTCAAAACTCTTAGTTTTTCGTGACTTCGCTTGGTTTTGGGATTAAAATAACTTTTTCTATTTCTTTAATTTTTTTAAAGAAGAGTTTGTCCTTAATTTATTGCATATTTTTGTAACGCGTGCTAAAATCTTGATTAAATATTAATTTTAGATAATTAGTATACTCAAAATTAAATGTAAAAACTATTAGAATATTGTTATAAAATATGGATTCATATGCATATATCTTAAAGTACTAAACCCTTTTAACGACACAATTAACTTCACACTTATATCACATATAACATATAACATACGTGATAAAATCTCTAATTTAAAACATAAAATTTGAACACTTAGGTACCTTAAATAAATAAAAAGATTGTTATTATACAACTTTAAAACTATAGATTCTTATGAATATAAATAAAGCGCCCAAATCCTAATTTAACTATGTGCAGAAATCACATTCTATGTTTAATTCTAGGTTCAAATCCCAGCTGAAAAACCTTTACTTTGTATGTTGAGTCTTGCTCAAATATCGTGATGGTCTTTTAATTAGTTAATATATATTTTCTCTCACTCCAAACTTTTTGTTATTTCAATTTAACTCTGATTTTTTTTTTAATTTAAATTTTTTAATAAAATATTAATTTTACATGATTTAAACCTATAATTTAAAGAGTTAAATCATCATTTTTAATTTAAGTTGATGGTTAATAACAAGGAAACTTCTCTTTAACTTAACAAATAGTAAAAACTGATAAAAAAATCTCTTTTATCTTTTATTTTATTTTTTTAACAATCTCTACCACTAGTTTTAGTTTTAGAGTTCAACCTCAACAAACCCTTTATGTATGATATTTTGGAATTGTCTTGTAATTAGATGGTATAATCCTTTATCCTCGTTATAATTAATCTAAATTTAATTTTTATTTATATAATATTTTATTTATTTAATATTAAAAAATGATAATTTTGGAGCCTTAATTAGTAGGTGAGACTTAATTCCCTCGACTTTCTCTCGTTTTAAATCTTAAATTCCTACCCCTTCAAATAGGTCTCTTTTTTGTAGGCGACTTAGTTAATATAATAATAATAATAATACTAATAATAATAATAATAATAATAATACTAATAATAATAATAATAATAATAATAATAATAATATCCCCAATTTCAAGAGTGGCGTATTGTTATGGTAATCTCTTTGTGTCGAATTTGAATAATGTTATCGTGTTTATCGTGTAAAATTATATGTTTTCTAACACATTAAAAAAATTATAAAAAATAACTTCTTAAAAATTTATATTAATAAAAATAATATTTAATAATATTAAATGAGATTTAAAAATAATAATATCTGTATTTATTTTTAATAGAATCGAAAATAATATCCTCTAAATAACCTCTACGATCGGTAGAGCTCATTTCTTGTCAAAGTCTAATAAATAATTAAAATTTGTTGATAGGTATATGTTGGTCTTTTCCGAGTTCCCTAGCTGGCATGTTCTTTGCTGTAATCACCATGTTATTTAAACAACATAACGAAAGAATAACGATTAAAATACTGGAATAAGTTACTAGTAACTATTGCACGTGGTGGTGGTTGTATATGTTGAGATTTTAGGGCATATGATTTATTATGATATATGAAAATTAATTTTTCTTTCCTTTTTTTTTCTTCTATTGATCTCATGTACATCTTATTACATAACCATATATAGTTTTAAAAATTCTTGTATAAAATATGTTTTATCCTTTAATATAAGTAACATTAGTTAATTTCGTCTCTATTTTTTTACTTTTTCATTTTAATAAAATAAAATATTATAATAACGTTTTGTTACGTGTGAATGACTTATTATATACAAGAATTTTTCATCAAATATGTTAAGTTTCCTCAGTTTCATATCGGTTAGGAATTAGACATCAGTTTTCAGTTTCATATAGGTCAGGAATTAGGCATCAATGTTGTCTATAAGTTTGGACAACCCTTAATTCAATAAGATTTTATTAGGTTAAATTAAACTTGAATTTCTAACATGATATCAGAGTTGATCCTCACTTGATAGGTGACTTGGACTTGTCCTTAAAAATCCTACCGTACCTTTGTGAGACTATATTTATCCGTGTGAAGGATGGTTATTAAGTTTTTTTCAGTCTAACATTGATCAGAAATTAGCCAACAATGTTATTTATAAGATTGGATAATACTTAACTCAATGAGATCTTATTAAGTTAAATTAATTCATTATTTTTAACAAAATAACGTGTTAAAGATTTAATATTTTTTTCTTAAAAAAATCACTTGTAATTCAATTATGGGCTCTAGTAATATTTCTTTATATATATATATATATATATCTATAGCAAAGAGAAATTAATAAAACTACATTATTTTTAGTAATTAACATTTAAGGAAAAATTATATCAATTTATGGCAGTTTTTGTCACTGTTAGCAACAAGAAATTAATAAAACTACATTATTATTAGTAATTAACATTTAAGGAAAAACTATATCAATTTATGGCAGTTTTTGTCACTATTAGCAACAAGAAATTAATAAAACTACATTATTATTAGTAATTAACATTTAAGGAAAAACTATATCAATGTGACAGCTTTGTCACTATTTAATAGCATACTCCACATATCATAGCCCACCTCATTATTGTTGTTTTATATTGCACCGATTCCTCTTTAATTTCTGGTCCCCGAGTCAATTAATTATTCCTAAATTTTCTTCATAGTTTCCAAGCTGATACAAGTTAAGCTGGAGCAATTAAGTTTTATGTAAAACATGTTACTGCATAAAGTTGTACCCTACCTATGTCTTAAATAGCATATTAAAGTTATAATTAACGGGCTTTAAAATAGCATATTAAAGTTATACACGTACTCTTATTTAAAATAATTAAAGAATAAAAAAAATTCTATAAAGAATATTAACGGAAGAAATAAATTTTATTTAACACAAAAATACAAAGATGTCACAAAATATTAAGAAAGAGTTTCAAAAAAATCCTTAAAAAATTGAATCATATTGAAGATAATTGTCTTGGGATAAAAAAAAAAGATGATTAACCTATGTATTTTATCTCAAATAAATAATTAATAAAATTTATAATAATTTTAATGCTCTTATAAACAAAGGATTATAAACTGAGACGTGATTCATAAAATAATTTTAAAGACAAGTTTATTCTTTATTTTGATACTTATTGAAAATTTTAATTAAGTTATAATTTTAAATCATAAATGTATTTAAAATTAAATATAAGTATTAATAATACATTGTTATAAAAATATAAATTATACATATTTTTTATTAAATATAAATATTATTAAAATACCGACCAGTACTAATAATATTTGGTTTCCACAGAATAATAAGATACAATATATCTATGAAACTGTGTAACCACGGATTTTTTTTCCTTTGTAAGATGTTTGCCGGACATATAAGAAAATATAAATTACTTTTTTTCCTTTCAAAATAGAAAAACCATATATATATATATATATATATATATATAAGTGGATCCCAGATCAATCTATTCTCCTACCTGAATACTATTGAAGTGTTATAGAAGAACAGCTCGAGATTATAGAAAGTGACAACATTATAACAAATGTTATCGTAAACAATAATCATTAACAACTTTAATCAATAATAATAATAATATTATTATTAAAATATAATTAAAATAGATACATCACATAAAAATATCAGGATATATCATGAATATGAGACATTTTATAGATTTTATAAAATAAATATTTTAATCTCATTATTTTTAATTAAATTATTTTAATTTTATAATTAAAAAATATATATTTTAATCTTAAAAATCCCTAAAATATAATAATAAAATGATATTATAATTGTAATAAAACAATAAAAATATTATCATTTATATTTAAAATTTTAATATTAAAAATAGTTTAGTTTGTAATTTCATAGAGTTTAGTTTGTATTTTTACATTAAATATTATTTAAATTAAATTATTGATTATCATTTAATTAGATCTCATTTAATATTATTAAAATATTACTTTATTGTTATAAGTTTTGATCTTTTAAAAATTTTATTTTACGTAGTATGTTTATTATTTTAATACAAATTAAATACAAATATTTTTAATTAAGATTTGAATTCAAAATATTAACCATATTTAAATAAATTTCATGCGATTTAGCCACGTATTGGTATTGGATGACACCATATTGAATACCCAATTGCATGAGCCATTAAAAGGACCTGTGCACTCATTTTGGTCTTTGCAACGTCCATCCACCTTTACCTCATCTAATTCTCACATACTTTAAATCCGTACTTGAAGACACAGTTTGTTACTCTTTAATTTTAGCCCATCATTCTCTGAACTGCAACCAATAAAAGCATATCTTTTGATCTTAGTCTTCTCCGCCTAATCTCCTTCTCTGTCTCATTCAATTCTCTGTTATTGCCAGAGCTTGAAAAAATGGGCTTTTTCAGAACTGAGATCACAGTTTATAAACCAGTCAACCAAGTTGATTTGAGTGCTCAAAGCTCTGAATTCTATCTAAGAGCCAATGTCAAAGGTTTAATTTTTCATCTCTCTCTCTCTCTCTTCGTAATTGTGATTATCTATGTTCCTATAAAATTCGTTGTGTTTTTTCTTCTCTGCTTTCTTATTTCTTTGTTCTGTTTTCTCTGTTTTCAAACACACAGTCACTTCATGCATATACAACTCAAAAGGGATTGGAGTTTAGTATAAATTTATAATCATAATTATTTAATTATAATTGTTAAAATCCATAAAATTTATATGGTTTTGAAAGTATATATATGACTGATCTAATGTTAAATAAGGAGTGTACCAACAAGGTGATCTGCAACATCACATTTTAATCAATTACATTTATCAATTAAAATTTACCACTTTAATTAAGATTTTATCTCATATTGAGATGGAAATTAAGACCTTTTTAATTACATAACATGTCACAAAGTGCTAGAGTAATTGCATATCAAGCCACTACAACACCATAATTTTTGCACTGTTCGGCATTAGGTCAATGCTAGCTATAATGAAGGACTAGCCTGCATTGAAATTTTCTCTCTTTTTCTAAGTCTCTTTTGATTTTCTGTTCATAGCTCCTAGATTGGCTGGATTACTGGTGAAGATTTTTGTTTGGTTCTTGGAGTTACCGATCTTGGGGACCCTGTTATTGTACGTATTAAAAGGAAACAACCTAATTCACAAGGTACAATTAATTATGCTGCTTATGTTTCTTTTGAATTTGTTTTTTGTGCTCTCATATTCCTCTATCTCTCTCTCTCTCTATATATATATAATTGATTTGAAAATGATAAAAATATTAGATTTTTTTAGATAATATTAATTTAATTCATTATAATATTTACATGTGTTAAAAATTTAAGTAATATAAGTATAAAAATAAATATAAATTTATTTATCTTTGTCATTCTTAGTATATTTATACACCAAAAACATTATATCATTTGTTATCCTTTTTTATTTAATGGATTGAGATTTAAAAGGTAAGAAATTTTTTATAATTTGAATTGTTAAGATATAATTGTAAAACATTAGGTAAAAATTTGATGAGTGGATCATCTTCTTACATATTATATTATATGCTGTATTATATTATATATATAAGGGGAGTTGGTGCGGGAGGATTTATTTGACTTTTCAATATGTTTTATAATTTTTATACATTTTGTAAAATGTGTGACATTATTATATTTAGAAGTGGGGTTATATTATTTTCGTAATATATTTATTTTTAATTTTAAAAATTATTCAAAATATTTTAAATAAATTTTAATTAATATAGAATAAATACATTAAAGATAAAGTAATATTTTTAATAATTTTTAAATTTAATAATAAATATAATATAAAAATAACAAAATATTATCCAGAATCTAATTCATTAATCCTTATAACACACCTAGCAGTTGTCAAACTTTTACACTAGTCCTTTGTTTTCTTCTATTATGATACCAAATTAGTAACAGATTCGGATTTTTTTTTCCTCCTCTTATTTTGATAACACACGTTTGCTTGCTGTCATGCATTTTATATCCAACCAGCCCCTCTCTCTCTCTAATATGGTTATGTTTTAATTATGTCCTTATTTTAATGTTACAACTTTAAAAATAATACAATTTCATATTATGTGACACTTTCCAAAGAAAAAAAAGAAGAGTATAGAGGTGAAATCAATTACTTTGCACTATAATTTAATAACAAAAAAAAATATTTTGTATAGTATAATTTAGAACATCTTATATGGCAAGTAAGTAATAATCACAGTAAAAAGAAAATTTTATAGATCAAATTCAATAAGCGTTAAGTCAACAAATAAACATGATCATAAAATAATTTTAATAAAAAAATAAAAATCTAATAATTATCTTCTAATTATCTAAAAGTGATAATTATGGAGATGTTAACGATACTACAAAAAGTTAATTCAATATCGATAAGGAATAGATATCAGATTCATTCATCTCCTTATATATATTTAAATGTCTACATATTCATAGGGATATGATATGATCTTACAATATCATATAAAATATATCTTCTTTTATATAACAGAGAATTACAATTAAATATAATCTTTTCTTATAATCATATAGTTAGATTGTAGATCTCCTCTAAACTTTACAGCTTTATTACTGACGTAAACATTGAAGAGTCAAAGACCACCCCTACGATGATTCAAGGTTTTAATGTATTTTTTCATATCGTAAATCTACGAAAGAGAGTCCTACCTAGTGTTGACAACATCTACATTAACATCTAGCATCATACTATAGGAAATGAGTGTGTTTTATTCGACTAAAGAGATCATAAAATTGTAGGACTTTCTAAGTATTCTCCAATTTCACCATCTTAAAAAAATTCATAAAGGTCATTGAAGAAGAGACTAAGGAGCAATAAGATTTTTCAAAAGAAGGCATGATATTCATCTAATTCACCATTGTCACCAACTCGACTCTACACTTTTAAAAGAGGTCATGGATCAATTAACTAGCTTCATTGCTCAAAACTTGACTAAAGTTAAGAGGTCTAATATATTAACCAGTATTCCATTCATTCGTTCGTCCTTCCAACTCCACCATAGCATGCCAGAAATACAAATGTTGTATCTAGACATTCTCACCAACAACGAGCTTAACAAGTCCAGAGGAAGAGAGCCCAGGCTAGAACCTTCCTGGACCTAATAGAAAACATACTCCAAACAATCTTGGAACTAGACCCACTCACTCTTAGACTAGTCCTTGCCCCAGATAATGTTTAAGAGACATATTTTAATGCCCAAAGTGCATAAGACTAGACCCACAACCATCCAAGGTCTAACCGGTGAGATGATTGTCCATGACGAGACCCGTGTCTTAGGCCAAGTGTCATTGGTCAGGATATGGATAATCAGGAGGTGTCACTTAGGCCAAGCACCACCAGTTAGGACATGGCTTACGAAGAAGTGTTCCTAAGATAGGTGTTGTTGGCCTGGAGATGATTTGACTAGATTCACCTACCAAACAGACCCTTACCGCTTACCTTTTACTGATCGGTCACTCTTTGGTCATGTATGGCGAGCCGGAGCTGCTACCACCATAAGGTGAGGCATCCATCATCATTATTGGCTAGGAAAATGACCCTCAGTAGAGGTACATTCGTATATCTAGATATATTAAGCAAACATGTCTCCTGGCATCTAAATTATATTTCTACACGATCTTTATAAGATTGACTCTATATGCTTCCAACAAAAAAACAAAGGATAAATTTATAAATTCTAGAACTTCGATCTCAAGGGAGTGTAAGAAAGATCATCTTGTGTAATCAATTGACCAAAGTTAGACATAATACTGCTTATAAATATTTTTTTACTCTACCAAGTAACCCCTAGATGGATATAAAAATTTGTGCGTTGCTTGAAAATTTTAAGACCTCTATCTAAAAGATCACTTACCTATCTACCACCTACCAAAACTTGGTGGCCAACCAACATCTGAGTGAATTGCATGCACATACACTTCCAAGATAAGTGGGAGCCGACTAGAATAATGGTGCTTACTAGGAGGGTCAAAATTGGTCTCATTCATCGACCAGACACAAAAGTTGGTTTAGGCTTGATTTATTCACTTCTCAACTAATTCTCAAAAAAATAAAATTAGTTCCAAAATCCTCACAATGAGATGATTCCAATGGATGTATTTTCGACAATTTTTTATGTACGTACAAAAATGGGTTTTTGGAGAGATTGGTCACCCATCCAAGACAATCAAATTGTGGAAAAATGATATTCCACCCTTCCATTCATTCATGGCATCTAAAATCTTTATGAAAATATTATCCACTCTCTCGATCATTTTCATTTAATAGATCTTCAAAAATAGAATGATTTTCGTTCCAAAAAAACTAATAAATCAATGAGTGTAACACTTAGATGGGAATCATGGAGTCCAACTAACCATTAGGCCATCTAGCACTCTTACGGCCTACTTGAGTGGTAAAATCTATGCTTGCTCCATTTTGCCCAAAATACACCCGATTGGTTTGCAATTGAAGAGCCTATATGGATACCAACACCCATCTCAATATGATGAAGATAACATTATAGACCATCCTAGAATGCCTCTTAGAGCCATAGGCTCCTAGCTTACTTCCCATCCTTGATAACATCAATGTGACATCTTTTAAATGCCTATAGTTTATAGGATCTTACTCGTTCTCAAACGGGATTCAACCTATATGACCAACCACGATGGGAACTAAGATCTAGTGTCGATCATACAGAGCTTGCCCATAAAGTAAAAGGTCATCCATCCATGGATGGCTAGGAAGCATCCCTTTAACCATCCATCATGAACTGGTTAGGACAATCTCGAGTAGCTTCTGTTCCTGACGATTTATGCAACCTTAGAAAGTTCATAACTCGATAAACGAACAAGGTAAGGAGTTATCAACTCCTAGGGACTCATCATCAACTCATAAGCAACGGAATACATACAACATGAGTGATCACGAAATTGAATACGCATAAAAGAAAGCAACATAAATAAATTAAACAAATAAGCATGAAGTTTAATTTATAATAAGATAAAAGGAAATAAGTATGGAAAAATAGGAAAGAAGAATATAAGAAATTAGACAATATATAATAAGATCCTTATATGTTGGCACATACATCGATAGAATTATGCTTGTATTAAGTAAATAGTATAGTATACAAACACATCGATATAATGAAGTCAACCAACATAAAACCCTCCTCTGTGGTAGCATCATTGGATTTCTTATGAAAACTACTCAACAATAGTCAATTGACTAATTGAATAAAAGTACCTTAGAAATCAATAGAAACATAAACAAAAATACTTTTATCAATCAAGACATCTACCATAATTGGTCTTATTCTTCCCTCAATAGTTGCCTCCACAACTACAATGATATAAAGCTAAGTCATAGTCATCATTTTCATCAGGTTCATAACTACAATATTGCAATTATGGTTATCAAGGTCATTGTTTTCATCTCCAGTTACGTTTTCCAAAATGTAGCATCCTCCGTTGACATTAGGGTTGGTACTTACCAGATATTTCAAGAATTTTAGGATCGATCTTCGATATTTAGCCACAATCAAAAGCCAAAACTTGATCCATTTTATTATGTTTGTAAAAGCTAAACTAATTTCACTCAACCAAAGATTAATTTCTTTGTTAAGAATTCAATTTCTACATATGAGAAATTTTGTGAGATATTTGTTAGTGTTCGATCATTTTGGGTCATTTTTTCTTCTTAAAATCTCACAATACTCTTGTAAAATTGATAACATAGAACTCATGTGTCATATTTTACCCTATGTAATCAATTTTAACAAAAAATACTATTCAAAATTATTAAAATTGGTACTAATTTTTAATTATGTTATTAAAAGGGGGTTATTTAATAATAAGAGATATAAATAACATCAATATATTAACAGAGTTACATTTAAGGTACCAAATCTTAATTAAATAATCTAGTTAATTATTTTAATATTTTAATTATTTATTCTACAATTTTTTTGTAAAAATATTTAATCTGTAATATTTTAATTAATTAATCAACCTATATTACAAGAATTTATAAATATATATATTAAATAAAAAATTAGTTTAAGATATAAATAATTGATTATTTTGATGTTTTATAAAAATTTTAAAAATAAATTACATATTTTTGATAAAAAATTTATTGATATATATATTTTAAACTTTTTCTTAATAATAATATTTTTAATATTTTTATAAAAATTATATATTAATATTTTGTTCTATATTGACTTTTTATGAGACAAAGTAACAACTCTTAAAAATAATAATTGAGATCTTCAATGGAAAGCAAAAGTCACAATCCAAACTCCAACGCTACTTCAAACTACTTTTATCACCCTACCTCCTTGATGGGCAACCACCACGAATGTACCATCGTAGATTCCATGCCTTATTTTAGATATTTGATGAAATTAAAGCTTCAACCATACTCGATAAGTGATGAAAGCTTCACTTTACAATTAGGGATGATATTTTTATCAAATAATATATTTTTCTTTTCTAAATACAATCTAGGGATGATATTATTAAATTGTGATCTAATAGTTCAAAAATAAATGATATATCTTAAATTAAATAATAATATTCTTTAATTTATCATTGCAATAATACATTCTCTCTATTCCTTAACTTTTTTTATTGTTTTTTTATTTAATTTCCTTTTATTTTAATGAAATTATTAAAAGAAAATTATTTAGGTATGAATTCATTCAAATATATTTGAATCAAATGCAGCTGGTGACAAATGCAGAGCTGGAAGAGCATCCTATTTACACCCCCTTGCATCCATTTGACGAAGGTCTACTATTTTGCTTTCTTCATTATTAGTTTTTCGTAATTAACAGTAAGAAATTATATATATATATATATATATATATATATATATCTCGGAAGGGTAATGATTGTTATATCAATAATTATTAAATGAAAATATCTTATTGAAAGAATATTTATTATATCAATAATTATTGAATGAAAATTTTTGTTCTTTAATTATATTTAAAGACAATCTTGCTCTCCATTTTTTTGCATGTGTATTACACATGCAAAAATTTACGATTAAATCTTAATTTTGAACTATTAATACACTTAAAATTAAATATAATGATTATATATTATCATAAAAATATGAATCTATATGCATGTCTTTTGTTGAATAAGATACTTCAAATTATTAAACCCCAAATGATATATAAACATCAATAAAAATAAAGCAAGGAAAAATTAAAAGAAAAACACAAACCAAGTTTAAAGTAGTTCAATCTAATCAATGTGATAAATCTTTTTCATTTCTTCACCCCTTCCAAATGTAGATGTTTCACTAACTCTTTTAGAGATTACAAGTTATAATGGAAATATCTTGAAAAGAAATACACAAACAAGAGATAATAGCAATTAAAAAGACCTCACAAAGCTTCCACACACAACAATGATAGAAACTTTAAATTTCTCTTTTTTTCTAGCTCTTCTTACTCTCTTAAAATGACCGCTCTTTTATTCTTACTCTCTTAAAATGACCTCTCTTTTATTCTTACTCTCTCAATCTTGTAATGAGGCTTCTAGTAGGTTTTTACAATAATGCCCCTAAAATAGAGCTTATTGTTATAAAAAAAAGTGTCCCTTTATATCATTTGTTCTATTTTCTAAACTTGCTCAATCGATTGAGTCATTAATATTGGAAACCAAATTTTATGCAAAAATACCTTGATTGTTGCATTCTTGTTGCTCGATCGAACGACTAGTACCAGAAACTATTTTTAACTCCATACAATGCTCATAGTCTAACCTTTCATACCCTTTGGGTTTTCATTACAATATCACAATTCTCCACCTTGATGCTAATCATTGGGACTCATTCTCTTGGACGAAGAACCACCTCTTTCACCTTTATTTAGATGGAGTGGTCACCTTGACCAAAATTTGAAACTTCACAAACTTTGCCAAGGGAATCGATTTTGTTGCCATATTCGTCGGGTTATCACCCGTGTGAATTTTCAAGAGATCCACCTCACCATGTTCTGTCATCTCTGTTATAAAGTTTAGCTTTACATCTACATGCTTCGTACAATCATGAAATTAAGGATTTTTGATCAAGCAAATTGCATCTTGTTTATCACAATGAACCATCACTTTCTTTTGCTCAAACCCGAGTTCGCCAGCTAAACCTTTCAACCACATAGCTTCTTTTATTGCTTCCATTGCGGCAATAAATTTTACCTATATAGAAAACAAAATCACTTGGATTATAAGTTTTCCTTATAACTCATCGAGTTTTTCCCAAAACCAAACAAGTAACTCATGATTAACCACCTCTTATCACAATCACTGGCTAAGTCAAAATCCACATAGCCTACCACACCAACACTAATTCCTCGGAGTGATCATAGAGAAGACCAACTCTTATTGTACCCTGCAAATACCTCATCACTTATTTCACAGCCTCCCAATGATTTCTACCTAGATTAGCCATGCAACGGCTCACCAAACTGGTACCAAATGTAATATCCACTATTGTACAAATTATCAAATACATTAAACTACCCATTGTACTTGCATAGAGTACCTTCTCCATTTCTTTCTTCTCCTCATTTGTCATAGGAGAGTTTGAAACCAACAACTTGAAATATAATGCTATTGGAGTTGTATTCAATTTAGCATTGACTATATTAAATCATTCAGAATTTTCTCACAGTACCCTCCTTGAGTAATGAATAACCTATCTTTTTCTCCGTCTATTCTAATTTCCATTTCCAAAATATTCTTGGCACATTCAAGATCCTTCATCTTAAACATAGAATTAATTTGACTCTTTAACTTGGTAATTTGAAACCGACCACAACTAGTTATCAACATAGAACAATAAAATCATGGTATTGGAGCTAGTTGCACTTCTCAAATATACAAGATTGTCATGCATGCTTCGTTTAAACTCGATCTTCAACAAAAAAATCATCAAATCTCTTGTACCAACATCTTGGAGATTGTTTCAAACCATACAAAGACTTCTTCAAGACACACTATCTCACCCTTGTTCTTCTCAAAAAACCTTTTGGGTTGCTCCACAAAAATATCCTTCTCAAGTTACCCATGAAAAAAAACAATATTCATATCCAATTAATCAAGTTCTACATCATTATGCACAATAATAGACAATAATAATCTAATATAGAACTATGTTTTATAATAGGTGAAAATATTTCAGTAAAGTCAATATCTTCTCTTTAGGCAAACTCTTTTGCAATAACTCTAGCCTTATAGCAAGTTAGCTCGATATCTAGAACACATTCCTTCAGAATGTAAACTCATTTGTTGCCCATAACTTTTCATCCTTTTGATCAAATAACTAGTGTCTATGTCTTATTTTTATGTAGAGAATTCATTTCATCCTCATGACCTTCTGTCATTTATTGGCATCTTTTCTACTCATGGATTTTTCATAGGACATAATCTCTAGTCACGTTTCAACTATAATCTCTAGCCATGAAGTAGTCATTTCCTAGTCTACGTGACATGGATTCAGTGGTGTCTTCTTACTCCATCTCTTTAACATGATTTTCATCATTAGGAGGTTCCTATAATAGGTTTCCTTCGTTTGAAATTTCGTAAAATCATTTGGATATTCTAAAGTTTCATCTAGATCTTGAACTATCTTTTGTTGAACCAACAAACTCTTCATCTTACTCTTCCAAATATAAAAGTCTCCAATGCCATCCCACTTCTCTATTTATATTCTACTCATTTTCAACACATAAAATTTGTTTCATGACACAACTACAAACCACAATATCAAGCACCAAAAATTCACACACACAACAACCATGAAATATCCCTAAGCCAAGTAAAGCTTTGATACCACTTGTTATGAAAAATGTGAACCTTTAGATATTGTTTAAATTCAAGGATCCAAGTAAGCATAGAAATTTCTCCTATAATAACATCCAATAAAGTAATATTCAACAATCAAACATCAAACTCTAGAAACAAAATATCAAAAGAAATGGGAATAATGCAATGAAAAATTAAAAAAAAATAACATACTAAGTTTATAGTGATTCAACTCAACCAATGTGGTGAGTCTACTACACTTCTTCACACATTCCAAATAGAGATAAGTTTTACTAGCTTCTTTTGGAAATTACAAGTTACAATGGAGATATTTTGAAAAGAAATGCACATTCAAGAGATAATAACATTCAAAAAGACCTTCGAAAGCTTTCACATACAACAATGATAAAAACCTTAAATTTTTCTCTTTTCTAGCTCTCCTTACTCTTTCAAAATGACATCTCTTCTCTTCTTACTCTCTCAATCTTGTAATGAGGCTTCTAGGGCACATAATGTGCATATACATGCCTATAATGGGATTTTACAATAATGCCCCTCAAGTTAATAGCTTCTTTCCATAAAAAAATTTCTCTTTTTGTCATTTGTTCTGTTTTTTTGAACTTGTTCGATTGATCGAGTCATTAAAGTTGGGAACCAAATTTTACGTAAAAAATCCTCGATCGATCGGTCTATGCTCCTTATCAACTAGTACTAGAAACTATTTTCAACTCTACGTAGTGTTTTTAGTCCAACATTTGATGCATGAATTGGTTCTCAAGCATCACTTGTGCATTTACATCACAATTTCACAATTTTTAACAAGGTAATTGTAAATTTTGGTGTTGTTTATGGACAAAGATTCAAATTTAAACTCTCACACACACCATAAAATGGTGCTTATCTGAATTTTTTTTTGTAGATTTTAGCTTGAGAAAGAAGTAATTTTTGATTTATTTATTTTTTTGTTATACCTAATTGTACTTTATTGATGCAGATCTCAAAGAACAAGATGTGAAATGCATAGAGTCTGATATGTCTCCCCCTGAACAAGTTAAAGAGGCAATAGATTGTATACGTGACTTCTCTGAAAATAAATCATTTCATCGTTGGACCATAACAGATTATTCAAGGGCCTATTGTTCTGGAAAAATAACTCCTTTATTGGTATGTCACTTTTATAAAATACGTACGGTAGTTGTTATATTCAAACTCATACACTGTGTCTCTGTGTCCATTCTATTTATAATTTCATGTTTTGTTTGATTTTTGTAGGTCGTAGAGAGGTTCATAGCTGCTGTAAGAGAATCTTCAAATCCCCCATTGGAAATGTCATTCTTTATTAACTACAATGATGAAGATATTCTACGTCAAGCAACTGAATCAACATTTCGCTACAAACGAGGTATTTATTAAAAAATAAAAAGTTTATTTATCAATAATGGTGATATTAACGTAATTGACCTGATAGTTAAAAGTATATTAAAAATATAGTTAAAACAGTTTCATTAATGTAGTCGCTTCAAATTATATTGAACTATATATGTACCCGATCATATTATCATTGTTTGAAACTAACTTTCTTTTTTTTATTATTATTATTCGCACGATTGATAGTAGTTTTATTTTTTCTAATTAATTTAGGAAAAATATTACTTGATAAAAAATTATATTTCATGATTAATCTCTCCTTAAGTCACAACAAAACATCTATAATCTACAATAAAAGGATAAATTAATTTGAAATTTGGTTTTTTAAAAAAAAATAATTCAAAAACAATAAAAAGTGTGTAAAAATGAAACTAAATTCTAACATAATTTTAAAATTAAAAATATAACTAGTTATCAAATGATACTCATTTAAAAAAAATGGATTTAAAAATTAAAACCTGGAAACAAAATTGATTACAAAATAACTCATTAATGGTTTGTCGATAATACTCACATTTCTGAGTTTCAAGGCACATCTATTTAGGAACAAACTGAGTGTTATGTCTCCCAATATTCAAGAATTATTTGCCTCATGAAATTTTATACAGGAGCACCAATTTCTGCTCTAGATGGAGTTCCAATTGCTATCAAGGATGAAATTGACTGTGTGCCATATCCAACTACAGGTAATTTACCATTCAAGTTGGAAACTCTTTTTTGGGATGAACACTAAACACTTCTATAATAGGAGTCATTTTGTTAAAAATGTTTTTTTCCTTTTTTTTCGTATAGGAGGTACAAAATGGCTGCACAAACAGAGACCTTGCACAGATGATGCATGTTGCGTGAAACGCCTGAGACTTTGTGGAGCGATACTTGTTGGGAAAACCAACATGCATGAACTTGGTGCTGGAACAAGTGGAATAAATCCCCACTATGGGTAACATATTTTCTCTTAAGCTCACTACTGTAAAAAATCTATACATCTAAACCACTATACATTATCTTTTCGTGAGTCAGTTTCATTCCCTATGAGAAGTATAACAACCATTTGGTAATCACTTTAGAACTACAAGAAATCCATATGATCCCAGCAAAATCACTGGAGGTTCTTCTAGTGGATCAGCTGCAGTGGTTGCAGCCGGATTATGCCCTGTTGCACTCGGCGTCGATGGTGGAGGTACATTTATTTATTTTTTTCTGCTAAGGCCGGAAGTTATTTCCTCTACAACAATTCTCTAAATAAGAACATATTTTTATGCCAACAAAGCCACATAATATCTAAAATGTGTTTCATTTATAATTGACATTCAGGATCTGTAAGAATGCCTGCTGCTCTTTGTGGGGTTGTTGGTTTTAAACCAACCTTTGGCCGCATACCTCATGACGGGTAACTTGTTCGAGGATATTACAAGTTCTCAACAAGCAATTTCTCATGAAGTTTATAAAGATTTTAAAATATTTATCTGCTGTTCTTTCAGTGTTCTTCCTCTGAATTGGACAGTCGGGATGGTTGGAATACTTTCAAGCATTATTGAGGATGCTTTCATTGTGTTAGTATTCAATTCACTTTACTTCATACATGTGTTTTCTTTTACTCTTTAACTCCTTCAAAGGGTTTCTGAGATGTCCTCCTCTACAATACAATTTGTATGCATGCAGTTATGCAGCTATTAGTGGTGAACTTCCATCGAAAAAATTGAACTCACCAGTGAGTGCTTGCCAGTAACTTAAGAATCTGCAATACCAATCTGTGCCTTTAGCTTTAACCTTACCATTTTTTGGCACTTGACGACCTTGCAGGCCAAACTCAATTTCCCACTGCTAAATTCACTAACACCTATATCTAACATCAAATTGGCAAAGTATGGGGAGGTTAGTGACCTTGACTTTGACTTCATTCTTCTTATGACAGATATTACACAACAATCATATAAGTTCCATTGTTCTAATTGTAGTTCATTCTCAAACCATTAATTGGATCAATTAGTGGTTTAATGACTGCAGCGATGAAATCAGAACATGTTGTTCTAATGCAATAGACAAGCTTCAGCAGCATTATGGTTGGAAGGTACACTCACAGTTTAACAATGACTCTGGTATGCAATAAAGCTGAGGATCATTGGTGTCAATCAGTCAAAAAATTCATAAACAACTACATACGGATAGTTATCATAATCATAGTAAATGTATAGATAGTATGTGAATAAGGCTATGGCAACTAGATACTCCATAATTGTGAAAACTTCCAGACATAACTAATCATAGATGATCAATATGGTCATATAACTAATAAACAGTAGGGTGACTGCCTATTAATTAAACGTTGAATGTATTGTTCTTTCTAAGACAGTAGAGGTGACAATTCCAGAGATTGAAGTGATGCGCTTGGCACATTATTCAACTATTGGATCTGAGTGTAGCACATCTCTGAGTTCTCATCTACAGAAGCTGTATGTTTTATATCCCACAAAAATTTGATCTTAGTCTCTTACAACAGAGAAACTGAATTTGAACACTCACAACAAGCTTCTTAAATAGGAATTCGTCAGAAATAGGATGGGATGCAAGGGTAGCATTGGCAATCTATGGTTCCTTCAGCAGCAAAGAGTACATAAAGGCCCAAAAACTCAGGTAATTGCTGGCTTAGGTTTAATTCAAGCATTTCAAATTACAAGCAACTGGAAACTGTATTGAATTATGATGGCATGAAAAGTAGGGATGCCACTCAAAGCCGCAAGCTTAGCAGATCAGAGGGTGAGATATGAACAAATAATGTTCTCCCTGACTATAAGCTCTGATTATCTATAGATTAGCACCATCCGACAAGTGTACTTTTAAATTTTTATTTGACAGCTATTTTAATAACTGGTAGAAGATCATTCATAACTTAATTAACCCATATGTGATACAATACAATACAATAGTAGTTGCTATTTGGTTTTTAGTTAACAAACTTTGTTAAACATCTTAAACAAGCGAAGATATGCGGAAAGATACACATGACATGGGAAAAAATGATTGCTAAGATATCAAAACAAGCAAAGACATGCCTTTCCTACGTATGTAGCAGAGTGCATCGTATCCTCAGAAGCCCAAATGTGGTTTACCATAAAGCCTTGCACACTGGATGAATCTGCCACTCTAGTGAAAAATCAAAACAAATACTGATTACAACATGCATGACAGTTAAACTAAACTCATTTTGCCTAAAATTTTATAAGCCACTATGTGCCAGTTTGATGGAATTACTTTCTCTTATTTTTAGCTCTCAATTTTTTATCAAATGTACTCGCATGCACTTTAGAACTTCATGATCTGAAACATACATGGATTCCTTCTGCATCACCATTTCGTATCAGGTTTACAATTTATTTCTCTCATGATATCAGTACCTTATACATTCTCAGGAACCGACAGATGCAATTTCATAAGAAGATACTTGCTCAAGCAGACGTCATTGTTTCACCAACAACAGGGTATCTCCTTATCCTAAAGACCCATCATATTATTAACCCTATTAGGATCCCTTCCTGTATTATTTAGAGCCATTTCTCTAACTAAATAACTTTCTTATGTTATATAACCACTTAAATACCTTGTGCCAAACTATTAAATAAGAGGAAACATTATATCCAGGAATTTAGAAGCTGTGGAATCCAGTTCATGTTTCCAAAGTTCTTTAAAAGTCTAAATGGCTATTTGACATACTTGTATGCAGGGTAACTGCATACCCAATTTTTGATGATGCTCTCAAGACTGGTGAACTTGACTACATAAATGGAGGTACATGGCTCCTAAACTTTTTTTAGCTGGAATGTGATTCCAAATCAGTAATAACAAGTTCATATTTATGGTATTCTTATGATGTCAGTTACAATATATATGTGATATAGATATGTAATTGAGACAACCATTTTCTACTTTATCAGCTGCACTTGTTCGATATTCAATAGCAGGAAACTTTTTGGGTTTACCTACAGTGACTGTTCCAGTACGTCCCCATCAGCTCTTAGATTTTTTTCTTTAGTTTGTTGTTGCAACTGTGAAATTTCAACAAGCTAATCAGTTTTATCTTAACCTATTTTTGATCTTTCATAGGTTGGTTATGATAAATCAGGTTTGCCTATTGGTCTTCAATTTATTGGCAGGCCATGGTCCGAGTCAACACTAATTCACATAGCTCAAGCAATGGAAGTAAGTAAATACACTTGTATATTGATGTTCTAAAACATACTTGTTCTAATATCTCAAGATAGGTCAAGGTTTATCATAAGGTCTGGATAAGCTTGCTTTGACTAATATTATGAACTTTTATAAAATTGTCTGGCATTTCATGCAATGACTGACATTAAGGGTTATTTGGATTGCAGTACCTCTGTATTTCAGACTACAAAAAGCCAAAGGTTTTCTACGATCTTCTTAAAAGTTAAAGTTCAGCTATTTCTCCATGATTTGCAGAAAGGAAGGATTTATCATCAAGTTGAAGGAAATAATTCTCATAGACCGATTCATGATGTTTAGTTGTTGACTATGACCTATTATTAAGAATCTTGAAGCCAAGGCTGCCAATTGTAGAAACTTCTGATTTGCAAAACTCACGTCTTAAAATTTCTATGTGCATATATGGCTTACAGTTTCATACTTTTCAGTCAGCAATCCCGAAAAATGTTTGAAAAATGTTTTTTATCTTATAAATTTTGCGTGTTCAGGTTCAAGTCCCTATAGACAGTAACAATCCAGAAATAATTTGTACCATCTCTCAAAAAGAATGAATTAAGATGCTTAATTTGTTAGAAAATTTGGATAAAATGGTATAATCACAAATTCTTCCTCCCAAGATCTTCCTTAACAGAATATCAAATAACAAAGAAATAGATAGTACACAACACAAGAATTATAGTGGAAACTCCAAATTAAAAAAAAACCACCAGAGAAAAATTTACTATTTGGAAAATTGTTACAACCATACTCTCAATAATTTTCTCACACACCCAAAAGACAAAAGCAATTACAAGTCCAAGAGAATTTTTTCACAAAATTCTCTCACTCAAGAACTTCTCATACAAGTTTTTCTCTATTTTTGGGATGATTAACAATGAAGAAATAAAACTATATTTATAATCTTCAAGTTCTCATTTCATATGACAAACATTTCTTCATTCAACAAAATTAGACTACTTAATTTTCCTATTCTTTATTCAAACAACCATCATCTTTGATAATATGGTAAGCCACCTTCCATGAATTTTCTTCTAAATTACACACCTGTTATTTTGACTAACAAAACTAATATTATTTTTAATCAATCACAACATAATTCACATATTTGATTAAAATATTTCTAGAGTCTAAACTCTAATAAACTAAAATTTGAGCAGAAAAACCCTCAACATCAACCAGCTGACTACATGGCACATCGATAATTTCATCAATTAAAATTCAGCTGACTACATGGCACATCGATAATTTCATCAATTAAAATTCATTGTAAAAAAAAAATCAACAAAGAAGTCGCCTTTAAACTAATGTAAATAACATGATATCAATATGATGAAAGAATTTGACCAAAAATATAATGAAGAAGCGAACCGGAAGAAAGGAATACGAGACAGCCTAACCATAAATCATTTACAGTATCTATCGGCCTTCTTTTTGACGCGATCCTCAAGAGCTTCCTCAACGGACTTAACCTTAGATTTGGGATCGTAACCGAACTTCTTAGCCTCCACGGGAAAGAGCTCGTCGTACTTCATTCGTTTGGCAGCGTCTATGGTGTAAGCGTCCCCTAATCCTCCAATTGAATCTCCGGCGGCAGAAACTGATGGGTCGGTTCCATCATCGATAGAGTCAGGATTAGGGCTAGCATCATCATGATGCTTCTTCTTCTTTTTCTTCTTTTTGGATTTGGAAATAGATTTGCTGCTTGTAGCTAAAGCTCCACCTTTGAAGGTCAGTCTATTGCCTTTCACTCTCTCGTATGGGTCCGACATCTCTGCCTAATCTTCGCAATTCGTGCTCTGCTCTTCACTCTGTCTTTCGGAATTGCCTCCCCTTTTGCTTTTCCCTCCCTTGGCCAAATATGACCAGATGGTCTGATACTCGGAGAAGCTCTCTGTACACGACTTACGGGAATAACATTTTTGGTGCACTCTATCAGTATATAGCTAATAGTTTTTGGGCACGTGTAATGCACGTGTTCAAGTGATATTATGATAAAATAAAAATAATAAATATTTTTAATTTTTATAAAATTAAATTTTAAATGATTTAAATAAAGTTAATTGAATAATATAAAATAACTCAATAATTTGCCTTCAAATTTTTTTTTTCAATTTTCATGACAAAACTACGTGTATTTGATTTTATTTATAGTAACATGAAATAAAAGATTTAGAAATAAGGATAAATTCTAGTTTTTATCTGATTATTACAAAATATGAATAAATAATTAATTTTATGTCTGTATGATAAAATTTATATTTATTTTGTTTACATGAACTTGTTGTAAGATCCACGTAATCATTTGATTAAAAAAGAGGTATTAATAAATTATTTTATTATTTTTATTTTATTTAAAATAGTTATTTTATTTGATAAAAACTTGTCAATATATTTTTATTTGAAATTTATTAGTAATTAAAATTATTAAATGGAGGATTAACTTCAGTACGTATGCCTTTTTGTAATTTAATTTTTTTTAAGTTTTATTTATTCGAAGTTCAAATAATAGTTATATCAATTATTATTTTTCATCGTAACATAATGAGCAATAATAATATTATTAAATTATTGACTATAAAATAAAAATAAAAAAATTATAAAATGACGATAAACAGTAAGATAAATTACACGTAGTAAAAATATCACACAAGGTATAATATAATTTTTGATTTCTTTTTCTTTCTTTCTTTCTTTCTGTTTTTTTTTTTTTTGCTGTGTTTGGCTCTTTTTTATCTGTTTTTGCAATGCTATTGTATATATCTTGTTTTTTAAACTAATGTCAAACCTTTTCAATCGCATTCTCAGTTCACCATGTCAATTTTTTATTTTTTTTACAATATAAAATATTTAAAACGATTTAAACATTAAGATTCCAATTAAATTTGAAAATAGAATTAATAAGAAAAAATGTTAAAATAAAACTAAAAAGAGAACTTAAAAATCAAAATTTAAGTAAATGCAAAACCGAAATAAGTAAAAATCATTCAAAATAAAAATAAAAACATAAAAAAAACCTTTTTGTATTCATTACATTTTCTTTGATGGATAAAGATCAATACATGTATATAAAATCGAATAAATAGTCGAGATTTGTTCACAAATTTTTTTTTCTTTTTATACATATTATTTTTTAAATTCTTCTAAGTATCTTAATTTTATCATTATCTTATTGGAATGAAGATAAACAAAAATAAAAAAATACAATCTTTACATTGAATTCTCATTAAAAGAGTTAAAATTCACTATTATAAGATAGTTATGGTTTCATATTATAAATAACTTTTTTTGTAAAATTAAATTAAAGTATTAGATCATATCTTTGGGTCTCTTTTTACGATTCGTTTTTAGTTTCACTATATATATCACAAAATCATATCTTTATTAAAAGAACGTGAACTATCCTAAAACAATTATTTTATGTTAGTTGTGTTTTGTTCATAATATATAATATAGGTTGGTAGGTGATATTTTCTATGGGTAAATAATATATACAAGCTGTTTCTTGATACTAATACATCTAAACTAATATATATGACTAAAAAATTACAATCAAAAATAGGAAACTTGTTTCAATTGTGTAGTAAATTTGATTCAAAATATACGAGTAAATATTTTATTTAATTATTATATTATTTAATGGAAATAAAAAATCCATCAAATAAAATAAATGTTAAATAAATAGAATAACAATATTATTTTATATATAAGAGTACTAGATTTAAAAATATTCTTATTTTTTATTTTTTATTACCAAATGATATCATAAATTGAATAAATGAAAAAAACTATCACACAAAATAAAATAAATAAATAGTAAGCTATCAACTCTCATTTTTATATATATAATTATCATGTACGAGAAACTACAAGGTAGCACCAATTTTCTTATAATTTTGATAAGAAAGAGTTGAAAATTAATTAGTATTTTTGAAATACCAATATTTTTCTTTTAATATCATTTTTTATTTATATTTTTAACTGCTAAATTTAGAATATTCTGTTTAGATTAATAATAACTATTTTAATTAATTTCAAAAATAATCTCAATAAAATAAAATATTTTATAATATTATTATTTTTAAAATTAATCAAAATATATATAAATAACCTACAAACAGATATTCTAAAAAATATATATAAATAACTTACTTGAAAATAAGAAAAACAAAAATAACAAAATAAAAAATATAGTATTTCAAACTAAGAATATAGTGCCTCAAAGGTACAACCCCAAAAGTTTCATTAAATTTTTTATTTTTCTTTAACCCACGACACCAAATATTACACTAAGAAATATATTCATTTATAAAATAAAATATTTATTTTATTTTTTAATCAATTATTTAATAATTATTATATTCAATCAGTTAATTAATTATATATTAATATTAAATAATTATTATTATTAAATTTAAAAATTATATTCTTAACAAAAAATTAAAAATAACACTAACTAAAATATTATATCAAACTAAATATTACATTTTAAAAAAACAAAATTAAAATTACATATCGATGTATATAAACTATTCTAATTACTATATTTATCTCATAAATATTCAATGAATACATTTCGAAGTGTAACACGAACTTCATTAGTATTGATTTGTTTATTTCAATTAGGAATTCTTGAAATATATTATTATTGTTATTCTTGGAGGATCTAAAAATGATTTATCTGATTATTAAATCGTTATTTTAGTTTATATTATATTTTTAACTCTATATTCTATTTAATAATTTTTTTACTAATTTTATATTATATACTTAATTTTTAATTTATTATATATAAAAAAATAAAATAATATTTTAAAAAAAATTTAAAAAATAGTGCATATACTTGACACATTACTATTTATTATTTTTAATGTAAAGTTTAAAGTTGAGTTGGAGTAACTTTTGTACCAAAAATTGCATCATTCTGGTGAGATGGTGTTGGATTGAAGAGTCTTTAAGAACCACTCCAATCCAACACCGTTACAAAGTTGCTCTAAACCAATCACAAACATTGCATCAAATATAACACCATGAATAATATTGCTCCAAATTTGTATTTATGCGTTATTTTTTAAATGAAAAATTTTAAAAATATTGTTTAATTTATATTTCTCTTTAATTATATATTTTTAGTTAAAATTTATTAAAATTATATTTTTTATTATTTAATAATATTATTTAATTTTTTATTAAATATAATAAATTAAAATTAAATATATAATATAAAAAGTTAATAATAAAATTACTAAATATATCATAGAATTAAAAATATAATATAAACTAAAATAATAATTTAATAATTGGGTAAATTATTTTTAATTAAATAATTAATAATGATATATAATTGATTGATTGATTCAATATAATAATGGTTAATTAATTAATTAAAAAATAAAAGAAATATTATATTTTGTAAAAGAATATATTTTTTAGCATAATATTCGATGTCGTGGGTTGAAGATAATGGAAAATATAATACAACTTTTGTATTAAAATAGTGAAAAAATATAATACAATTTTTGTATTAAAATACTGAAAATATTAGTGCATAATAATTAGAGATGCTCTAATAACATGTATATATAATATAGTTACTTAAATTAATAGGTTTTTTTTACCAAATAAAATCTTTTAAAAAAATCCTAGTCGTTTTTCTTTAATTAATTTCCTTTACATTTCTTCTATTGAGCATTATTCAATAAGAATTGACTGCTTTTTTTTTTGTAGTTGTTTCTTTTACTTTTACTCTCATTTAACAAAAAAATTCAAGTGTTTTATATCTAAAACTTAGACATATGATAACATATTTTTACATGTATGTATTATATAATAATCTAGGCATTTTTTTATTTTTATTTGGCACTTTTTTAGGTTTAATCTTAGATAGAGATTTATTAGTTGAGTTTAATTCTCATATGTTATTTTCAGAATGTCATTATATATATCATCAATACGTGACAAATATATGAGTAAAAATAATTAAAAGTATGAATCTTTATTGTATAAAATATGATTTTTTTATCTACGTATTTACTAATCATTAATTACACATAAAATAACATATCAAAAATATGATTATGAATTGATTGCTTGTTAGTTTATTCATTAAATACGATAATATTATAATGGAGAAATATATTAAAGCAAAGAAGATAAAGAAAATGATTAATAAAGCTATACTTATTAAACTAATCTATATAAACACAAAGTTATTAATTGAGTCAAAAATTATTACTATTAATATAAAATAATCTAAAAATATATTTATGTTATTGTATATTTATTTATTAAATTTGATATAATTTAAGATTATTTATATATTTTTAATTTTAATAAAATAAATATTTCAATAAAATAATATATATTTAACATAAGGGATTGGATAAATGAACTCAACCTTTTATGTAATTTGTACGTTAAGATTTATTAGGGAGTGTAGGAAAAATAATTAATTTTATTATAAAAATTAATTTAAATAAATATTTAATTTATTTTTAAATTAAGAGATTAGATAAATATTAAAGTTGTCATTTTTGAAATGATTTTTTTACATGCTATTTTGACTATAAATATATATATATAAACATAATATTTAAAAATAATTGTACCCTGTAATCTAATTATATTATATTAACCGGTAATCTTTTTGTTCTTAATTTTTAAAATAAATATATTTATTGTTAGGATATATATATATAAATATATATATATATATATAAATAAAAATTCAAAAACGAGTAACATCAATATCAATTTTATCATTTTTAATACGGTAAATCTAAGAAAAAGTAATTTAAATATTTGATTTTATATGAATGTTTCATTAAATATTTTTACTTAAAAATATACTTGTTTGAATATTAGCCCACATCCTATAAATAGTTCAGTATGCATATCCACAGATCCAGCACGGTGACGAAGTTACGTGGGTACAAATGTATGAGTTATATAGATATATTTATAGTTTTATTAATTTTGCTTATAATATTATGTTGATTATGATTATATATATAAAAGAATTATTCATTACACATTTATTGAATCTATTTAACTTAGTTATTCCGACAAACATTTAATGTCATCATTATTCATTGAACATTTATTGAATCTATTTAACTTAACTATTCCGACAAACATTTAATGTCTATAATGTGATAGAATTTTAAGTTTAATAACTTCTTACTAACTTGGATCGATAGAGGGATCTCACGCACAATCATTTCTTAGCGTCAAGTTACAACTAGCAAGTTAATAAAGCTGCATTGGGTCGGAATGCAATTGTCGTTATCCAAGAAAAAAATGTCATTCAATATGCAAAATATTGTTACTTAGGAAGCTAATTATGTATCTTGTTTTAATATAAATGCTGTTAAAAATACTTATCTTATGCTTAATTATATTAATATAGATAAAACGAAATCAAATAAAGTAAAATAAGCAAATGGGACAATTCAATATCAAAAAAAGTTCAATAGATCGAATCATCTAACGATAGATCGAGTATCAATTAAGAGAATAGGGTATCATGCTAATGAATGGTAAAGCATTGTTAGATTGATCAAAAAAGTTAATGAATTAGATCTATTAAGCCTCAATCGACTATTCTTGGATTGAACGATGACATACCTAGATCAATCAAGTAAGAGTATCGATCGATCGATCAAGCGAACAAAAATTAACACATTAGGCATGTTTTTACATCCAATTAGTAATCTGAGCTGTTGAACCAAAGCTATTATGAATCCTTAACCAATTAGGACATTTTTCAACCTACTTAAGTACTATTGAAAGCCACAATTAAGACACAAAACATAAGACAAACAAACAGAGAGAAAGACAGATATATAAAGCTAAGGAAAAAAGAATCATAACAATAAAGAGCTAGACATTAAAGTAAGAAGAGCAAAGAGATTGGAAAAGAATGAAGATGAAGCCATACAAATCAATAAATTGATTGTATTTTATTTCTTTCTTTATCTTTTATTATTTTTTATGATCTTCTATACTGAAATTATGAATTTAATTAAGATGTGTAGATGTTATATTTAATTTTATAGGGGGCTTATGAACCAAATTTTTTATTATGTGAATTGATTGTTTTGAACCCATTTTAATTGTTATTTGTTTTATATTATTTAATCTGATTTTTATGTTATTGATTGTTTGACCAATTATTAATTTATAGAAGAGATTAGATAGATTTGAGAGAACTATTTAATTGCTTGTCATGATTAAATAATATTCATAATATTTTTAGGTAGAGATGTATGATTCATATATATGAGATTGATAGTTACGAGATTAATGAGTACTGTGTAATTTGGTTTACATGTGTAAGTCATGTTATATTTTGTATCTGTGCATTGGCTTTCCGTATGCAAAATTCGGAGTCCATTTATTTTACTTAGTGTTATGTCATCCTCTATGTAAGGTTGGATATTGTAAATCAGTAATGCACACACACACATAGTTAGGTATATTTTGTATGCAAATATGTTTACACACACTAAGGGTTTGGTTTTTATAATGTATATGCTAGGTTGAGAATTGTGGTTTTCAACAAGTGAGCGTACGAGCAAGCCAACATCATTGCTCGTGTTTTTGTTTCATTTTGGGTGCAGGTATTTATAAAAATAACTTAATAATTTTGAAAATAAAAAATGGATTTTTTGGCATTTCGCCACACCATTTAATAAGGTCATGGAAAGGTGGTCGACGAGGACCCTCTTCGAGGTTGGATGCGAGCTTGGGTAACTTATATCTCTTTTTCTTTATTATCCATAAAATATGTAATGAGACTCTATCAAATTTACTTCTCATTTTATTTTTATTTTTGGATCATTATTACCTTAAGTGTTGTTAGATATTAGAAATTCATGACTATGTAAGTAAAATCAGGCTCTTGAGTAGTGAGTACTTGAGATAGTATTTACAAGTGAAATTTATGTGAGGAACTTATGTGGCTCTGTGCCATGTGCTAGTTGAGTGTTATGGGAAAAATAGTATGCCTAAGTATTAAGCTCAAAACTATTTTGTTTTTGTATAAGACATAACACTGTGTGATTGAGTTGAGAAATCGTTAACTATGTACAATACATGGGTGATTATGTGTCACACATAGATGATTGTGGATTGTGGTGTAAGTGTTTTCCACGTTGATTTCTGGTTGTTCATGATTAAATGTGATCCTTAAGGTTGATTGTTTCTTTTTTTCACATTACTAATTCTATCACATTGGGTAGTGCTAGCTTTGGAGGAGAGTCAGGTTCGTGTGTCGAACTAGGTTGTTGCAAAGGTAGTTAGTGAGGGTAATAATAGATAGTTCAGACAGAGGTCCTGATTGATAGAGGTAATAGAGTTTTATTTCTATCAGGGTTGAAATTTTTTTATTCCTTAGTAGATTTGTTTGTTACTGAGTGATTGCCATAAGAAACTCGAGGATGTTATTAGATAGATAGAGTTTCTATTGCTTGGCTAGTGCAATAAGAGTTTAAATTGTATGTCTCTATATACTTAAGTTGAAATAATATGAGAGTTTTTCTTATTTATTACTTGCTTTCCGAATATTGAATATTGCATCTGTTATGTAATAGTGATTGTTTATGTTTATTTGCACTACTATTGGGATTATTTTCCAAGTGTTTATCACTTTGCTATTTGCGTGTTTAGGATGAGTCCTTAAAGAGTAAGTATCTTCTTTACCTAATTGTGTATCAGATCTTAAACTCCTTCAATGTTGTTTTGCATGATTAGATTATTGTGTTAAGATAATCTAAATTTCTATTGTGTATATGCTAAAATACTATATCTATACTCTGATTAGAAAGCTTATTTATTTTGTGTTGTTGCATGCTTTATTTCCTTTACTTGTAGCATGCCTTACTTTTGCTATAGTAAATTAAGGTTAAGGTCATCATTGTCAAAGTGGAGACTTTGGTTATCATTTGGGCTTAGGGTGACTCATTCAAAGCATTAAAAGAAGGACTATAATCATCAAAATCTAGTTCATTTGTTGGTTTAAAAGGTGGTTCATTTTGTGATTGGTTTGGTAAAATAGTTGGTGCTTCCTTAAAAGGTTAATAATCTAACATGGGGGTAAGAAAACTACTTCCAAAGGATTGAATTCTATGAATAATTCTAGCCTTTTCTTTTTATTATCCCTATTATCCTACATCAATTATTGTAACTCGTTATCTGTTTTTAATACAATTTGTTTCTCACTATCAATTTTTTTTGCTTCAATCCTAAAGTCTTCTTTTTTAAGCATTAACCCATCTTTCATAATAGTCCTTTTATCATCATGGAAGCAACAAATGAGACTATATTCATCAGTAGGTATATGATCAGCCCATCTAACTTCACCAAATGAATGGATATACACACTGGCTCATTCACTCATTTTTATTGTCCTATATAACAATCAAAAATATTTTCAAAAAATGTGGTACTCATGAACATTAACACATAATATCAAACATATGATCATGAACTTGATACAAAACAAAGCACACGATATTATATTTGTACAAAACACACAATGAAATATAGAAATGGAAGGGCATCTTTGAAAATTCCAAATGAAGAACTCCCATATCATATATCCATACTCAAAGCACAAACTTTTACTATACTTTTTAGTACATACACAACAAAAATACATACAGAATTAATTCAAGCAAAATACTTTGAAATAATGGGTTCTGAAATATATATTAAAACCAAATGAAATACATATGACATACAAGCAGAATACTATGAAACAATGGGTTCCAAAATACATATTGAAAGCCAGATGAAATACAAGCAGAATATTGTAAAATAATAGGTTTTGAAATACATATTAAAAACCAGATGAAATACAAGTATAATACTATGAAATAATGGGTTCTAAAATACAAATCAAAAACTAGATTAAATACAGATTATACAAGTATGCTTAAAAACCAAATTTTGCTCCAAACGAACCAAATATAGATAAAATCTAGAATATATCTGAAATAATAAGAAATAAGTTTCTTATACATGTTATTCTAGAACGATGGGTTCAAATGGAACAATAGGTGGCATTAGGGCAGTTGGTGAAACATTGTATTATCGTGTAAGGATGGGTCACATAAGGGATTTGGTGAAACAATTGGTTTGTGTTCGATGAGAGTAAGGGTGAGGGTGGTTCGTAGGATAACCGTGAGAGTGATGGAGTTGGTGACTGGAATGATAGCCATAAGGGTCAAGAAATGGGTGATTGGAACAAGGCATCCAATGAGAGAGTAGGTGACTAAAACAAGACTTCCGATGAGGTTGGAAGAGTGGTGGTCACTGTAAGGACTCATCTAGTGAGGTTGAGAGATGAGGAAGACAAATTGCTTGAAAAAAGGTGGTTGTTTCGTGTGTTTTCTAATAAATGATATTACGCGGGTGAAACATATTATGGAAGAGATTACCATTTTTTCCCTGTACTCAAACGATTATCTAACATTAATAATATTTGAGGGAATTTTTTATATTAATTAAACATGAGGGGTAATTTTGAATACAAGTAAAATCTTAAGAATATTTTTGATATTATTTCAAAATAATGAGAAATTATACGTTTTTTTACTATGTAATTAATTAATAATACAATTATTAATCAATTTAAATCTTGAATAACCTATAATTATACTTAATAGATTTAATGTATTCATTGAATTAAGATCTAAAAAAATAATAAATAAATTAGATAAGATTAAAACTATTGATATCATTTAACTTTGACATTTATTAATACTTATAACAAAAGCTAAAAGTTATACTTCAAAAAAATACTAATAAACAATTATAAACTAACATCTTAAACATATATATATATATACATGTAATAAACTAATTGTATACCTTAATTCATAAGATACTTAATTTTAACATTTAAACATAAAATCAAACACATCAAAAATTAATAATTAAAATTAAAATAATTCATAAAATTCATATGTGGGGTTTAAAATTATCCACTATCTAAATAAATTATTTAGTTAGAGATTCACAAAATTCAATTAAAAAACTAAATATTTCACCATAAATAAAGAAATGATAGATAAAAAAAATTTAATTTCATTGAATTATTGGAACTAAAATAACTAAAAATATCAATCTTTAACTTATTTTTCAAATTTTTTTTAATAATCTTCGAAAATGGTATAAAGATGAATATTCTCTTAATTTTTTTTTAATTTTCGTATATTCCGGATATAATTTATATTTAGTAGGATATTATTTGAGTATTTAAATGAGAAAATTAAACATGTGACAGTAAGGTATCGGTCAACAATTGGTCAACGAAGGAATAGAGGATGACATATGGCGTGCTAGCATGTTTCACGGGTCGTCTAAATTAATTCACACGATCAAAAAATCAACAAAAAATCTAAAAATAACTCAAAAAAATTATAAAAGGAAGTTTTTTTTCACATGTATATCAAATAAATATTTTAGTTCAGGATAAAAATAAAATAAATATAAATATAAAAAAAATTTACATCTAAAATATATATAAATTAACATTTTTCAAGTGATATAATTTCAAATATAATTTGATAAACTGTTATTAAAATACCAAATTTTGATGAAGTAAAATATATATTTGTACATCTTTTAGGTGGAATACAAATGTAATTTATTCAATATTTTCATGGTAATTATATAATTATATGAATGTTTAAACGACTATAAATGTAATTATATTATATCAAAGGTATTAAGTATAATCTAAACTTAAAAAGCTCCCTATATTACCAATCATGTAATGAAATATTGCTCAAAAAATACATATTTTAGTCTAAATATATATTTCCACAA